>CM057229.1:36249958-36849958 GCA_029891385.1 Erythroxylum novogranatense
GTCTCTAAGATGTTGGTGAATGTCTGTGAGCATGGAAATTGGATTTCAAGGTGATTGGATATTTATTCACGAATTTATTCTATGCTGTTGGAATTGCTGTGCTGATGAACACAGATTTTGAATCAGTTTTCTTATTTAGGTTGACTGAGTTTTGATAGCCTAAAATCCTGAAAAATTCATGTAGCATTTTCTGCAGTAACCTATATAATTTTCTCATGATTTATTGAAATTGTTTCATTAATCATTTCGAGCAATGTACAGAACTGGACAATTTTGGTGAAAATTGTTGAGACTGTTTTGCTTGGCTTGATTGAGGTTGCTTTTTCGGTTCATTGCCTTGCACCATTTTAATGTGATTAAAAATGTGTTATCTTGATGTAGTATGATTGCCAAACTGGTGCTTGAATTACCTTTTCGAAGAAGTTTTGAATGCGAATTGGTCACATTAAGCGTCTCGTTAGTATATTGCATTATCTTGTTTGTTTTGACGGTCATATTTTTATGGCATGTGCTGAAGTAAACTTGATAATGTATATGCTATTAGAGATGTAGGATAATTTAGGTGTTCCTAAATTGTTTGGAAATTAATGAGTTTTGACTCATTTCAAGTTTTTCATATAGTTTATTATTTAAAGGCTTTCATGGTTCGATGATTATTGTTCATTGATATCAATTTATCAGATATTACCTTAGGTATGTAGGTGTTGTGGTGGTTGCATTAATTGAGAATTAGCGATTAGAGATTTTGTAAAATTCCAGATAAGTCGACTTGTATGAGGTATAGAATCGACTTGTTGAAGATCTGAATGGATAAGTCGACTTGTGGATAGAATAAAGTCGACTTGTTGAATCTCGGTATAAATCGACTTGTAGTACCTTATCGATTAGGCTTGTTCATCAGGCAGGTGACATAAATGGACTTGTGTTATCTGAGTGGAAGCACTTGTGTGTGAAAGCATAAGTCGACTTGCATTTGATGAAAGTCGACTGTAGCATCTTTCGAGTTGGATGATGGATGATTAAAAGTTGATTCAATGTGATTGATGAAACCTAAATCATTACATAGTCAGTTTGGCGACTTATAATCCTTGACTTAGGTCAGAATTAGAAATCCTCCTCGGAATATGAAAACTAGCCTTCCATTAATATGTAGAAACCGAGTTCTTATAGGGTTGGGTTGTTGAGCAAGCTCAAGCTCTCTCTATCGGATATTTTGAACCATGAAATAAGATTTTGGTTAATGGGTTGGTTTTCACTAGAAGCGTTAGTTTGTTGAGCAAACTCAAGGTCAGCGATGGGGCGGTGGGTAGCATACATTCAGATGTATGCGCATCGAAAGTTGATACGATATAGTCTGCAAACTATCAACAAGTTGATAGCGCTGATCGATAGTTGTGTCTAAGATGTATTGGTATATCGATGCCTCCGAGACATAAGGTGGCTTGTTGGACAAATCCGAGGTCATTAACTTAATGCCGGTTGTCGATGATGCAATTGGTATGGCCGATACACCGATTGACCTAAGTTGTGGCTTGTTGAGCAAACTCGAGACTCTCTGTAATGTCGGATATCGACCCTAGGACATTATGTCACAGTTTTTTGGATTCGTAAAGGGTTATGGATTCTAGGAAACTAGGCGGGCCATATGCATATCATGCAAGTCCTTATGATCATGCAGGCATATCTATTCTATCATTCCCTTCTCTCTATCGTGTTTAGGTTGATTGAAGAAGTCTTTCGGTGTGAATTTCGCTCATATTACGGGTGAATTTTCTTGATTGGCTAAGGAATAAAATTGTTCTCGGATCGAGAGCCCAGGATACGTCCTAGATGTTACTTCGAGATACTTTAGCCGATGCTTACGATAAGGATCGGAAAGCCGTGAGCATCAAGGGCGATGATATGGATACTTGCGTTATTGTCTTGATGTCACCGAGCTTTGAAGCAACACGAGTCCATGGATGCTCATGTTATAATATTTCATCTTATGGAGCTGTTTGATGAAAGCTTCGATGCAAAGGTTCAGACCTCAAACTTCTCTTCATCCACAAAAGATGGCTCCGAGGACAATGCTTCTTTGTGCGATATACCACGAAGATGAATGGCTATATTGAAGATTGGCCGTCTTAGGATTTGTAATGGATTATGAATTAAGTAGAGACTTAATTCGGTTGGATTGTACGATGGTTATTCACGGTTTGTGTTAAACTATCGGATGAACCAAATATCCACAACAATTCTGGTGATCAATTGCTCATGCAATTTGACGAGCTATCAAGATGAATGTAGCAGTCTTAATGGTGGATGCTTCTTCTTAGTTCAAAGAAGAAAAAGGCGAAAACCGAGGGAAGTGCCGTGAAGGAAAACCAAAAAGCTGCTGAAAGGATTTTGCTTTCATTGTGGCAAGTCCCATAGCCCTTAGGCGGCCCTTAAATCTATCTGAGTCCTTGAAGCGAGAGAAGCGGCATCAGATGCTCTACTTCTTCAAATATGTTTGTCATTGAGGATAATACTATTCTGATCCAAACATATCGGTATTTGATGCAGGATGTGACTCATACATATGAAATGTTATCAGAGACCTCGGGGACGATGAAAGGCCGTAAAAGGAGCACTTTAGACCTTCGTCGCGATAATGAAGCAAAGGTTTGCTACATTAGCCGTATCTTACTTATGTCTTATTACTCCCTCTTTGGCTTATATTCAAATTGGATGATTGCCATTTGTACCGTTTTAAACAAAGAACATATTGTATGTTTTATGTTTAATTAGAGTGATTTCATTTGACTTTTAGTAGCGATGGTTGCTATATTAGTTGCAATGGAAGGCTCATAGTCTTTGGTACATTATGCAATGGAATTGACATATTAGTTATGTCATATCAGATTCTGAATGTCAATGGCGAAAAGACATAATCGAGATAATTTAAAATCAACTTACTTATGGCATTGTGCGCCACCATATAAATGAGACACTGCGTAGCTAAGCTCCAATAGAGTGGCAATTTAGGGTCATTTGATTATGAATCACATGACACATGCGAATCTTGTTTATTAAGCAAGATGACTAAGATATCCTTCAATGGAAAGGATGAGCGATCGGATTAATAGACCTAATACATTCAGATGTATGTAGTCCGATGTCCATCCATGCGGAAGTGGTTGTCGTTACTTCATTACTTTTATCGGTGATTATTCACGATATGGGTGCTTATGTCGATGAGATACAAATCTGAAGTGTTTGAAAAGTTCAAATAATTCAAAATGAAGTAGAAAACTAACTTGGTAAAAGTATGAATACATTACGATCGATCGTGGTGGAAAATACTTGAATCAGCGAAGCTAGATTATCTCGAGAGATAATGGGATTTTATCTCGATACACTCCACCTTACGTGCCGCAGACCTGATGGTGTGGCTGAAGGAGAAATCGAACCTTGTTGATTATGGTGCGCATTGATGATAGGTTTTACTGCAGTTTTGGGAATATGCGCTTGAGACAATTGTGTATTTACTAAATGAGTTCCATCAAGGCGAGTTGATGTTACCCATATGAAAGTATGGACTAGCTGAAAACCCTATCTTTCTTAGCTGAAAGTTTGGGATTGTCCTAACTTACGTGAAGCGGACACGGTCAGTTAAGCAGATGCAAAGTCGACAAGTGTTTGTTAAGTGAATATCGATTCTACCTTGCTTAGGAACAAAAGTTGTTTGTTTCCAAGCATGCTTGTTTTCTTAAAGAAATAGTTTCTTTACAAGAAGATAGTGAGACAAAGTTGAACTTGGAGAAGTTCAAAATGCTCGAACAAACATGAATCAATCGCTTCAGAATAAAAGCTGTCACCCTTATAGATGAGATAGCAGTTCAACCTTCTATTACACACTTAATTTCAGTGGTTAAGTAGGATACGACTTGTTCTTGAGAGATATGAATTTCGTAAGGAACAGAATGACGACATCTAATACGAGATGATGAGCCTACTACTATGAAGAGTGTTACGAAAAGTTCGTAGTCACGAAAAATGGCTTCGTGCCATGAAATCAAATGGATTCCATGTATTAAAACCAAGTATGGACTTTGGTTATTTACACTCAAGGATAAAACCCATTGTGGGTGAGGCAAGGGTTTCAAGATGAAAACCAACATGGATGGTAATTTGATTACCTATAAAGCTAATACTTACGGTTAAAGGATATCGTCACAGACGAAGAGTTGACTATGGCGAAATCTTGACTTGCGAAAGCAATACTTAAATCCATTCGGATACTCCTAGCCATCGCCACATTATGATTATGAGATATGGCAAATGGATGTGAAGACAGCTTTCCCGAGGAAAATCTACCCGAGGATGTGTATGACACAACCTGAGGGCTTCACTTCCATCGATGGCGAAAAGGTATGCAAACTTCGTAAATCCATTAATGGATTGAAGCAAGCATTGAGAGTTGGATTATCCGTTTAGTCAGAAATAATCAAAGAGTTTGATTTCTCACAAAATTTGGATGATCATTGTGTGCATAAGAAGGTTAATGGACCGCAATCGTGTTCCTCATGTTGTATGTAGATGACATACTCATTTACTCGAAACGGCGTCTCTATGCTGCAATCGCTTAAAATTTGGTTGTCCAATCAATTTGCCTCAAAGACCTTGGTAAAGTTTACTTATATCCTTGGGATATAGATTTATGTAGATAGATCAAAGGTTGCTTGGTCTTTCACAATCATCGATGCGTAGATGAGATGCTAAAGAGGTTTAGCATGAAACGATGAGTTATGACGTGGTCTGGATGTATCGTATGCTCTAAGTTTTACGAGCAGATACTAATCGGATCCTAGTGAGGGTCACTAGTGGTCATCAAGAATATCCTCACGCATTGCACGAAGCACTAAGGATGTTTTCTTAATCTATGGAGATGGAAATCTCCTAAAGAGCGGGCATCCGATGCCAGATCTAATCTGATAAGGATGATTCTCAATCATGTTCAAAGTTATATACATTCACACCGAATAGCGTGGCGGTCAATTGAAAGAGTTTCCAAACAAGAGAGGATCACGATTCAACAACCGAAGAAGTACCGCCGCGTGAGATGCCAGCGAAGCGCTTTGATCGCTAGTTCATTATCGAATCCTGATCTAGTCCCTAGCCGTGGTGGGCCCATAGGATTGTATTGTGATACAATGGGGCTAATGCGCAGCAAAGGAACCAAGGTCTCATCGACGATCCAACACGTACCATGATCTCGGAGATCATTAATGAGATGATATCCCGACAGAGAGAATTTCCACTTGAGCAGTTGTTGCTCGCTTTTGAAGCAAAGCTTCATTGTCACAGAGAATTGTGATTCTCATGGACTCGCTTATGGTATTAGATACTAAGGCGCATTGGCTTTAGGTCGTTGGGAGATTTTAAGTACAAGTTCCACTGTACCATCGATAAGTCGATTGTTTTGAAAATCCCGATAAGTCCACTTGTACATTGGCTAAGTCGACTTATTCAAGGACTTGATCGTTTATTTGCGCCCTAAAGGCAATCCCTTTAGCTGCTTTTATTCAAAGTCGCAGTGCAGACTTTATGAATAAATAAAGAAAAGGCATTCTTCATTAATTTGATGTTCATGAACATTGTTTACGAATTGATTGGATCTTTAATCGATTAATGAAGTCCATGATATATGACATAGCATGAAGAAAATTATGATGTGATTATACTATCGAGGTTCCTATCATGTGCAATTATGTCAAGATCTAAATTCTCCCTAGTCAAAGGATTAATGAGACCGACATCATTAATCCGATAGACTAGCACATGTCATATTCTCGATTCGATCAAGCAAAGGATCTCGTAAACTGTAGAATATGAGATATTTAGAATTGATACGTGGATGCTTACTAGTGGTAGTAAGTTCATTGATGACCCGCCACGAGATCATCACATGGATATCTTATCTAGTGTCGTTGATAATCTCATCATAGAATGGTGCAAGTATCCTTGTACTTGAGGTACTCAAGGATATTCGATACCGATCCTGCATTTTGACTCCATTCCTCGTTGCCTGCAGGTAACTCATAGGTGGTGCTTGGGTACAGCTGAGGTATTCAAGATAATTGAGTAGCCAATAAAGGATTCACCACTGGATTAGCGAGGAGATACCCACGGCCTCTTGTCAGATCATTACTTGAAATCTTCAGAGAGTGAATATGTCATTAAGAGTGTCTTCATGGACATATGAGTAATGAGTCCTAGACGAGATCCGTTATCACTGGGCTAGACTCACCTAGTAAGAGTTGACACTTTAACCATACTCATAACCAAGTGGGGTATAGATGGTGAAAGGACTAATTGCACGGAATTGTTCATGGAAGGGTTTCAGGATCCTGTTCTCGATGAATACATCAAACCGATTACTTTCCGGCCAATTGGGGTCATGATGTCTAGATACCGCCATGACTTGCTCAGATTAATTGTTAATCTAAGTGGCCAACATAATGGAGCCTAAAGGGTCACACGCTTAAGAGTGTTTCAGAGAATTCAAAATAAGAATCGACAGTAGTTCCAATTATGGAGAGCATTAGATTAAATGGATCCCAATGGATTGGGATATGTCCCATGAGATCGCGACATCAATATCAAGCTAAGAAAGGTTTCGGAGTCAAGCCAAAGATCGGGCCTTTGAGAGTTTAGTAGGACCCAATTTCAGCTTGACTGGATCGCTTAGTAATTATATATATTAATTAATTAAGTAAATAATTAATTAATATATATATATATATAGCCACGTGCACGCTGGATGAAGGGAGAAGAGATAAAGCCATTTGACTTTTCAACTTATTACTTTATTAAGTTAAAGAAATGAATGGCTATTAATCCTCCAAATGTAAGCTTCTTAAGGAAGCATCTTTAATGGTTAAAGAAAGACATAAGGAGGCTAAGAATGTGATGGTCGAGGTTTTACGGAGAAAACAAAGGAAGTTTAAGAGTTGCTTAAGGTGAAATTGATTTCATCTTCTTCTTCTTCATCAAGACCATCGATTTTCTTCTTCCAAGCAAGTCTCCAACGCTTCCTTCAAATTTCCAGATGTAGGTAAGGTCTAGCAGCCTTTAACTGTTTCTAGCTATTCCCTGTCAAAGGGTTTGATCCGTTAGGTTTTCTCGATCTCGGATACCTTGTAGATAGTCTCTATTGGCTATTTAGGTTTATGTCTTCATACTGATACCTGATCCTAGGTTCGAAGGTCCCGGAACAAAATTTTGTTTTCCGCTCCCGTATATGTGATGTACCTCCCGGATTTTCCTACAATGCTAAGGTCCAAGATAACCGGGTCGGTCCTACCTCGCCATCGTCCCGGCGTCAAACATCCTAAACCTTTCTTAGCAATATTGATGTCGCGATCTCATCGATATGTCCCAATCCCATCGGGATCCATTTAATCCTAATGCTCCCATAATCGGAACTCGTCTAATTACTATTTTACGATTCTCAATCACTCTTATGCGCGACCTTTAGTTCCCTGCTATGTTGGCCACTTAGATTAACAATTAATCTGGCAAGTCACGAGCGTATCTAGCAACACATCATGACCCCCAATTGACCGGAAGTAATCGGTTTGATGTATTCATCACGAACCGCATCACTAACCCATCCATGTATAATTACAGGTAATTCGGCCCTTTCACCATCCTATACCCCACTTGTTACGAGTATGGTCAAAGTGTCAACCTCACTAGACCGAGTCTAGCCCAATGATATCGCTTCGCCCCGAGACTCATTACTTTATATGTCAATGAAGACACTCTTCATGACATACATGCCGGCCAATTTAGTAATGATCCCGATAAGAGGCTACGGGTATCTCTTCCGCTAATCCGTATGGTGAATCCTTTATTGGCTACTCAATTATCTTCAATACCTCAAGTCGCACTCTAAGCACCACCCTATGAGTTACCTCCGAAGGCAACAAGGAATGGAGTCAGCACGTGATCAAGATTCAAGATATCCTCGAGTACCTCAAGTCTAAGGATACTTGATCATTGCTATTATGAGATTATCACCGACACTTAGATAAGATATCCATGTGATGATCTCATGGCGTGTCATTCAATGAACTTACTACCGCTAGTAAGCATCCACATGTCAATTCTAAATATCTCATATTTACAGCTTCGAGATCCACCGCTGATCCAATCAAGGAATATGACATGCGTTAGTCTATTCTGGATTAATGATGTCCACTCATTAATCCTATGACTAGGAGAATTTAGATATTGACATAATTGCACATGATAGAATCTCAAGAGTATGATCACATCATAATTTCCTTCATGCTATGTCATATATCATGGACTTCATTAATTTGATTAAAGATCAAATCAATTCATAAACAATGTTTATGAATATCAAATTAATGAATAATGCCTTTCTTTATTTATTCATTCACCAGATACGATCGTGAATAAAACGCGCTAAAGGGATTGCCTTTAGGCACAAATAAACAAGATCGATTTGAACAAGTCGACTTATCCAATGAACAAGTCGACTTATCGGTATCGAATATGTAAGTCGACTTACACATGGTACAAGTCGATTTATCACTTACAAATCTCCCACTTGACCCAAAGCCAATCGCCTTAGTATCTAATACCATAAGTGAGTCCATGAGAATCACAATTCTCCCGTGACTATGGCTTTGTCAACTAACAAAGAACACTTTGCTCGGGAATTCTCTATCGATATCATCTCGACTAATGATCTCCTAATCGAGAAGTACGAAGTTCGGATCGTCGATAAGACCTTGGTTCCTTTGTCAAGACTAGCCCCATTGTATCACAATACAATCCTACGGGCCCATCACACCTAGTGGACCGATCAAGTTCAAGAATGAACTTCGATCCAAACCGCCTCTTTCATGCATCTCACGCGCAATGTACTCTACCTCGCTGATGAATCAGCAGTCCTCTTGTTTGGAACCTTTCAAATTGACCGCCACGCTATTCAAAGGTGAATGTATATAACCCGATTGTGATTCGTAATCATCCTTATCGATTAAATACTAGATCCTAATGCACGCCACTGGAGATTTCCATCTCCATAGATCAAGAAAACATCCTTAATGCTTCGCAAGTACTTGAGGATATTCTCGACAGCCACCCAAAGGACCTCACCAGATCCGATTGGTATCCGCCGTAACACTTAGAGCATACGATACATCGCCTCGTGATATAGCATTGATCCACGCTAAACCTCTTTAGCATCTCATCTATGTACGATGATCGAAAGACCAAGCAACCTTTTGATTTATCTCTATAAATCTATATCCCAAGGATATAAGTTGCTTCACCAAGGTCTTCCATCGCAAATTGATTGACAACCAAATTTTAACCGATTGCAAGATAGAGACATCATTTCCTAGTAACAAGATGTCATCTATATACAACACAAGGAATACGATTGCAAATCCCATTAACCTTCTTATACACACAATGATCATCCGGATTTTGTGAGAAATCAAACTCTTTGATTGACTCATCAAAACGGATAATCCAACTCCGGATGCTTGCTTCAATCCAAACCGGATTTCTAAGCTTGCATACCTTTTCGCCATCGATGGAAGTGAAGTCCTCTCGTCAGGTCACACACATCGCCGTAGATTTCCTCTCAGAAAGTCGTTTTCACATCCATTTGCCATATCTCATAATCATAATGAGTGGCAATGGCTAAGAGTATCCTAATGGATTTAAGCATTGCTACGGATCAAGGTCTCGCCATAGTCAACTCCTTGTCTTTGACGAAATCCTTTGGCCACAAGCCTTGCTTTATAAGTAATCACATTACCATCCATGTCGATTTTCTTCTTGAAAACCCATTTGCACCTCGTGGGTTTTATCCTTCGTGTAACAACCAAAGTCCATACTTGGTTTTCATACATGGAATCCATTTGATTTCATGGCATAAAGCCATGTTCCGCATCAACCTTTCGTAACCTCGCTCATAGGTAGTAGCGATCATCTCATATGAGCAATACGTCATTTTGTTCACTTACGAAATTCATATCTCTCGAACAAGGCGATCCTACTTAACCTACTAAATTGCAGTAGTAGTAGAAGGTTGAATGCTACCTCATCTATATGAGTGACAGCTTGTGTTCAGTGCATTGATCTATGTTTGTTCGAGAATCTTGAACTTCTCCAAGTTCAACTTTGCTCCCATCGTCCTCTTGTAAAAGAAACTCTTTCTTTAAGAAAACAAAGATGCTTGGAAACAAACAACTTTTGTTCCTAAGCAAGGTAGAATTGATATTCCACTAACAAACACTTGTCGCCTTTACATCAAATGTATCTCGATCGTGTCCGCTTCACGAAGGTGACAATCCCAAACTTTCGATGAGAAAGATAGGCTTTCAGCTAGTCCACATCTCATATGGAGTAACAACAATCGTTTTAATGGAACTCGCTTAGCAAGTAAACAAATTGCCTCGAGTGCATATTCCCAAAATCAGTAAAACCTATCATCAATCGCACTATGTCTAACAAGGTTCGATTTCTCTTTCAGCCACACCATTGTCTCACAAGGTAAGGTAGAGTATACTTGAGATAAAATCCCATTATCTCTCGAGATAATCAAAACTATTGGTCTAAGCATTTTCCACCACGATCAGATCGTAATGTATTCATACTTTTACCAAGTTAGTTTTCTACTTCATTTCTGAATTATTTGAACTATTCAAATGCTTCAGATTTGTATCTCATCAGATACAGGTACCCATATCGAGAATAATCATCGATAAAGGTAATGAAGTAACAACAACCACTTCTAGCATGGATGGACATCGGACCGCATACATCTGAATGTATTAGGTCTAATATTCCATTCACTTGTTCACCCTTTCCTTTAAAGGATAACTTAGTCATCTTGCCTAATAAACAAGATTCGCATGTGTCATATGATTCATAATCAAATGACCCTAAACATCCACTCTTATGGAGCTTAATGATGCATATCTCATTTATATGGCCGTCGACAATGCCATAAGTTGATTTTAAATTATCTCGATTATGTCTTTCCGCCATTGACATTCATAATTGGATATGACATATCTCATATGTCAATTCCATTGCATAATGTACGAGTACCATAGAGCATTCCATTGCAACTAATATAACAACCATTGCTACTAAAAGTCCAATGGAAACCAGCTCTAATTAAACATAAAACATACAATATGTTCTTTGTTTAAAACAGGTACAAAATGTCAATCATCCAATTTGAATATAAGCCCACTAGGAGTAACAAGACATAAGTGTTCACGGCTAATGTAGCAACTCTTGCTCCATTACCTACACAAAGGTCTAGTTCTCCTTTATGAGCTTTCATCGTCCCCGAGGCCCTACATATCATTTCATATGTATGAGCCACATCCGTATCAAATACCAATATGTTTGGATCAGAATAGTATTAACCTCAATGACAAACATATTTGAAGAAGTAGAGGCATCTGATGCCTTCTTCGCTTCAAGGACTCGGATAGATTTTACAGCCACCTCTAGTGGCTAGACTTGCCACAATGAAAGCAAAACCTTTGGGGCGTAATCTTTGGTTTTTCCTTGATGGCACTTCCTTTGGTTTCTTGGCCTTTTCTTCTTTGAACTAGAAGAAGAAGCATCCACCATTAGCACTTGCTATCTCTCTGATAGCTCATCTCACCGCCATGAGCAAATTGATCACCAGAATTGTTGTGGATATTTGGTTTATCCGATATGTTTATCACAAACTGTGAATAATCATCAGACAATCCAACCAGAATTAAGTCTCTACTTAACTCATAATCCATTACAAATCTTAAGACATCCAATCTCTCAATATAGCCATTCATCCTCAGGGCATACTGCACAATAGATATCCCTGGAGCCATCTTTGTGGTGAAGAGAAGCCTTGAGGTCTCGAACCTTTCGCATCGAGCTTGCTCATCAAACAGCTCCATAAGATGAAATATTATAGAGTGAGCATCCATGGACTCGTCCGCTGCCCCGCAGCCTCGTGACATCGAGGCAAGTAGCCATGTCCCCGCCCATTAGATGCTTAATGATATACCTTCCGATCCTCATCAAGCATCAACAGCAGTGCATCTGGAAGTGGAATATCTAGACGATCCCAGCTTCCTCGATCTCGAGAACAATTTCGATTCCTCACCAATCAAGAAAATTCGTCCAAAATAGAGAGCTAAAATTCACATCAAAAACCTCTTCAATCAACCTAGCGATAGAGAGAAGGAATGATAATAGAATTGCTCGCATGATCATAAGGACTTGCATGATATGCATATGGCTCCCACTAGTTTCCTAGAATCCATAACCCTTTACTTAATCCAAAGAAACGATGTGACATAATGTCCTAGTGGGTCGATATCCGACATTGCTAAGAGTGACCTCGGTTTACCCATCAAGCCACAACTTAGGTCAATCGTAGGTATCGGTCATACAAATTGTATCATCGATAACCGACATTAAGAATGACCTTGGGTTTACCCAACAAGCCACCTTAAGTCTCGGAGGTATCGATATACCAATTACATCTTAGACACAACTATCGATCGCTGCTATCAACTTGTTGATGTGTGCACTTACATCGGGTATCAACTCTTCGATGTGCATATATCTAATGTATGCTACCCAATTTTGCCTCTCGTCCACGCTGACCTTGAGTTTACTCAACAAACTAACGCTTAGTGAAAACCCACCCATTAATCCTAAAATCTTATTTTCATGGTTCAACATATTCAGATAGAGCGAGCTTGGGTTTACCTAACAACCCATCCCTATAAGAACTCGGTTCTTACCATATTAATGGAAGGCGTTAGTTTTCATATACCGAGGAGGGATTTAGAAACTCTAGACTCAAGTCAAGGATCATAGTCGCTAAGACTATATGGAATGATTTAGGTTTCATCAATCCAATTGAATCAACTTATAATCATCCATCATCCAACTCGAAGATGCCACAAGTCGACTTTCATCAAATGCAAGTCGCCTTATGCTTCTGCTTTCACACAAGTCGACTTGTATGACACAAGTCCACTTATTTCACCTGCCCATGTACAAGTCGACTTACAAGGTGCTACAAGTCGACTTATATCGAGATCTTGAACAAGTCGACTTTATTCTATACACAAGTCCACTTATCAAAACCTCAACAAGTCGATTTATTCCATATACAAGTCGACTTGTTCAGGAAATTTGCTAAAATCTCTAATCGCTAATTCCTCAATCAATACAATTCCAATTCTCAACACCATCATACCTAGGGTAATATCTGTAAATTTGATGTATCAATGAACAATTCATTGAACCATGAAAGCCTTAAATAGTCAAACTACATGAAAAGCTTGAAATGAGTCAAAACTCATTAATTTCCAAACAATTTAGGAACACCCAAATTATCATCCTAAGCATCTCTAGCTAGCACATACATTATCAAATTTACTTCAGCACATGCCATAAAAATATGACGGTCAAAACAAACAAGATAATGCAATATACTAACGAGACGCTAATGTGATCAATTAGGCATCCGAAAATTCTAGGATAAACAACTTCAAGCAATTCAGTTTGGCAATCATACTACATCAAGATAACACATTTTTAATCACATTAAAAATGGTGCAAGGCATTGGAACTGAAAAAGAACACTCAATCAAGCCAAGCAAAACAGTCCCAACAATTTTCACAAAACTGTCCAGTTCTGTACATTGCTCGAAATGATCAATGAAACAATTTCAATAAATCATGAGAAAATTATATAGGTTACTAAATGTTCAGAAAATGCTACATGAATGTTTTCAGGATTTTAGGCCATCAAAACCTCAGTCAACCTAAATAACAAAACCGATTCAAAATCTGTGTTCATCAGCACAGCAATTCCCAACAGCATAGAATAAATTCGTGAATAAATATCCAATCACCTTGAAATTCAATTTCCATGCTCACAGACATTCACCAACATCTTAGAGACATGTAGGTGAAGGAAAATCTGAAAAACCATTTTTCTAGAATTTATTCTCGATTTTATACTCATGCCTGTTCCAGAATCATTTCACAAAACAGCATCTGTAACCTTAGGGAATTAATTAGCAAAACTATATCAAATCAAATCAATAAATTCTGAAAATTCATAGACATATTCTCTAACATGTTATGAACAATCCTGGGCAGAAAAATTTCGAAAAACATATCACAATATAAATTCGAAATCTGAACAGATAGCATGCATCAATTATAGCTGCATACACGATACCAGACGCTTTGATAACACTGTAGGAAAATCCCGGGAGGTACATCATATGTTCCGGCAGCGGAAAACAAAAATTTTTGTTCCCAGGACTTTCCCGAATCCCAGGATCCAGGTATCGGTATGAAGACATCAACCTAAATAGCCAAAAGAGACTATCTCTAAAGGTGATCCACGCAGAGATCGAAATCTAACCAATCAAACCCTTTGACCGGGAATAGCTAGAACAGATTAAAGGCTGCTAGACCCTACCGTCTGAAGAGCTTGAGAGAAACGCTGGCCCATGCTTGGAGAAGAAGAGAATTTCGATGATGGCTTAAGAGAAAACAAGGAATAAAACTCTTTTCACCTTTTGCTTAACACTTAAGCAATTTCTCTTGTTTCCCATATGAAAACCGTCGGCCATCTCCTTCCATGCCCTCTTATGTTGATTTTAACCTTTAAAATGCTTCCATAAGAAATGGACAAGTGGAGGGCAACTAAACCATTAACATTTAATGAAATAATTTAATGACTTTTGAAAAGTCAAAGGATCTAACTTTTCTCTTCTACCAACTACACACATGGATAAATTTATATAATAAATAATTAATTAATTTACTTAATTAATTAATTAGAATATAAATGCTAAGGTCCATCCAACTGGGTCGGTCCTACTGCCTCATCGGGTCCCGATGTCAAACAAATCCTAAACCTTTCTTAGCAATATTGATGTCGCGATCTCATCGGACATGTCCCAATCCCATCGGGATCCATTTAATCCTAATGCTCCATAATTGGAACTCGTCTAATTACTATTTTACAGATTCTCTCAATCACTCTTATGCGTGTGACCCTTTAGGTTCCTTGCTATGTTGGCCACTTAGATTAACAATTAATCTGAGCAAGTCATGAGCGGTATCTAGCAACACATCATGACCCCTAATTGACCGGAAAGTAATCGGTTTGATGTATTCATCACGAACCGCATCACGAACCCTTCCATGTATAATTACCGTGCAATTCGTCCTTTCACCATCCTATACCCCACTTGGTTATGAGTATGGTCAAAGTGTCAACTCACTAGACCGAGTCTAGCCTAGTGATATCGCTTCGCCCCGGGACTCATTACTTTATATGTCAATGAAGACACTCTTCATGACATACATGCCGCCACTTTAGTAATGATCCCGACAAGAGGCTACGGGTATCTCTTCCGCTAATCCAGTGGTGAATCCTTTATTGGCTACTCAATTATCTTCGAATACCTCAAGTCGCACTCCAAGCACCACCCTATGAGTTACCTCCGAAGGCAACAAGGAATGGAGTCAAAGCACGTGATCAAGATTCAAGATATCCTCGAGTACCTCAAGTCTAAGGATATTTGCATCATTGCTATTATGAGATTATCACCGACACTTAGATAAGATATCCATGTGATGATCTCATGGCAGTCATCCAATGAACTTACTACCGCTAGTAAGCATCCACATGTCAATTCTAAATATCTCATATTTACAGCTTCGAGATCCACCGCTGATCCAATCAAGGAATATGACATGTGTTAGTCTATCCGGATTAATGATGTCCAGCCTCATTAATCCTATGACTAGGAGAATTTAGATCTTGACATAATTGCACATGATAGGAATCTCAGAGTATGATCACATCATAATTTCCTTCATGCTATGTCATATATCATGGACTTCATTAATTTGATTAAAGATCAAATCAATTCATAAACAATGTTTATGAATATCAAATTAATGAATAATGCCTTTTCTTTATTTATTCATTCACCAGATACGATCGCGAATAAAACGCGCTAAAGGGATTGCCTTTAGACACAAATGAACAAGATCGATTTTGAACAAGTCGACTTATCCAATGAACAAGTCGACTTATCGGTACCGAACATGTGTAAGTCGACTTACACATGGTACAAGTCGACTTATCACTTACAATAGCCTGCGCCCTTTTTCAAGAGGATTTTATCAATTTGATTTCTATCTGAGTTTTTGTTAATTTCATTTAATATCATAAAATCCAAAAAAATATACTTTTTACACTTTTGTCTTCAATTTTTTTAAATTCCTTTAGTTCTTTCAATGACCAAAACCCCCGTTTTATCAACTTTGATTGTAATTTTTTGTAATTAGGCTAGCTTATACCTTTTTCACTAGGTTCCAATTAAGTGAGATGACCTGAGGTTGCAACCTATACCGCAATCTTTGTTTTTACAGTGCATTTAGTATAGTTTGATTTTCACACTTGTTCATAGCATAGATTTTTATTTCCCTTTGCATAAGTATACTCCATACTTTAGTTTTTCTTTTACTTAGCAAATTTTCACACATACATACTCATACATACATCCATACACTCATACTCTCGCATTCATTGCATTTCACTTTTATCCAATTTTGTGTGACTATGAGAATTTTTGTTACCATTTTTTTTATTTGAGGATTGATTTTTGTGCATGCCAAGAAGAGGTAGACTTGTTCAATTCCAACCTGAAGTTGAGAGACATTTGAGGAGACTTAGGAAAGAAGGGAAAGAACAAGAGAGGAGTAGAGTAGTTGAGCAAGAAAGAGAAATTATGGCTGAGAATCCTCACATTTTCTCAAATCCTGACTTTCCTGCATACTAACCTAGAAATGGAACTAATGGAGGAAATGGTGAGCATGAGAGAGTAGGAGAGAACAATGAGAACCAGAGACGTAGGACTATTAGGGAAGCAACAACCTCTGATGTGCATTATGATCCATTTACTACTGCTTGCCCTAATTTTGATGTTAATTTCGAGATTAAAGGTTTGTTGATTAATTCCTTCCTAAATTTCATGGCTTGGCAGGAGAAGATCCGTATATGCACCTACAAGCTTTGTCGATGATCTGTCAGAGTATGAAGCCAGTAAGAGCTACTTTGGACCAAGTGCTATGGAAGGTATTTCATTTGTCCTTGGAAGGAAAGGCGCGAGAGTGGTACATGAGTCTTCCGAGGCATGTGGCCAATGCTTATCATAGCTAGGCCAACCTAAGGAAGGCCTTTTTGGAGAAATATTTTCCAGCTTCCAGGACATCTTTGATGAGGAAGGAAATTTATTTCGCCCACCAGGTGTATGATGAATCACTGTATGACTATTGGAATCGCTTCCAAGATCTTCTGTCCAGATGTCCCCATCACCAATTTCCTGATGAACAATTGGTGCCGTATTTCTATGATGGGTTGAAGAGTAAAGAGAAAGGTATGTTAGATGCTGCATCTGGAGGATCTCTGATTGACCTTATAACATTGGAAGCATGGGATCTGATCAAGAAGATGGCCTTAAACCATCAACAATACAGTGTGAGAGATTCCAGAAGATTGAATGAATTGGGAGCTTTAACAGCTCAAGCCAAGAGAATGGAAAGTCTGGAAACAAAGGTAGATTCGTTGGAGAACAGGATAACATCACAGTTGTCTTGTATTATTGTAGAGTTGAAGAACTTGAATGTGCATCGCCCATCATCTTCAACGGATATTACTGCACCCAGTTGTGACACTTGTGGGTCGGTGATGCATATATCAAGCGTATGCCCTAGAAGATATGAAGAGGTGTCAGCAGTGTATCCAGGGAGAGCAAATCAGAAGTGGGATCCCTACTCCAACACATACAATGAGGGATGGAAGTCCAATCCAAGATTTGGTTGGAGAAATGAAGAAAACGAGGCTCAAAATAGATTTTTACAAGGGGGAGGAGCTGGTACTTCCACTAGCCAGTTCCCAAATCAACAGTAGGCCCTAATAGTTCCCCCAAAGGAAGACACCAACCAGTTGCTTCACAGTATGATGACTCTGATGAAGCAAGAGAGGCATTCTAATGCTAACCAGTTTAATGCCATTGCTTCTCTTATTCAACAGGATTCCTCAAAAACTGCAGCTAGGTTCAATGCCTTGGAGAAGAGAATGGAACAATGGGAGACCAAGGCGGAGAACATTAATTCATATGTCACTCAGTTGTCTAACAACATGAGTGAGAATCAAGAGAAAAGCAGTTGGACTATTCCTTCAAATACTGTGATGAATCCGAAGAGTCTCAATGCAATTGCCCTCCGGAGTGGGAAACAAGTGAGGTTTAATCCTTAAGTTGTAACACCCCACTCCCGCATGACCCGAACCTGACATCATTGGTGATATCCGAGTTTGTGCCCTGCGAGGGTGGCGTGCTACATCAGTAAATCGAAACTCAGTATGAAATTTTTTTTTCATTACACTCATGTGTGCGAAATAGACAGTAAACAATCTGAGCCCACGTTCATAAATAAACATTTTCAGTTATTACAATCATTCAACAATAATTTACAAAAGCCATTTAATGAACAAAAAGCCTTAACCAAATTGGGCTCACTATAAATACAGAGCATTCTTTCACTGAGATTTCGAAATATAATTTATGAGACACTAATGCAGACGCAAACTGATCCCGACCTCTATCTGTCCCTTGCATACGGTAGACATACTCCCGTGTCAAACGGGGTACTCTTCAAGACCTGAAAAATAGATGCAAATTTTGGATGAGTTTTGCGAACTCAGTGAGGAACCATCATCGATGGTTCGCCCAATTCATGCGGCACACAAACAATTTACAATTTTGGAAGGCATTCTGGACTTGTTCCTATTTCCATTATTCAGTCAAGTATGTATGCAATGCACATGTGACACCCAGTTGATTACAGTGTTGTGACCGAGCGCATAAACAGTGAACAATATACAGTAGACGCGTCTAGGGAGTAGGAGAGCCCTTTGGGTATGCACTAACTCCCTTCGAGCTCGAGGCTCTTTTTCAAGACGATGATCGCATGCACTCGCCACAATCCCATTGTTATTATCCGGTTATACATTTGTGTATGAAATGCATATTCCCAATTAACAGTCCATATCAAACAGTCTGTCCCAGTAGAGGCAACGAAATGAAGAACATTGTAGCAAGCAATGCACAATGTGCACATCCAGAACACTTCAAGCAATTAATCACAGTGTTACAGTAATAGCAAACAATTCACATTCATATAAAGATAATTCTACCACCACAATTACAAAGAATCGCATAATCCATTCATGTATCACAATTTCACACAAGAGAGCAATTTAGCTCACGTAATCACAACCAGATACACCTCTATGGCGCTTCTTCCAATTCATCGCACCACCGTCCTAACCCACCATAAACAACACAATCCTAATCCCTCCATTATTTCCCCACATTGAACATATAATAATTGAATGAACCATCTAGGTTACTCACCTGTACTTCCGAGCTAATACCTGGAAGTCTTAGTGGCATCGGTAGATCGGCGCTCCAAAAGTGCCTCTATAACTATTACAGAATATAAATATTACCAATTGCTCAATCAGAACTATTTAATGTTGCACATATAGCAATTAGAAGATGCACAATGCATGTTCATGATATTCCCGACCCTAGTCCAAAATTTTCCATCACAAAAATTCCGTCTAAAAAATTAGAAATCTAACGGCACCGAAATTACTCAATTCGGGCCTCTATAGGTCTAAAAATAAATAAAACAGTGACTAAAGAATCATTACCCGGACCCACGTCAATTTTCCGTCCAAAAATTTCCAATTTCTCATAAAATGAAAATTAACATTTCACGAATCCGATGCCTCAAGAATCAAGTGAATCGGATGTCGAACGGAAAATTTATAAGCAAAAGAAGGAAAATATACACATCCTAGTCGACTAGTGCAGGAAAAATACTTGTCCTAGTCGACTAGTGCAGGTTGTAATCGACTAGAAGCTTTATTCTTTCTTTTTGCCGACATCCCAACTTTCACAATGCATAACTCCTTGCTCCTAACTCCAAATTGGACAAAATTGGTGTCTATTTTATAGAGAAAAAAGAGCTCTACAAGTTTCATGAAGGACAAAAAATAATTTCACTTCTAAGGGTGTCAAAAATACACTCCAAGTTACTACCTTCACAAAGCGTCTTAGAATAGTGCAACATTTTGTCAAAACAATGCAACATTTTGTAAAATCCATAACTTCTCATTCCATTTTTATAAAATTACAAGATTTATGCGAAATGAAAGATCAGAATGTGAGATACAACTTTCATGAACAACATGAAATCAAATTCAATCGCTAAGTAGGTCAAACAATTCAATGAATGATTCTACCCACTAAAAATGCCTGAACTGAATAGCAATGTTATAAAAAGCATAACTTCTTGCAAAGATGTCAAAAAATTTCATACTTTATACCTATGAAAAGATCAAACAGAATAATACACTTCTCATGAAGGCCTTAATAGTTAATTCCACCTATAACAAACTCAAAACTGTCTTGCAAGAGGCTGGCCTGATCACTAGTCAATGACCTAACTTAGGTCCAGTCTTTGAAAATTCATAACTCCCAATTATGAAATCCAAAAATAGTATAGTATATCTCATTTTCAAGATAGTTACTTCCTCTACAACTTTTCAGAAGATCACTTGAACCAATTCAAATCACAGAAATCTCTAAATTTGTTTCCAATCACAATACTCACAAAACCTACACTTCTGGTTAGTTTTCACCACAATGCACATAGTCAGTCATTAGTTAACAGTTCATAACTCCCAATGTACATATCAAAAAATTGCAAAATCAGTAGAAATGGAAAGCTAACTAGATAGGCTTCAACTTTCATTAAGACCATTTTCACTAATTCCCTCTAAATTAATCTAGAAAAATCATCAAAACAATTAGGTCATCAATCCGGGTACTGTTCACACAGCCCATGTCTCTGATTTTCCAAGCCAAAATTCACCCTCTTAGAGCTACAATTAGACAACACCTATTTCACACAAAATTGTAGCCAATCAACTATAGTTTATTTGGTACAAACCGCACCTCATTTGCACAACCACACCATTAGTTATGATGAAAACATTGAAACATGTACAAGTCACATTTTCCAGCTTTTATAACTAAACTACATCCTATCACTTCTATACCATTCCTAAACCATTTCTCACTCATATCACTTCCCATTTATACCATAACCAACTCATAACCTATCCTTGAACATAAATCCCTAAAATTCCAACACACACAAACAATCAATTTTTTTTGGGAATCATCATCTAACATCATTAAAAATCCATCCAAAAACACACAATTCAACATAACATCTCATCCATTAGTTTCTAATTCCTCATTTATCAATTATCAATCCATCAAAGAAGTAATATACCCATCTAGTCAAAGTTCAACTTCACGCACTTGTTGCACAAGATGATACAATCATGCATTTAACTAACATAGAATATAAGCTTACCTAATCAAGCCTTCAAAGTTCCAATTCTTCACCTAATACACCAATCCTCTACTTTTCCACACCATACACAACATCACCATCAACTTGAGCTTAGGTTTGCCCCCCTTTTTTTTGTGTGAGCAAAGGAAGAGGAAGCAAGTAGAAGAAAGGAGAAAAGATGAGCATGAAATTTCAAAGTGGCAAATAAGGAGGAAGCTACGAGAATGAAGGGGGAGAGAGCATGAAGACACAACTCAATTTGGCCTTTGGATTTGCAAGTGCTGTGGATGAATGGTGGACACAAGAATTAAAGGAATGTGAGATGTGTCATAGGACACTTGGCATTACATAAGAAAAAGTCAAAAAAAATCATATAATATTATTTAAGAAGAAACCCATCCAATGGCTAATTAATCCATGGGCTCTAATTCCGAAATCCAAATAATGTATCCAATATTCTAGTGTCATTGGAAAAAAATTTTCGGTACCGAAAACCAGTCGGTTCGCCACTTGGCAATTTTTCCGGTCCAGAAATTTTCTCCGAAAAATTTCAGAAAAATTCCTAAAATTCTCTTAAAATATAAAACACACAAAAATTCACTCCAATAAATTTTTCAAACACAATTTCCACATTATTCACAATAAAATTCTGTTTAGGCCCAAATACCGGGAAATATCATGAATGCATGTACAGCTTATTTTCATGTGCAAAATTCACTGTTCACAAATACCAGTATGCATGAAAATGCCAAATCAGTCCTAATCACTCTCATCCCTGACCAAATTACTATTTTACCCTTCCCGTAGGGGTGGGATGTTACAACTCCCCCTCATAATAAAAATTTCGTCCGCGAAATTCTCAGTCGATGGTTCCATATGGTAGACATTGATCAGTGGTCATATGTCCCTACATGTCCTATACACTTCATCAATCAATGACTCATTTTCCGAAAGATCACAATAAATAGACTTAATGAGTTGTTCAGTCTCGTATTTGGCTATCTCAACTATCTCAGTTTATTTCAGAGTAGATCATTATTTCCAACCCTATGAACTTATCACGTTTTATCAAGCCTTTTTCACCAGTAACATGCAGCCTAATTCATGTTCCATTGATACCCTTTTTGCCAATTTTGAGTGCACCTTACCAAGGTGATACTTACAATAAAACCGTTCGTCTCGTCTTTGCCACTCCCCTTTCCTTTGGTACTAATACAGTGACACCTATGTCTATTTTTCTATAACCAGTGTTAATTCACCTAACCCATTTAGCCTATATATCTTATTGACTCTTAGCTCCGATTCATCTCTCCTTTGACAATTCACTGTTCTTTAGTGTTCATGCACTCTATTCGTATGTGCATTTTACTATATTTCATTTGTCCGATCCGGTTCCACCTCATCTAACCCATTCAGTTTTCTTCAGTCACTTTCCTTCGTCTCACTCATCACCAAGAACTCAATAGATTTTGGTATTTGACTATTATTAGGCACTTTTCAGTTTAATGCAAAATGTACAATCCCTTATCAGGATCACCATCGTTATACCTATAGTCACTCAGAGCTATATACCAAGCTCATATTCCTATGAATTCCAAAATCTTTAAGCACTCCCCACTATAGGAAATTCGAACATATAATCACAGAGTTCTATATCCTTCGTAGCTAAAATACACTTTTAGCATCTTCCGTACGTACGCTTCTCTAACAATTCCTTTTGCTCAAGTTACTTTTGTCAGGTGCACATACTTCTTCTTTAAATTACCAAATATCATTTTTCTGATGTCACTCGAAAGATCAGATTCATTGTGGGACTCATCATTTTGACTCCTGACCTCTTAAACTCTCTTACCTCTTTCCAGTAGAGCTGAATCTAAACCTTCAATACACTAGTAACATCTCAGTTTACCCCATCTTCTACTTGACATTTTACACTCTTTATTGTCCTAGATTTGGAAACCCAATATCTACATTTGTTCTGTTTACTTCAGTATTGTCTGTTCACTGTTTTAGACTACAGTCTACCTTTACCAGTATAGTATTGATTTGTGCATGCCTTTCAAATTCAATACTGTTCTCGAAATTACACAATTTATGCATTATAGGAATGCCTGAATCTCCTATCAAAACATGACTCCATTTCACTTTTGATTTAGTACATACTTATTTTCGATTTGTTCCCATCATGAACGCTATTAACTTGAATCATCTGTTCATCTTAACTCAATTTCTTGCTACAATCATTGATACAGTTCACAAAATTCTCATCAACCAACTATTTTCCATAATTGCTTTTCAATTGTCTAATCGTTCGTAGTATCTCATAAGGATCAATTTCAACTATACTTGTTGTCTCCAAGTTTATGCCATAACCTGAATGCATAACTTGAATGATCGGAACATCCTTTGTACTAAGGTTCTGTGAGGCACTAAACAATTTCTTTGACACTTCCTGTAACATCCCGTTACTGATAGCAAGGGTATTTTGGTAATTCTGGGTTAGACTGATAGGTTTCATTGCATTCACTGATTGAACATGTTACTGGCCTTTAATTATAGAGGAACTGGTTTCTTGCATATGCATTTGTTCATAGGTACATGCATTCATGATTTTCCGGCATTTAATTGTGAGTATAAATTTATTGGATTGTGAACTGACTGGATTATAATTGATTGAGAAATTAGGAGTAAATGGACTCGAATGACTGATTTAGAATAGCCTAAGAGTGACTGGTAATTGATAGTGATTTATAGGAAATTTTCGGGATATTCGGGAGAAAATGCCCTGATCGAAAATTTTGGAACGATGCATCGATTGATCAGATAGTATTGAAAGAATGGTCCAATGGCAAGGGAAATATTAGGTTATACTGTTAGGAAATTAAAATGTTGAGCTATTGAAATTTAGAGACTGAAACTTGACTGATTTGGAGACCTATGTCTATAAATAGATAGGTTTGAAAGAAATTGGGGAAAATTTGTCTAAGGCATTTCGCTTTCTTCTTCTTCCCTCTACTATGATCTTCGATTTCTCCCAACGGTGAGATCCTTCGATTTTTCCTTGTGGTTTTCTCCTCATTGTAAGGCTAACTTGTTTATTGTGATTGATGAAGGATTGAGATGCTATAGAGTGGATCATCGTTGATTTTGAAAGATTTTAGGTTTACGGTATTTTGACATATCTCGTGGATCGAGCTTGATTGGTAAGTTTTAATGGTTTTAATGTTGTTATTGATGGTTTTATGGCATTTATGGCATTTATTATGGTTTATCGAGTAGTTGGGAGAGTTAATGGTGGTTTTATAGAGAGAAATAGCTGAAAACGATCGGAGAAGACGAAGGATTTGTCGCAAGTCACGACTGCTGCGCGAGCCTCGCCATGATTTAATTTTAATTGCTCGCGCAAAAGGGAGAAGAGGACGTCGCGGCGAAGCCATTTAATTGACGCCGACGAGTCTTCTTTGCCTTGCATGGCGCCGCTTGAATTGATTGTTCGCACGCGGCGGCGTGTTTCACGCCATGAAGCGGACCATTTCACGCCGTGGCGAGGCCTCGTCATGCATGTGAAGGGACTGCTCCATTGAATTAATTTCAAATTATCAGGCATAATTTATGGTGTAGACCTCCGATCGAGGTGATTCCAGATTCGATATTTACTAGGAAAGAGGTCTACAATCGAGGATAATTATAGGAATTAAAATTGATTTAAGTGACATTGATTTATAGAGAATAAAGTCGATTATGGTTCATAGTGTGACCTAAATATTGAATTGAGACAATTGGAGTTTTAATTGGGATTCTCAATAGAGGTTTTGACCCAATGGATAGGAAATTGCTTTAGGAAATATGAATTGAGGAAATTGAACTGAATTTTAGGATTGGATCCATTATTGTCTATCAATTGAGCGAAGAGTTAGAATGGGACATAAGAGTTCAAAATTGGGTTTTAGCGCCGGGAAAATCGTGAACATGCGTTGTACATAATTTCACTGAGACATATGCATTACTGAACTATTTAATTGAGCATCTAGTAATGGGACTGTATTTTATTGTTATAGAGGCATCGTTGGATCGTCATTCCACGGACATTGCTGGAACTTCCAGGCAGTAGCTCGGAAGTTACAGGTGAGTAACCTAGTTGGTTTCTCAAATTCTTGACTGTTTAAATGCTCAACGTGAATTACTTGCCAAATGTGAAACTGTATGATTACTGAAATATACATAATTGGATGGTATGCCTCTACTGCATTAGACTGTGAAATTGCATGATCACTTTCAACTGTACTGGATTGGATTACTGTATTGGATTGAATTACTGTATGTTACTGAGAAATACAATATTGGGCTTTTATAGCCATACACTGAATCACTGAATACTGAATTACTGAACACTGCATTGCATGCATAAATGCATGATCAGTAATGAAATGTGACCCAAGTTGGTATTATCACTGAAAAGAGCCTCGAGCTCGAACATCAGATCGACCGCCTCGAGCCCGAGGGAGAAATCTCGACGCGCCCCCCACTAAACACTGACTGAGCACTTGGGCACAATACTGAATAACTGGAAAGAGTCTCATATGCATTATATACATGACTGATTGAATTGCCAAATTGTGTGATGATTACTGAACTGTGTGATCCCATGATTTACTATAAATTGTGATGTGATACTGTAAAATGTTCTATGCTATTGTAATATCACATCGACATCGTATAATCGTTATAAACTCATCGTAATTTGTTATATAATACCGTTAATTGAATATTATCAGTGCGTGTTGTACGCAATTTGCGTAATGCATGATTTGAGTGAACCATCGATGATGGTTTCTCACTGAGTTCGCAAACTCACCCAAAATTGCAACCTATTTTTTAGGACTGATAAAGTAGACCCCTAGCTCCGGAGATAGTCTTTTCCTGCCGTGCTAGCGTCTTTGGCAAAAGTGCGATGATGGCACATGTGTCGGTCACCGGGTTGATTTTGAGGATGACTTAGATAGATGCTTATATCGCCCTTTTGGTTTTGTTTAGGGACCGATAGACTTGTCTATTCTGCTTTTAGATGACTGTATTGAAATTGCTGCTATGATAAGATTATTTTGGATTTTTAAAAGTTACTGATTTCTGATATTATGGTTTTAATTATTGCAATGCCATGTGGATATTATTGGGAAAATGTTCTGGTAGTGCACCTTTATCGTGGGATATGTGTCGGAGCGACCTTCGGGTTTCCCGATGTGTACCCTACGGGAAGGGGGCGCTACACTTCCACTTGGTATATACATCACCAAAATCATTTCATCTCATCCGGGGACCAATTAGTAGCTTATACTACTAAGGATTCTGCAAAACTCTTTTCCGTTTGTGCCAATCCTCGAACAGAGGAATTATTTCATAATCGTGTCTTTCTTCTTTCCTTAAATTCTTCACACACGTTACATCATTTGAAATTTTAATTCCTCCCGAACAAGCACGCCCTTTTAATGTAGAGCCCGGCCTCTACCGCCATCACTCCAGGTATTGTCCTCTTTGGCACTTGTGTGAGTCACGACTCGAACACAAGACCTCAAGGTTTTGTTCCACTTTAAATGGACGCCTCTTACCATTAAGCCATTAATCAATAAATTACCGATCGTTTCCTCTATTATTTTCAAACATAAGCTCAATTGTTTCACTATCCAAGGTATACTCACAAAGGTGAATTACCCTTAACTCGACAACTCTTTTCATATACCACTATTATTGTTTCATTATCATTGTCCTTGTTTCACTGTCACTATCATTTTTCCTTTCCCACTTGTCATTGTACTTCTTTTCACATAGTTTTAGTCCCATCTCATTTACATGCAAGCTTGGCCTTTTTAAGGTCATATCAACTTGACTTATACACTGTCATCTCATTCTTACTACTTATCTCTTTAATTCCTCAACCAATCCATGATAGGGTATTCACCTTGATAGTACATTCGGGGACACATCACCCAAAACACAACGAAATATTCGTTCATGAATACAGATACACTGCATCTCTATCTATTTACCCATCCATTTACCATTTTTGTTTCCATATACATATATTCAATCAATCCAGCATTTTCCGATACACTATCAGTAGAAATTTCCAGTCTTCCTTTTTTCCCCTACTATCCCCTTATACTGATTCACAAACTCTTAACACAATATTCGAATAACTATGTTGGTCCCAAACTCATGCGCTCATGATCATAACCGTTTCACGAGTCCATTTCAGTTCATCTGTACACTTTCGTCTCACCATTTCTACTTCTTCCTAACCTTAGAATCACTTCGCTCTTTTGTTTAAAAGTAGACCGTTACGGTACAATATTGATATCATTACAATCTCGCTATCATCATCTATGATATCCACTAACACAAATGTAGTGAATCCATATCTACCTGATCGGACCATATCCTTTTTGCTCATTTCCAATTGTTCCCATTTCGTCGCATATACAAGTCAACACTCTCATTACCTCATCATCTCGAACTTTGAATCTCACATAGGCATACTTTAACCAATATGTTTCTCATATCCACAGTGGACCTCTCCAAGTTATAGTACTTTTCGTTTTCTTTCGTCGTAATATTACCACTTTAAATCCCCTGATTCATTTTAATATCATTTCCTTCCTCCATCAGCCCATGACAACGTAGTCATACTTATATCACAATCGAAGGTTTATAACCACAGTACATTATAGCTATCCTTATCCATTTTTCCTTTTTCCCATTCCTAATTGCTCATACACTTTCATGGGCTCACATTCTGATACATTCTCACTTTTCTCACACTTAATCACTTAACACAAGTTCACACGTAGGATTTATACTGCATGCGACTCGGACTAGGGATCGATTGCCAAGGTCCTCAACGACATGACTCAAATGCATGCAACTTAACCTATGTTTCAGATCGTGCCTGATAAATTGCATTGGGCTCTAATACCACCTAAATGTAACACCCACCCCAAGTGACCAACCCGACATCATTGGTGATATCCGAGTCATGCCCGTGAGGTGGCGTGCTACATCATCACTACCAAAACTCAAGATGAAATTTTGTTTTGTTTTCATTACACTCATGTAAAGTGGAATAGACAAGAAACAACTGAGCCCACATTCATAAATAAACATTTTCAGTTATTACAATCATTCAATAATAATTTACAAAAGCCATTTAATGAACAAAAAGCCATAACCAAATTGGGCTCACTATAAATACAGAGCATTCTTTCACAGAGATTTCGGAATATAATTTATGAGACACTAATGCAGACGCAAACTGATCCTGACCTCTATCTGTCCTTTGCATACGGTAGACATACTCCCGTGTCAAATGGGGTACTCTTCAAGACCTAAAAAATAGATGCAAATTTTGGGTGAGTTTTGCGAACTTAGTGAGGAACCATCATCGATGGTTCGCCCAATTCATGCAGCACACAAGCAATTTACAATTTTGGAAGGCATTCTGGACTTGTTCCCATTTCTAGTATTCGGTCAAGTATGTATGCAATGCACATGTGACACCCAGTTGATTACAGTGTTGTGACCGAACGCATAAACAGTGAACAATACACAGTAGACGCGTCTAGAGAGTAGGAGAGCCCTCTGGGTATGCACTAACTCCCTTCGAGCTCGAGGCTCTTTTTCAAGATGTCGATGTCGCATGGCACTCGTCACAATGTTGTTATTATCCGATTATGCATTTGTGTATGAAATGCATATGCCCAATTAATATCCATATCAAACGATGCGCCCAGTAGAAGTAAACGAAATGAAGCACAATTAGTAGCAAGCAATGCACAATGTGCACATCCGTAACACTTCAAGCAATTAATCACAAGTTACAAAGAATAGCAAACAATTCACGCTCATATAACACAATTCTACCAAATACAATTAAGCAAAGAATCGCATAATCCATTCATGTATCACAATTTCACATCAGACGAGCAATTTAGCTCACAGAATTACAACCAGATACACTTCTATGGCAGTTCTTCCAATTCATCGGACCACCTGTCCGGAACCCAGTCATAAAAAACACAATCCTAATCCCTCCATTATTTCCCCACATTGAACATATAATAATTGAATGAACCATCTAGGTTAGTCACCTGTAATTCCGAGCTAATACCTGAAAGTCTTAGTGGCATCGGTGGATCGGCGCTCCAAAAGTGCCTCTATAACAGTTACAGAATATAAATATTACCAATTGCTCAATCAGAACTATTTAATGTTGCACATGTAGCAATTAGAAGGTGCACAATGGATGTTCATGATATTCTCGGCCCTAGTCCAAAATTTTCCATCACAAAAATTCCATCTAAAAAATTAGAAATCTAACGGCACCGAAATTACTCAATTCGGGCCTCTATAGGTCCAAAAATAAATAAAAAAGTGACTAAAGAATCATTACCCAGACCCATGTTAATTTCCCGTCCAAAAATTCCCAATTTCTCATAAAATGAAAATTAACATTTCACAAATCCGATGCCTCAAGAATCAGGTCAATCGGATGTCAGACGGAAAAGTTATAAGCAAAAGAAGGAAAATATACACATCCTAGTCGACTAGTCAGGGGTTATAGTCGACTAGTGCAGGAAAAATACATGTCCTAGTCGACTAGTGCAGGTTGTAGTCGACTAGAAGCTTTAATCTTTCTTTTTGCCGACATCCCAACTTTCATAATGCATAACTCCTTACTCCGAACTCCAATTTGGACAAATTTGGTTTCTATTTTATAGGAGAAAAAAGAGCTCTACAAGTTTCATGAAGGACATAAAAACTAATTTCACCTTTAAGGGTGTCAAAAATACACTCAAAGTTACTACCTTCACAAAGTCTCTTAGAACAGTGCAACATTTTGTCAAAACAATGCAACATTTTGTAAAATCCATAACTTCTCATTCCATTTTTATAAAATTACAAGATTTATGCCAAACGAAAGATCAGAATGTGACCTACAACTTTAATGAACATCATGAAGTCAAATTCAATCGCTAAGTAGGTCAAACAATTCAATGAATGATTCTACCCACTGAAAATGGCTGAACTGAATAGCAATGTTATAAAAAGCATAACTTCTTTCACAGATGTCAAAAAATTGCATACTTTATACCTATGAAAAGATAACACAGAACAATACACTTCTCATGAAGGCCTTAACCGTAAATTCCATCTCTAAAAAACTCAAAACTGTCTTGCAAGAGGCTGCCCTGATCACTAGTCAATGACCTAACTTAGGTCCAGTTTTTGAAAATTCATAACTCCCAATTATGACATCCAAAAATAGTATAGTATATCTCATTTTCAAGATAGTTACTTCCTCTACAACTTTTCCGAAGATCACTTGAACCAATTCAAATAAAAGAAATCTCTAAATTTGTTTCCAATCACAATACTCACAAAACCTACACTTCTGGTTAGTTTTCACCACAATGCACATAGTCAGTCATTAGTTAACTGTTCATAACTCCCAACGTACACATCGAAAAATTGCAAAATCAGTGGAAATGGAAAGCTAACCAGATAGGCTTTAACTTTCATTAAGACCATTTTCACCAATTCCTTCTAAATTAATCTAGAAAAATCATCAAAACAATTAGGTCAACAATCCGGGTACTGTTCACACAGCCCATGTCTCTGATTTTCTATGCCAAAATTCAACCTCTTAGAGCTACAATTAGACAACACCTATTTCACACAAAATTGTAGCCAATGAACTAAAGTTTCATTTGGCACAAACTGCATACCTCATTTGCATAACCACACCATTAGTTATGATCAAAACATTGAAACATGTACAAGTCACATTTTTCAGCTTTTATAACTAAACTACATCCTATCACTTCTATACCATTTCTAAACCATTTCTCACTTATATCACTTCCCATTTATACCATAACCAACCCATAACCTATCCTTGAACATAAATCCCTAAAATTCCAGCACACATAAACAATCAATTTTTTTGGGAATCATCATCTAACATCATTAAAAATCCATCCAAAAACACACAATTCAACATAACATCTCATCCATTAGTTTGTAATTCCTCATTTATCAATTATCAATCCATCAAAGAAGTAATATACCTATCTAGTCAAAGTTCAACTTCACGCACTTGTTGCACAAGATGGTACAATCATGCATTTAACTAACATAGAATATAAGCTTACCTAATCAAGCCTTCAATGTTCCAATTCTTCACCTAATACACCAATCCTCTACTTTTCCACACCATACACAACATCACCATCAACTTGAGCTTAGGTTTGCCCCCCTTTTTTGTGTGAGCAAAGGAAGAGGAAGCAAGTAGAAGAAAGGAGAAAAGATGAGCCTGAAATTTCAAAGTGGCAAATAAGGAGGAAGCTACGTGAATGAACGGGGAGAGAGCACGAAGACACAACTTAATTTGGCCTTTGGATTTGCAAGTGTCGTGGATGAATGGGGGACACAAGCATTAAATGAATGTGAGATGTGTCATAGGACACTTGACATTACATAAGAAAAAGTCAAAAAAATCATATAATATTATGTAAGAAGAAACCCATCCAATGGCTAATTAATCCATGGGCTCTAATTCCCAAATTCAAATAATGTATCCAATATTCTAGTGCCATTGGACAGAAATTTTCGATACCGAAAACCAGTCGGTTCGCCACTTGGTGATTTTTCCGGTCCATAAATTTTCTCCAAAAAATTTCAGAAAAATTCCTAAAATTCTCTTAAAATATAAAACATACAAAAATTCACTCCAATAAATTTTTCAAACACAATTTCCACATTATTCACAATAAAATTCCGTTTAGGCCCAAATACCGGGAAATATCATGAATGCATGTACGCTTATTTTTCATGTGCAAAATTCACCGCTCACAAATACCAGTATGCATGAAAATGCCAAATCAGTCCTAATCACTCTCATCCCTGACCAAATTACTATTTTACCCTTCCCGTCGGGGGTGGGATGTTACACAAGTAGATGAAGAGGCATGTGATGATGATGTTAAGAGTGCAGAAGTGCCCCTACCTAAGGAAAAGATTAAGAAATCAGAAAGTGTGAGGGAAGAAGAGCTATTGAAAGAGAAAAAGCATGCTTCAAGAAACAAGGGAACTACTTCAGAGAGTTCCAATGATCAAACTAAAAATGGAGAATCAAGCAAGCAAGCCAGCACAGGTAAGGAGGTAAGTATTCAAGACCTTCCTTTTCCAAACTCATATTTGATGAGCAAGCGCAAGAATGAAATTAAACATGAAAAGGAAATCATTGATTTGTTTGAGAAAGTAGAGGTGAATGTTCCCTTGCTTGATTTGGTGAAGAGAGTTCCGGCCTATGCTAAATATTTGAAGGACTTATGCACTAACAAGAGAAAGTTTAGGCCAAATGAGAGAGTGCAAGTGAGCTCCAATGTGTCAGCTTTGTTCAAACCGCAAATACCAGTAAAGTGTCAAGACCCTGGATCTTTCACCATTCCTTGCATCTTAGGGAAAGTGACTATAGGAAGAGCTTTGTTAGATCTGGGGGCTGCCATAAATGTGATGCCTAAGTCAGTCTACGAGGACCTAGGAGTGAAAAGTATAAAACCTACATCTGTTGTCCTCCAGTTGGCTGATAGATCATTTAGGCATCCAGTGGGAATAATTGAGGACATCTTGGTCCAGGTAAAGGGTTTAGTTTTTCCTGTTGATTTTTATGTACTTGATATGTCTTCTGAAGTTGTGCAGGATACTTCCTTAATTCTAGGGCGACCCTTTTTGCGAACAGCAAGCACTATGATCAGCATGAAGGAAGGTAAGATCACCATGGAGGTAGGTGACCGACAAGTGAGCTTTAACATGTATGAGGCAATGAAACATCCACACGAGGATTATTCACTTTTGGGTGTGAACATGATTAATTTAGTTGTGGATAATGATTACCAAAACTATATGTTACAAAAGGATCCTTTGGATGCTGGATTACATTCACTTGATCTTGGAAAAAGGTATACTGTCCATGTTTCAGGGAAGCAGGAGGGACTAGCCATGACCATCTACAAGGAGCCAGACTTAACGCCAGAAGAAAGAGGGAGTGATCTCTTTTCTCTTGAACTTCATAAATTGACTCCTTCTGTTGTGAAACCTCCTAAGCTTGAGCTCAAACCACTCCCTCCAACCTTAAAGTATGCCTTTCTTGAGTCTAATGAGCGATTACCTGTAATAATTGCTAGTACCCTATCCCATACTGAGGAAGAGAAACTTATGAATGTTTTGAGGAAACACAAGAGAGCTATAGGGTGGACTCTAGCAGATATACCTGGCATTAGCCCAGCCATTTGCACACACAGGATCTTATTGAGTGAGGGGTCAAAATCGATGAGGCAACCTCAAAGAAGACTTAACCCACTTATCTTAGATGTTGTGAAGAAGAAAATCAGGAAATTGTTGAGTGCAGGGATAATATATCCCATTTCTGATAGTGAGTGGGTTAGTCTAATTCATGTAGTGCCTAAAAAGAGTGGAATAACAGTGGTCAAAAATGATAGGTATGAGCTTATTCCTACCCGAGTGCAAAATTCGTGGCGTGTGTGTATAGATTATAGACGATTAAATGATGCCATAAGAAAAGACCATTTCCCTCATCCCTTTATTGATCAAATGCTTGAACGGCTTATGGGTAAATCACATTATTATTTTTTGGATGGTTTCTCTGGATATTTTCAAGTACCCATTGCACCAGAGGACCAGGAAAAAACCACATTTACATGTCCTTTTGGCACCTTTGCATATCGGAGGATGCCTTTTGGTTTATGTAATGCTCCAGGAACTTTCCAACGTTGTGTGATGGCTGTTTCCTGTGAATTTTTAGAGGAATGTATGGAAGTATTTATGGATGATTTCACAGTCTATGGTGATTCTTTTGATGCTTGCCTATCTAGTCTTGCAAAAATCTTACACAGATGCATTGAAAAGAATTTAATTTTGAACTTTGAGAAATGTCATTTCATGGTCAGTAAAGGTATCGTGCTCGGTCATTTAATTTATAGCAAGGGGATTGAAGTAGATAAAGCTAAGATAGAACTTATATCTTCTTTACCTTACCCTGCTTGTATTCGTGACATAAGATCATTTTTGGGACATGCAGGATTTTACAGGCGCTTCATAAAGGATTTCAGCGAAATTGAGTTACCTCTCTCCAAGCTTCTACAAAAAGATGAAAACTTTGAATTTGATGATTCCTGCAAGAATGCCTTCAATATGTTGAAATCAAAGCTCATCTCTCCACCTATTTTAGTTGCTCCTGATTGGAACTTACCTTTTGAGCTTTCATGTGACGCATCTAATTGTGTTGTAGGGGCTATGTTGGGTCAACGGGAGGAAAGATTGCCAAGAGTTATTGCATATGTCTCGAAAACACTGGATCCAACTCAAGTCAACTATACAATAACTGAAAAAGAGCTGTTTGCAATATTTTTTGCTTTGGAAAAATTTAGGCAATATCTGTTAAACTCACATGTTACCATTTTTACTGATCATGCAGCTGTTCGTTATCTCCTCAAGAAATCACAATCAAAGCCTAGGCTGATCCGGTGGGCATTGCTACTACAAGAATTTGATATCGAGATTAAGGATCGAGCAGGAGCAGCAAACCATGTGGCTGACCATTTGAGCAGGCTACCGAACGACACACAGGGAGTGGATTCCTCTGAACTTACCTATGATTCATTACCCGATTCAATTTTATATGCTTCAATCATTAAAGAACCTTAGTATGCACATATTGTTAATTACCTAATGTCCGGACTCACTCCTCCTTTTATGTCTCAGGCACAAGCTCAGAAGCTAAAGAGTGAAGCTCGGCATTACATTTGGGATGCCCCTCATTTGTGGAGAATGTGCAGTGACCAGGTGATCAGAAAATGTATGCCTCATGAAGAGTATGATAATATAATTTTGGCTTGTCATTCATTGGTTTGTGGTGGGCATTTTAGTGCAAGAAAAACATCTAGGAAAATTCTCGAGTTTAGTTTTTATTGGCCTACCCTTTTTAAGTATTCATTTAAGTTTTGTCGGTCATGTGATAAATGTCAACGATTTGGAGGATTAGGCAAACGACATGAAATGCCACAACAACCTCTCTTATTTTGTGAAATCTTTGATGTTTGGGGAATTGATTTCATGGGCCCATTCCCTTCATCTTTTGGCTTTGTGTATATCCTTTTAGCTGTGGATTATGTGTCCAAAAGGATAGAGGCCATCCCCACTAGAAAAAATGATGCCCAAGCCGTGTCTAAGTTTCTTAAGTCCAACATTTTTTGTCAATTTGGCATACCAAAAGCTGTGGTGAGTGATAGGGGAACCCATTTTTGTAATAGAGTCATTGATAACTTATTTTTGAAATTTGGGGTCACTCACAAAGTCTCCATCGATATCACCCACAAACCAATGGACAAGTCAAGTATCAAACAGAGAGGTGAAGCACATTTGGAGAAAATTGTAAAGCCATCAAAGAAGGATTGAGCTACCAAGGAAACACTATGGGCATATCGATCGCTTATAAATCTCCCATAGGTATGTCCCCTTACCGTTTGATTTATGGAAAGGCTTGCCATTTACCTGTGGAATTGGAACATAAAGCATATTGGGCAATCAAACAATGCAATATGGACTTGGAATCTTTCAGAATGGAGAGGAAGTTACAACTTCAAGAGCTCGAGGAATTAAGGTTAGAGGAATATGAGCATGCACGACTCTACAAATAAAAAGCAAAATTAATGCATGACAAGATCATTCGGAGGAAAAGTTTCAAAGAAGGGGACAAAGTCCTATTATTCAAAGCTCGTTTCACTTTCAAACATGGTGTTAAGTCAAACCAGACTTTACGTATTAAATAATTTTGATGACAAACAAAGAGAAATATACAAATGAAAAGTAGATGAACGCATCTGAAGTAAAAACAGTCAAGGAGAAAATCAGTCAAAGCGAAAAGCGATTTAAAGCGTTACAAAGAGAAAATCAGACTGAAGCTTTACAAGAGAAAAGCAGCTGATACAAATGGAAAGCAGACGTAAGCTTTACAAGAGAAAAGCAGCCGATACAAAAAATCAGACGGAAGCTTTACAAGAGAAAAGCAACTGATTCAAGAAAAGCGGATTTTAAGCTTTACAACAAAAAGCAAATGATACAAAAATCGACAGAAGAAAGAAACATCATTGAGTTAGTTACTGAGTCAAACTGAATAACCGCTTTTCAAGAATCAAGAAGCGTATATTCAAGAAATAGCTTGAAGACCCGACTATAAATAAGAGTCGAGATTGAAGAAGAAACAACTTTATGCAACTTTATGAAACTTCATGAAACTCGAGTATTCAATTTTGAGTTTCAGATTATCCGAGAGAAAATTGTGAACGATTTTCGAGTGAACGATGTTAAGAGCATTTCTATTGTAACAAGCTCTTTACTATTCTTTCAATTAGAAAGTGTTACGATAGCCCAAGAGGCTAAGAGTAAGATAATACTTGTCGAAAGAGACCTCGGAGAGGCTCAATGAAAGAATGCTTGTAAACAATTCGAGATAGTGAAATCTCGTAAGGATATCGAGGATCGGACGAGCCCACGGTTTGGGGTGAACCAGATAAACCATCGTGTTTCTTTCTACTCTCATATTACTTATATCGTATTCTTCAAAATTAACAAAGTTTTTCAAACTAGTTACGAATTGATTTACTTATAAGTTTTCGAAAGAACAAGTAATTTTTTAAGGGATTAAGAAAAGTTTATAACAATTCAACCCCCTTCTTGGTATCTTGATCATATTATTGTTCAATATATTAACGTGTGATTCACTTCAATTGGTATCGAGCCGGTGTTCAAGAATCACTCTAAAAAGTGTGAATTAAAGAAAATGGTGGAATCACACACGATATTGTCAAGGAGCTTCACCACAAGACCTTCAAAGATTCAATGGTGAAGACTACCACTATTGGAAGGACCGGATGAGATTGTTTATCGAATCTACTCACATTGACCTTTGGGACATCATCGAGAACGGACCATACACACCGAAGATGATGATAAAATCCAATTCCACGAGAAAGATGGACAATTGAAAGCGTAAAGCAAGATTTCAACTAAACTCCAAGGTGAAATTTTTCTCGAGTCAGGCATCGAAGCGTAGCGAGTATGACAAAGTTCATGGATGCGACATCGCCAAAGAAATGTGGGATACATTATCAATTGCACATGAAGGAACAAATCAAGTCAAGGAGTCCAAGATAAGCATTCGGTGCATCAAGACGAGTTGTTCAAAATGAAAGAAGAAGAGACCATTGATCAAATGTTCGAAGATTTCAAACAATTGTTAATGGGCTAAAAGCTCTTGGAAGAACGCATAACAGACCAAGACCATGTTCGAAAGATTTTGAGGAGTCCGCCAAAAGATGGAGACCCAAAGTAATCATTGTATAATAAGCCAAAGACTTAAGCGCATCAAGCTTGATGAATTGCTTGGATCGTTGAAGATACATGAAGTAGAGCTTGATGCGTAAGATAAGCCCAAGAAAGAGAAGTCCATAGCGCCAAAGCGGATCAAATGAATCATAAGATCCGTAAGAAGAAGACAAAGAGGAATACATCAAAGGCATTAAAGATTGAAGAATCAAAGGATGATGATTTCAGAAGTCGAAATCAATCAAGTGATGAAGACGACGAGCTATCTTTCATTTCAAGAAAGATAAGAAGAATGTGGAAAAAGTCCAAAAGAAATTCAACATTCGGAAGGAACAATGGCAAAGACGATGGAAAATTTGAGAAAGCATCTATTACATGTTATGAATGCAATAAGCCGACATTACAAGTCCGAGTGTCCAATGTTGAAAAGACAACCCAAAAGAGTAGGGATAACAAGAAAAGCATGATGGCAACGTGGGAGGATCTGGATTCATCGTAATCGATACAAGCTCGAAGCGTCGTAACATGCTAACATATGTCCGTAGTCAAGAAGAAAGTGATGAAGAGGTAACTTCTAGCCATGATAATATACAAGATGCATACTCGTAATTGTTAGAGGATTCTCATGCTATTCGAAAAAGACAAGTCGTTGAAGAAGAAATATGTAGAAACCTCAAACATACTCATGAGATAGAGAGTGAGAATATAAATCGAGAAAGCAAGTTGAGGAACCGAATAACAACAAAGTTATAGATAGATCCAAGAGATTAAACAGCTTGAAACCGAGAATCAATAATCTCTCGATTGATCTAGCTAAATTTACGATAGTACAAAAAGATGAATGAAATGCTAGGAAAATGTCGACATCCGAAAGTGATAAAACTTGATTAGGGTTTGCTAAAAATAAGTCTCAAAGATTACGTGAAATCAATTGTTCAAAAGATAAGAAAAGATATCAATCAGTTTTCAAAGAAGTCATCAACGCTTTCATTCTACGCCTTATTATCATTCATTACACCATACTAACCCTAAAGGACCTAAGAGAATCTGGGTACCTAAAATAAGATAATATCTCCTACGTAAATCCTTCTTTGAAGAGCCAAGAAGCACCATTGGTATTTGGACAAGGATGCTCGCGTCACACATGACGGAAAAAGGTCTATGTTCCTAGATCTTCAAGATAAGAAAGGAGGTTCGTAACTTTTGGAGACAACAAGGTGGCAAAATAATCGAGATTGGTAAGATTGGTAAGAATTCCCATGCATGCATTAACAACGTCTCGCTAGTCGATGGTCTAAAGCATAACTTGATAAGTATTAGTCAATTATGTGATTCTGGTTTTGAAGTTACATTCAACCAAAACTTTTGTGAAGTCAGAAACAAAGATGGTTCTATTTTCTTTTCGGCCAAAAGACGAAACAATCTTTACAAAATTGATTTAGACGATTTTCAGTCTCAAAATATTTCATGTTTTTATCTATCAAGAAGAAAGACTGATCCGCATAAAAACTAGGTCATGTCAGCTTTTAAACATATTTCAAAACTTTTGAAACATGATTTGGTAAAGGTTTGCCACAAATTTGTTTTAACAAAGATTTCTTTTGTGAAAGTTGTCAGAAAGGGAAACAAGTTAAAACCTCTTTCTCTTCAAAACATTTCGTAACTTCATCTAGACCACTAGAGTTGTTACACATGGATTTATTTGGTCCAACAAGGACAATAAGTCTTGGTGGAAAGAAGTATGGACTTGTCATTATTGATGATTTTACAAGGTTTTGTTGGATACTTTTTCTGGCACATAAAGATGAGTCTTTCAAGTGCTTTAAAAACCTTTCCATGAGGTTACAGAATGAAAAAGGAGTGTCTATAGCCAACATAAGGAGTGATCATGGTGGAGAATTAAAAAATGAGAAGTTTAAAGTATTCTGCGAAGAAAATGGAATTTTCCATAACTTCTCTGCCTCAAGGACTCCGCAGCAAAATGGAGTTGTTGAAAGAAAGAATAGGACGATTCAAGAGATGGCAAGAACAATGCTGTGCCAGATGAATCTTCCTAAACATTTCTGGGCAAAAGCTGTCAATACAACATGCTATATTCAGAATAGAGTGTTGCTGCGACCAATATTGAAAAAAACTCCCTATGAGTTGTGGAATGGAAGGAGACCAAACATTTCTTATTTCCATCCTTTCGGGTGCAAGTGTACTATTCTGAACACAAAGGAAGTTCTGGACAAGTTTGATGCAAAGACTCTTTCAGGAATATTTCTAGGTTATTCTCTCACCTCAAAGGCATTTAGAGTCTACAACCTCACCTCAAAGACTGTTGAAGAAACTATTCATGTCAAGTTCAATGATAGCTCTCAACCCAATAAGGAAGAGGAATCGATAATGATGCTATTACAAAGGCCTTTGACGGAGTACAAAGAAGTATCTTCATCGAAACACTATATGACTAAAAGAAAGACATTTCAAGAATTTGGAGTTAAAGAAAGATCGAGATACAAAAGTTCTCATCCTAAAGAGTCAATCATTGGTGAAACCTCGTAAGGTGTCTGAACAAGGTCCAAGTTCGTAAGAGAAGCCAACGTAGCATTTTTATCTGAAGTAGAACCTAAGAAGATTGATGAAGCTCTAAAAGATGAAGCATGGATACTAGCTATGCAAGAGGAGTTGAATCAATTCTATAGGAATAAAGTCTGTTCCCTAGTTCCTAAACCTGAAAAGAAATCCATTATTGGTACTAGATGGGTATTCAAGAATAAACTAGACGAATCAGGAAAAGTAAGTCGCAACAAGGCAAGATTAGTAGCACAAGGCTATAATCAGCTAGAAGGAATAGACTACAATGAGACATATGCTCTAGTAGCAAGACTTGAAGCAATAAGGATACTGCTTGCATATGCGGTTTGCCATGACATAAAGCTTTTTCAGATGGATGAAAAAAGTGCATTTCTGAATGGTTTTACAGATGAAGAAGTCTATGTTAAGCAACCTCCCGGATTTGAGGACATAAAGTATCCAGATCATGTCTACAGACTTCATAAAGCCTTATATGGACCAAACAGCCCCTAGAGCATGGTATGATCGTCTGAGTTCATTTCTTATAGAAAATGGATTTACTAGAGGTAAAGTAGACAAAACTCTTTTTAGAAAGAACTTGAGTAATGATTTCATTATTGTGCAAATTTATGTTGATGATATTATTTTGGTGCAACTTCAAAAGGTTATGCATGAGTTTTGAAAATCGATGAAAATGAATTTGAGATGAGCATGATGGGTGAGTTAAAATTCTTTCTTGGATTGCAAGTAAAGCAAACTAAGGATAAGATTTTTATCCATCAACAAAAATATCTTAAAGAATTGTTGTCTAAGTTTCATATGTGCAGTGTTAAATATATGTCTACCCGATGCATCCTTCAAACTTGTTGTCAAAAGACGAAAGTGGTAAGAAGGTGGATCAAACCCTATTTAGAGGGATGATTGGTTCTTTGCTTTATCTTACAGCAAGTAGACCTGACATTCTATTCAGTGTATGTTTGTGTGCAAGGTTTCAGGCCGATCCTAGAGAATCTCATTATATTGCTGAAAAACGAATTTTGAGATATCTCGCAGGTACTACTGATCTTTGCTTAATATATGAGAAAGGTAAAAATTTCAGGTTGAATGGATATTGCGATGCGGACTATGTCGGTGATAGGATCGAAAGGAAGAGCACGAGTGGTGGTGTCACTTTCGACCAAACTCGTGTCATGGTCAAGCAAGAGACAAAGCTCGATTGCATTATCAACTGCCGAAGCTGAATATATGTATGCCGCAAGTTGTTGTTCACAAGTATTGTGGATCAAGTATCAATTGGAGGACTACTCAATACAAGAAGAGGAGATTACGTTCAGAATCCAATTCAACATTCAAGGGTGAAGCACATAGAAGTCAGACATCATTTCTTGAGAGATTACGCTCGTAAGAAAGTCGCTACCTACAATTCGTAGAAACAAAATATCAAGGGCTGATATCTTCACAAAACCACTAAGTGAAGATCGCTTTAAAGAAATCAGACGCAACCTCAATATGGTGATGTTAACGGACCATTCATCTGGTTTTTCATAAAGACAAGACAGACAGACAGAGGAGTTAACGGACCATTCATCTGGTTTTTCATAAAGACAAAACAGACAGACGGAGGAGTTAACGGACCATTCATCTGGTTTTTCAAAAAGACAAGACAGATAGACGGTGGAGTTAACAGTTTGATCATCTGATTTTTCAAAAAGAAAAGAATGTGGAACGGTGGAGTTAACGACGTTAGACGGTTTCAGATATAAAACTTCTTAAACAAGAAAAAGTTTTAGAGGGAAAAAGCTGTCAGATCATCGAGAAGTACAATCGTTCTAGAATTCGCTATAATATCCCTAAAAACTGACTTTTGGGATTTCTACTGAATTCAGAAATTGCTAGTTCTCTTAAATCTCTCGAAATTTCTTCAAGCAAGTTCCTACTCAATCGTAATCAAGAAGATGAATGTCAAGCCCATCTTGCGAGTTGATCCAGATCGGTCGGGAAGATTGTAAACTTCAAGAACTAAGAAAAGAATGATGGATATAGAGCCGAGATAATGGCGGCAGGATGGAGAAACTTCTTTCAAATACGAGATAAAGTCTATCTACAAGAAGTTTATGAGTTCGAAGAATACTAAATCGAGAGACGATACAATCGTGTCGTATGTAGACACACACTCTATTATAGTAACGGCGGAGTTACTGGAGAAAGTCACAGAATGTCCGATGGATGGAGTTCAACCCACTAATATGGCGAAATGGATGACTAAGCTTAAGATGAACGAAGATGAAGTTAGTCGTCAACTTTATGGATAAAATAACCCAATCGAAAGGAGAGCCTCTTGGCTGGTACCAAAGGCAAGGTATTGTTCATGGTTACATGTGATCGTGTTCTACCAAGAATAGTTCACGACATCGTCACTACCGATGAACAATGTATTCTTCATCTTCGAATCATCACCCCATAGATTTACCATTTTGATTTATCAAGACATGGTAAAATCAATAAAGGATACAAACACTTGTCCTTATGGGATGTTGTTGACAAGAGTGTTCAGAGAATCTGCATCGATTGAAAGGGAATCGCATGTAAGATATCTCATAAAAGCTATATAGATTCAACATCTATTGCTAAATGGGTCCGAGATTTTCAGACGTAAAAGGAGCAGATTTGGCAAGAAAAGCAACAATTGAGGGGAGCGCTTCAAGAAATCTTCTATGAAGGAAACAAGACCACATTCTCGTGAATCAAAGTCGAGAAGTGTTCGATTTTTCAATCAGTGACTTGAAGCGTAAAGGGAACCACTACTTGAGTGACATTCCAAAGCAAGCAAGAAGGTCTCCCAGAGCGAAAACAGCAAATGTAAAGAAGCCACCAATCCAGAGAATCAAGCCAATCAAAGCATTCTCGAATCGCAAGGATCAAGAGTTACAAAGTCGTTGACATCAATCCTTGAAAAAGATTCAGAAACTCAGTCTTAAGGAAGTGGAGGAAAAAGGAAAGAAGAACCTGAAAAGCAAAAATGCAACCTAAAAAGTCACCAAGGGAAAGAAATGAGTGCGATAAAGAAGGAAGTTCAACAATGTAAACAAAGTCTAAGAAGGTACGCAAGAAAAAAGATCGTTGTTGATACTACGTAAAAGTCTCGTCATTGATACGGTTGATATTATCAAGTTAATGTGGAAGTCATTCTCGTAATCTTAAGAATACTCACAATGTCCTTGATAATCCAATGTTTGAAGAAGTAGTTTCTACTATTTTTCAGTCTTCACTTGTTCGCAAACAGATTGCTACACATGTTATGGGACAAAAGGTTAGTCAAAAAGTCTTGAGTGTGATGACTAATGTTCCATCCAAATATTTAACCTTTCAAAGAGAAAGTTGGGAACACAGATTGGTTGTCACAGAGGAGAAGAAGACCAAATCTGTCATCATCCGAGACAAACCAAAGAGATTTATGAAAGCCTTCTTCAAATCAGTTGAATTTGATAACAACATTCTACATCTGTTGGATAGGGGTTACAAAAATTTCTATGATCAACTGAAGAGAGTTGAAGAGAACCATATCCACCAGAGCCATTTGAGAGCGCCTTACTTTTATCCAATATCGACAAGATAAAGAATCAAGGTGGTACCGATTTACAACCACCAAATTTTGTTGAACGAAGTGTGAAGAGAAACTGTCGAAAGTTCAACCGTAACCGCTTTTGGATGACATGACTTCGATCGATTGCGGAAGCAAGGTAATTGATTGATGAAGCATGTAAAGAGAAAAGAAGTGGAAGTTCTATCTGCATTTATCAAGATCCAGGAACAAGCCAAACTAAGGCTACAGCAGATGATCCACAGGGAGGCACTATTAGAAAGGGTCAGTATCGTTCTTTTCTGATTGGGAACTTAAAATGTTCTTATAGTATTTTACAGAACATTCTGCAAAATCGGCCTCTGTGGGAGATCAACTCAATTGCAGAAGCTATGCCTTGGCTTGGAAGCACATATCAACGTATACTTGATTCCTATGATCTTGATATTCCTGATCAAGCTGTATATGTTCCTCCGCCTCTGTTGGGACCCATTTTCGGAACCCAACTCATAACGAACGAATCGCAGCTTAACTAATATCGCTTCATTTTTTTTTCCACTTACACATTGTTCAAAGTAGTTTCAATTTCCAATTTGTATTTCATCAATTCCTCAATCCTTTGAATCCTTCATATTCGATCATATCGCGTTCAGATTCGAAAACATTTTATCATTCGCATAATCATATCTCTTTTATCCCAATTTCGCTTATTACCAAATATTTGAATTTTGTCAATCCATCTCACGCCATTCATACATAATTTCCATATCATGTCCATACACAAATCCATACACAAAAGCACTTCAATATTTCCAACCCATCACACAAATCTTCTGACCTCCCGTCCTAATCCCATCATACACATTTACAATCCTATATCTAAACACTTCCATAATTCTCATCATATCTCAAGTCATGATCATAATTCACATTCATAAATACTAACCCTATTTCACTTACATAATCCCATCCCATAATCATATACAAATTTTAATGGCCTTACAAGCCACAATACAATCACAATATATAAAAAATCCAATGCAAATACAAAGATACAAAATCCCTCTTTTTGCTCACGGATCTTCTTCTCATTACCGTGGATGGTAATGAGGGGGTGAGCTTACGCTCAATGGGTAACAGTTTATAACAAAACAATAAGCAAAAATCTTGAAATCTTTTTCTTTCTCGGTCTTAGAAAACATTTCTTTGAAATCCAGAAACACATTTTGAAGAAGTTCTTTTCTTGTCAGAATCAAAATCACATTTTACAAATCAGATATCGCCTTAGGCTTTCAGCCACAAATCCATAGGTCACAAGACATGAATGCATCAACTTGGCAATTCACGTAAACAATGCACACACAAATGGCTAGAGAGTTCCATAAACACGACGGAAACCGAAGTTTACCGTAATCACGACGAGTCCATTTTTCTGATCTCGTAAGCCCAAGCCGGCAGCCGAGAGAAGGCTATCACATTATTTTTGTCTACGCACGAGACTATCACAACGCTACTCTCTCGCCACACAAAAGCACATATAATGCTCAAATCAATTTATCAAATGCTCTTTTCCGAATATACACTGACCATGAAGTCTTTCAAGGCATAACACAATGTATTTTGCAATTCATCAAAATTTCATGATCGAATCAAAATGATTTTTCAAATCATTTATGCAATGATGCAAAATTATGATGCAATTTAAGTCGAAAATCTCTTTGTTTAAAGAAAGCGTAATGGCTTATAAATTCTATTATAAACGGATACCCACCTCGAATCCATGCTAGAACTTGTCCAAAGTTCTAATTTCTCCAAGCTTCTTTCTTTCGCCCACTTTGAAATTTCCTAGACCGAAATCATCCAAATTCATCATCATAAATACCATAACCCTCAAAATTTACTATAGGAAACCCAATTCCAACATATTTCCAAGCTATCTAATGCATCATTTACAAAAGGCCCAATTTCCAAAATTGGGCATAAACCCTAACTCACATTAATCCAAAATTAAACCACCATCTTAGCATAGACATCACAACTAATTTGATAATCCACAAAACCATAATATTTTCCATGATTCTACACCAAAATTTTAAGAAAAGCTCAAGCTTGAAAATCGGCTTTTACCTCACTCTTCACCATTTTCGGATTTTCTTAGCTCATCCTAGAGCTCTCTTCATCCTTCATCTTTTTCCCTCTTGGAGCATGTTCAAATCCTCCTGAAAGCTCACAAAATCGAACCCTAGCTGCTGTCCTTTCTTTTCTCCTTCCACCAAACCTACTCTTCTCTTTTCTCTCTTCTTTCTTTCTTTCTTTTGTTTCTCTTTATTCTGTTTCTCTAACTCTCACGACCACAGCCTGCTTCTCCTCTATTTATACTACATCCACATGCCATGTCATTTAATGAATGAGGAAAGACTCTCATGCCCCTCTTTATAAGCCTACTAACTTAACTCTTTAAGTGTTCTTCCAAAATTGCCCTTAAAAGTTGATATCTTGGCTCCAAATTCTGATCAGGTAAATAAAGGAATTTTACAAAAAATTTCTTCTTCATAATGTTCTCCTCGATCATACGAATCCAACGCAACAAACCACGCTCAATTCGGATCTAAAACGAAGAAGTTATGGCCAAAATACTATCGGACACATGCAAAAATCGAGACCGCATAATCGCACTGAGTTTCATTCCAATATCCGACAGTCTTAGAGGCTCCATCTTGATTGGGGTTCTTCATCAAAGTTTTAGCCTTATAACTTTAGTTTAATCTCCAATTTGAATCACCTCAATCCGAGCTCTGTAGCTTCATATATCCTCAAAATACTGATCTGTGTGCATCGCTTTTTCCTTCCATCTCGCTTTTCTTCGCTCATCATCCGATTTTCTATCGCCTGATTTACTGTTCATCGCCTGATTTTCTATCGTCTGATTTACTGTTCATCGTCTGATTTCCTTCGTCTGATTTTTCCATCAGCTGATTTTGCATCAGCTGATTTTTGGATCACTGATTTCCATCAGCTGATTTTTGCATCAGCTGATTTTCATCAGCTGATTTTCCTCCAAACTTCAAACGCTTATAACTTTTAACTCCGAACTCCAAATTGGACAAAATTGATGTCTATTTCATAGAGAAAATACTGATCTACAATGTTCATGAAGAACTTAAATCCAAATTCAGTCTCTAAAAGGGTCAAATGTCTCAATTAATCTTTCGTCTGATTTTTGCATCTTCTGGTTTTCCTATCAGCTGGTTTTTCTATCCAGCACATGTCCACTTATATAGATCATATCTTTTGACTCCGATATCCAAATTGGGCAAACTTGGTATCTATATCATAGAGAAAAGAGAGATCTACAACTTTCAAGAAGGAAATTTTGTCTAAATCTATCGATATCAACTCCATATCGTCTGCTTTTGCTTCAGCTGGTTTTTCTATCAGCTGGTTTTTCCATCATCTGATTTCTATCAGACATGTTTTGGCGTAAATGCCATAACTTTCTCTATAGGTTTCGAAATGACTTCATTCTTGGACGGTTAGAAAGTAGACATCTAGATCTATAACTCTCATGAAGACTACAAAGGCTGATTCTATCTCCTACATTCTGTAGCATCCACTTTTTCTATCAGCTGGTTTTTGCTACAGTACATCATCTGGTTTTTGCTACAGTGCATCGTCTGGTTTTTGCTACAGTGCATCGTCTGGTTTTTGCTACAGTGCATCGTCTGGTTTTTGCTACAGTGCATCGTCTGGTTTTTAATCACCTAAACAACATCAAAACTTCAATCTATCATAACTTCTAGCCCCGATATCGAAAATTCGCAAACTTTATGGCTACCGAAAGCCCTCAACAAGCACTACATGTTCATGAATATCATTTTATCAAATTTCACTTAAATCAAAAGTCAACTATTCATCCCCAAAAGTCAAACTTTCATAATTCTTCATATTTTCACACCTTCACTAATTCTTCCAATTCTCACTCTTTCAATCTTTATTTCCTACCTTTCAACTTCCATTTCAATCATCTTAATCAACTCATTCATTTTAACTTTCATTAACTCATAATATTCACTCGACATTTCATAACATATACATATCTCTTTAAAGCCTCAAAGTCATCAAGACCAATCCATTCTTTCCATCTTGATTTCACATTTTCCTCACTACCACAATACTCTTCGTCCAATCTACTTCAAGCACGATTCAATCTTCACAACTTAATCTATAACATAATACATATACAAAATACTCATTCTTTCCATACTTAAATCCTCCATATACAATTCATTCAACACATTCTTATGACAAACATTAAGCCATTTCTCAAATCATCCATAAGCCACAAAATACATACTTTTAGAATAAATTTTGAAAGCAACCACATATCACACAAAGTTCATTCACAAAGTTCATATACACAACTTATGGCACATTTTCAAATCAATGCAAGGTCATACTTGAACAAGCATTGGCGTAACACAATAAAGGTTCTTTACAAAGCTTTAGTGGGCATTTCTAGCCCCAATAAATCAAGTCTCAAAATTTGTAATTTCAAAGAAGTTACATAAATAGTAACTATACAAACTTACTTTTTTCAATTATAAAGATGTTACCCATAATACAACATACACAAAACCCATTTCACGCTTTTAACCCCAAATATCATTTAAAATTTCTCCAATTCACATTACCCAAATAAACATTTAACATCACTAATGTCTCATTTAATAATTCGACATCCAATTAAAGTTCGGGCCCAACAATTCTCCCTCCTTAAAGAATTTCGTCCTCGAAATTCATATCACTTTCTTGATGGTTCCTCATTCTAGTTCAGATCACTCACAACTTCCAACTTCGTGACAATAATACTAATATCATCTAATTCAAACACACTCACGAATCACATTTCAATCCGGATATCTTTTGCTAGTAACACTATCTCATAAGACTCCATACTAATTAATTCATATAGGCTTAGCAAATTCTCCCTTTCTCAACCATCATTATTAATTTCACATTCTTCTTATTACAATCACCATATAGCCCTCTTTCTATTCGAACTCAAACTTCAGATCTGTTTTCAACCTCTCAAACGATTCACAATTTCTTGATCCTTAATTCGGACGCATCAAGCCCCTACATGTTATGCTTCCTTTTTGCTCTTGGTTCCAATAACCTCGATATCGAATTTTCTGTTTATGCATTTAAAAAAATACTTAGCCTTAATAGGAATTTCTCATTCATACAATCAAAATCTTTTTGTATTCCTATTCCATGCTCTCAATTCAATGATTGTCCCCGCTTTTACGATCTGTACTTGCATAAATACTTCCAAGATGTTCTTTTATTCATACTGTCTCCAAGCTTTAAAGTAATCATTAGTGTAGCAGCTCTTAAACATGTATCAACTCCTTAACTCATAGAACCTTAGTTGCTCACACATATGCAATCACTTTATTATGCTCCATTAGATTTTATCCAAATCTCTTATACAACATCGGTCATACGACAAACTTTCCAAATTCATGCAGTTGATTTTCATTAAAATCATTCTTCAAAATTCTCCTTCCTTCCATTTATCATAAGTTTCATACGCTTTTCCTCACGTGTTCACTAGTCTCTCAATTCGTCAATACTTTTAATACATCATCTACTCTTTGATCACTTGGTCTCCAATATTATTGTGTTATCGGTCCCTTTGGTTAACACCTCAATTATTATCATATTCCGTGTGCTTCTTGATTAGTCCTCGCGATTCCTTAAATAACCGATTCCTCATTAAGGTACATTATCACACTTTCTTTTCAATTTTCCAATTGACATTCTTTTTCAATGATTGTTTCCATTCCTTGAATTTCCTCATACCTCCTTTGGCTTATTTTCATGTTTGCTCATTCATACAAACTTACATCCACATTGCAAATCAACCGCACACTTAATCGCTTGTGATTGAAACACATTCAATAAGGCATACTTGAGTCTCCTAAACATACTTACACAAAGATACTTCTTTTACATCAAACGAAATGCATACCTTCTCAGCAGTTTATTCCACCCTTTTACTTGAGTCTCCATTAGAGACAGACTCCAATACTTATCGTCGAAGTTATTACATATTCATTTCTTGACTTGTCCTTTCATTGATCATCCTTGAAATAAACTCGTCGATTTGCTTAATCCAATAGCCTTTACGATCAAACCCTATGATATAAGAGACACATTCGCTTACTCTTATATCTCGGCATGTCACCAATTCATATCTTATGCTATCGATATACCAATCATACTAATTCAATAACCTCTGAATATCACCTCTATTCAAATTTTCGCTCCATCGCAGCTTACCTTTCCAAAGAAAATCATCTATACCATACTTTATCTCGGTTCTCGATTCATTTCATAACTTAACTCAAGGGATCAAAGATGACTCCATAAGCTATATCTGAAAATAGATCTCATATACTCAATCACAATATCAAAGATGCACTCTCAATAACTGGTTGCTACTCTTCGGAAATTTATTTCCGAGTCCACTATTTACAGAAGTCGATCCAAAAGGAGTATGAGATTCACATCACAACTCCTAGAAATCTATCATCTCATTTCAAACTTCCTCCTCGTTTATCGGTTCCTTTCAAGCAACCTGGTTGATCCATACCAGGGTCCTCGTCCTCGACTATGGAAGAATTACTAAATTCCATTGTTGAATCGAGGTAAGAGCTTATAATCCCACCTCTCGGTCAAGGAAGACTCGCATTCTCTAGTCATACACTAACTTATCCGCTTCCCGACCAGTTCCACTTTGCTTGCATACTACCTTTCATTCAATTCCTGCGAGTAATGATATATCCATATCGATTCAAACACTTACCTGCAGCATAATTCCATTACCGAAGTCACCGACATATCCATAAATACTGAATTCATGTCTAACATATCGGACCACTAAAATTTTATTTCCAATTAGCCACACTTTCATTGCCTTATATTCTAACAAAATACCCTTCTTCCTATTGTCTCTCATAGTCCAAACATTTAGCAACAGTCACACATATGACTTATTCTATACTCATCCGCGTCCTCCTTTAAGGTGCGAAATCGTATAATCGATCCTTGCAAAACTCCTCGATCCCGTTACGGGTGGCACACTACTCCTTTATTTCTCATCCAATTCAAATTATCGATACATATTCATCATGAAATTTTGACCTCAATTCCACTAATCTCTTCTTAATGCGAATGATTACCATCAAAGGAATGTCGATAAGTACTCGATCGAGGTCTAAATCATCCGACCGTTAAGGACGCCAACTTAACGATCCGAGACTCAAATTCTCAACCAAAGACTTTCGACACTTCCAATATAATGGCATTGAATCCGTATTCACCATAATTGCCTCTACTTATCCACAACTTCCTTTTCTCATATCGAGTATCATCATTTTCCTATTAGATCTATCACCTCAAACTTTTCACAATTTCTTATGTCTAACGATACACACGCTACCATGTAAGATCATAATATCGCGCTCGATACCATAAATGTTGGGACCCGCTTTGAACCCAACTCATAACGAATCTAATCACGCCTTAACTAATATCGCTTCATTTTTTTTCCACTTACACATTGTTCAAAGTAGTTTCAATTTCCAATTTGTATTTCATCAATTCCTCAATCCTTTGAATCCTTCATATTCGATCATATCGCGTCAGATTCGAAAACATTTTATCATTCGCCACAATCATATCTCTCTTTATCCCAATTTCGCTTATTACCAAATATTTGAATTTCAATCAATCCATCTCACGCCATTCATACATAATTTCCATATCATGTCCATACACAAATCCATACACAAAAGCACTTCAATATTTCCAACCCATCACACAAATCTTCTGACCTCCCGTCCTAATCCCATCATACACATTTACAATCCTATATCTAAACACTTCCATAATTCTCATCATATCTCAAGTCATGATCATAATTCACATTCATAAATACTAACCCTATTTCACTTACATAATCCCATCCCATAATCATATATAAATTTTAATGGCCTTACAAGCCACAATACAATCACAATATATAAAAATCCAATGCAAATACAAAGATACAAAAATCCCTCTTTTTCGCTCACGAGATCTTCTTCTCATTACCTGTGGATGGTAATGAGGGGGGTGAGCTTACGCTCAATGGGTAACAGTTTATAACAAAACAATAAGCAAAACTCTTGAAATCTTTTTCTTTTCTGGTCTTAGAAAACATTTCTTTGAAATCCATAAAGCACATTTTGAAGAAGTTCTTTTCTTCAGAATCAAAATCACATTTTACAAATCAGATATCGCCTTAGGCTTTCAGCCACAAATCCATAGGTCACAAGACATGAATGCATCAACTTGGCAATTCACGTAAACAATGCACACACAAATGGCTAGAGAGTTCCATAAACACGACGGAAACCGAAGTTTACCGTAATCCCGACGAGTCCATTTTTCGATCTCGTAAGCCACAAGCGGCAGCCGGAGAAGGCTATCACATTATTTTTGTCTACGTGCATGAGACTATCACAACGCTACTCTCTCGCCCACACAAAAGCACATATAATGCTCAAATCAATTTATCAAATGCTCTTTTCCAATATACATGACCATGAAGTCTTTCAAGGCATAACACAATGTATTTTGCAATTCATCAAAATTTCATGATCGAATCAAAATGATTTTCAAATCATTTATGCAATGATGCAACAATTATGATGCAATTTAAGTCGAAAATCTCTTTGTTTAAAGAAAGCGGTAATGGCTTATAAATTCTATTATAAACGGATACCCACCTCGAATCCATGCTAGAACTTGTCCAAAGCTCTAATTTCTCCAAGCTTCTTTCTTTAGCCCACTTTGAAATTTCCTAGACCGAAATCATCCAAATTCATCATCATAAATACCATAACCCTCAAAATTTACTATAGGAAACCCAATTCCAACATATTTCCAAGCTATCTAATGCATCAATTTACAAAAGCCCCAATTTCCAAAATTGGGCATAAACCCTAACTCACATTAATCCAAAATTAAACCACCATCTTAGCATAGACATCACAACTAATTTGATAATCCACAAAACCATAATATTTTTCATGATTCTACACCAAAAATTTTAAGAAAAGCTTGAAGCTTGAAAATCAGCTTTTACCTCACTCTTCACCATTTTCGGATTTTCTTAGCTCATCCTAGAGCTCTCTTCATCCTTCATCTTTTTCCCTCTTGGAGTATGTTTGAAATCCTCCTGGAAAGCTCACAAAATCGAACCCTAGCTGTTGTCCTTTCTTTTCTCCTTCCACCAAACCCACTCTTCTCTTTTCTCTCTTCTTTCTTTCTTTCTTTTGTTTCTCTTTATTCTGTTTCTCTAACTCTCACGACCACAGCCTGCTTCTCCTCTATTTATACTACATCCACATGCCATGTCATTTAATGAATGAGGAAAGACTCTCATGCCCCTCCTTATAAGCCTACTAACTTAACTCTTTAAGTGTTCTTCCAAAATTGCCCTTAAAAGTTGATATCTTGGCTCCAAATTCTGATCAGGTAAATAAAGGAATTTTACAAAAAATTTCTTCTTCATAATGTTCTCCTCGATCATACGAATCCAACGCAACAAACCACGCTCAATTCGGATCTAAAACGAAGAAGTTATGGCCAAAATACTATCGGACTGCATAAAAATCGAGACCGCATTAATCGCACCGAGTTTCATTCCAATATCCGACAGTCTTAGAGGCTCCATCTTGATCGGGGTTCTTCATCAAAGTTGTAGCCTTATAACTTTAGTTTAATCTCCAATTTGAATCACCTCAATCCGAGCTCTGTAGCTTCATATATCCTCAAAATACTGATCTGTGTGCAGACTGTTTTCCTTCCATCCGCTTTCATCGCTCATCATCGATTTTCTATCGCCCGATTTATCGCTCATCGCCTGATTTTCTATCGCCTGATTTACTGTTCATCGCCTGATTTCCTTCGTCTGATTTTTCCATCAGCTGATTTTGCATCAGCTGATTTTGGATCAGCTGATTTCCATCACTGATTTTTATCGCCTGATTTTCATCACCGATTTTTCTCCAAACTTCAAACGCTTATAACTTTTAACTCCGAACTCCAAATTGGACAAAATTGATGTCTATTTCATATAGAAAAGACTGATCTACAATGGTCATGAAGAACTTAAATCCAAATTCAGTCTCTAAAAGGGTCAAATGTCTCAATTAATCTTTCGTCTGATTTTGCATCTTCTCGGTTTTCCTATCAGCTGGTTTTTCTATCCAGACATGTCCACTTATATAGATCATATCTTTTGACTCCGATATCCAAATTGGGCAAACTTGGTATCTATCTCATAGAGAAAAGAGAGATCTACAACTTTCAAGAAGGAAATTTTGTCTAAATCTATCGATATCAAGTCCATATCGTCTGCTTTTGCTTCAGCTGGTTTTTCTATCAGCTGGTTTTTCCATCATCTGATTTCTATCAGACATGTTTTGGCGTAAATGTCATAACTTTCTCTATAGGTGTCGAAATGACTTCATTCTTGAACGGTTAGAAAGTAGACATCTAGATCTATAACTCTCATGAAGACTACAAAGGCTGATTCTATCTCCTACATTCTGTAGTGTCCACTTTTCCTATTAGCTGGTTTTTGCTACAGTACATCGTCTGGTTTTTGCTACAGTGCATCGTCTGGTTTTTGCTACAGTGCATCGTCTGGTTTTTGCTACAGTGCATCGTCTGGTTTTTGCTACAGTGCATCGTCTAGTTTTTGCTACAGTGCATTGTCTGGTTTTTAATCACCTAAACAACATCAAAACTTCAATCTATCATAACTTCTAGCCCCGATATCGAAAATTCGCAAACTTTATGGCTACCGAAAGCCCTCAACAAGCACTACATGTTCATGAATATCATTTTATCAAATTTCACTTAAATCAAAAGTTAACTATTCATCCCCAAAAGTCAAACTTTCATAATTCTTCATATTTTCACACCTTCACTAATTCTTCCAATTCTCACTCTTTCAATCTTTATTTCCTACCTTTCAACTTCCATTTCAATCATCTTAATCAACTCATTCATTTTAACTTTCATTAACTCATAATATTCACTCGACATTTCATAACATATACATATCTCTTTAAAGCCTCAAAGTCATCAAGACCAATCCATTCTTTCCATCTTGATTTCACATTTTTCCTCACTACCACAATACTCTTCGTCCAATCTACTTCAAGCATGATTCAATCTTCACAACTTAATCTATAACATAATACATATACAAAATACTCATTCTTTCCATACTTAAATCCTCCATATACAATTCATTCAACACATTCTTATGACAAACATTAAGCCATTTCTCAAATCATCCATAAGCCACAAAATACATACTTTTAGAATAAATTTTGAAAGCAACCACATATCACACAAAGTTCATTCACAAAGTTCATATACACAACTTATGGCACATTTTCAAATCAATGCAAGGTCATACTTGAACAAGCATTGGCAGAACACAATAAAAGGTTCTTTACAAAGCTTTAGTGGGCATTTCTAGCCCCAATAAATCGAAGTCTCAAAATTTGCAATTTCAAAGAAGTTACATAAATAGTAACTATACAAACTTACTTTTTTTCAATTATAAAGATGTTACCCATAATACAACATACACAAAAACCCATTTCACGCTTTAACCCCCAAATATCATTTAAAATTTCTCCAATTCACATTACCCAAATAAACATTTAACATCACTAATGTCTCATTTAATAATTCTGACATCCAATTAAAGTTCGGGGCCCAACAGCCTCTCCTACAAATTATTGAACCACATGTCTCAAACGTGGAAGCTTATACAACAACAATTGCTATTGTTGAAAAACAAGTTGTTGAGATAGAATCTCCGACTGCTGCTGAATCATTGACCTTAAAGAAACAAGTTCAGAAACTTGATAAGGAAATGAAGAAGATTAAGAAGATGCTGAAACAGTTGGTGAAGCAGTCTGGGAAATAATTTTTTTTTATTAATAACAAATAGGGGGAGAAGGAAGAATGAGAAGGGAGAAGGAAGAATGAGAAGGGAGAATCAGCTGAAAGGAAAAGATAGAAGAAATTTTGAAAGCAAAAGGCAGAAGTTATTTTTGATCTATTAATACTTCTGTATATGTGATACTTTTCATAATTCTCTATTTCATAATATTTGTTATCATAAAAAAGGGGGAGAATGTTAAGTCAAACCAGACTTTACGTATTAAATAATTTTGATGACAAACAAAGAGAAATATACAAATGAAAAGTAGATGGACGATCCAAGTAAAAACAAATTGAAGGAGAAAAATCAAATTGCTTAAAAGGCATTTAAAGCGTATAAAGAGAAAATCAAACGGAAGCTTTACAAGAGAAAAGCAAATTATACAAAAATCGACTAAGCTTTACAAGAGAAAAGAAGCAGATACAAACGAAAAGAAGACAGAAGCTTTACAAGAGAAAAGCAGCTGATACAAAAAATCAGACGGAAGCTTTACAAGAGAAAAGCAGCTGATACAAGAAAAGGCATTTAAGCTTTACAAGAGAAAAGCAATCGATACAAAAATCGACTAAGAAAGAAACATTAGTTTGAGTTAGTTACGGAGTCAAACTGAATAACCGTTTCTTTCAAGAATCAAGAAGCAGATATTCAAGATACAGTTGAAGACCCGACTATAAATAAGAGTCTAGATTGAAGAAGAAACAACTTTATGCAACTTTATGAAACTTCATGAAACTCTGAGTATTCAATTTTTGAGTTTCAGATTATCTGAGAGAAAAATTGTGAACGATTTTTTGAGTGAACAGTGTTAAGAGCATTTCTATTGTAACAAGCTCTTTACTATTCTTTCAATTAGAAAGTGTTACAGATAGCCCGAAGAGGCTAAGAGTAAAATAATACTTGCTGTAAAGAGACCTGGAGAGGCTCAGTCGAAAAAATACTTGTAAACAATTCAGAGATAGTGAAATCTCAGAAGGATATATGAGGACTAGACGTAGCCCACGGTTTGGGGTGAACCAGGATAAACTGTTGTGTTTCTTTCTACTCTCATATTACTTATATCGTATTCTTCAAAATTAACAAAATTTTTCAAACTAGTTACGAATTGATTTACGATAAGTTTTCGAAAGAACAAGTAATTTTTTTAAAGGGGATTAAGAAAAAGTTTATCACAATTCAACCCCCCTTCTTGTGTATCTTGATCATATTATTGTTAAATATATTAACGTGTGATTCACTTCACATGGGACTTTCAATACTCGTTGGGAGGGACCGTATTTGGTCACAAAGGTGCACAACTTTGGTATGGTAGAGTTTTTACATGAAGAAACTGGAACACGACTCAAGGTGAATGGCCATCTTTTGAAGCTCTATCATGAGAACCAAAAACCACCGTAAATATTAGGTTTTTCGTCTCCTTCACTTGTTTCTTTACTTTTTGTGTTTCGCATTTACTATTTGTCTTCACAAGTTTGGAGGAGAGCCATTTCGATAGATAGCTTCTTTTGTTTTCCTTTCATTTTCCAATAATACCTTCTCAGTCCCTTCATGAACTTCTATGCATTTGAGCTTCATCTACATTTTCATTGAGGACAATGTGTGCTTTAAGTGTGGGGGAGCTGTTTCCAAATTTATCTTTCTTGTTGCATGCCTATTGACATTATGTTTATGAATTGCTGGCCTTTGGTGCCTTTTATCGATAAACTTGGTAAATTTTAAACTTTTATGTCATTTTGCATCTCCTTGCCGCGACGAGCGATCACATGTCGCGGCGAATCTATTCATTCGAGTGCGTATACGTCGCGACGTCACCCCTGTTATACGTCGCGATGTCCGCACGTCGTGACGTACACTGTTATACATCGCGACGTCACCGTATTGCATGAATGATTTTTGCCTAATTCTTCCATTCAATCAAACATTTTCTGCACTGGACTTTTGTGGCTATTGTCTTCAAAGCTTTTACTAGTTTCAAAATGATGCTTGAGTTTTTGAAAACACCTTCCATCCTTTTAATGATAGTTAGAATTGACAAAACCTTGCTTTCAAAGTTTTCAAAACACGGTGAATAGAAGCATGCTAACAAAGTAGCATTTTAAGTTTTTGAGACTTGAGATTGTTCATAGAGACAATACCCTTGTTGGAAGGATATTTGAGCCAAAAATTTTCTTTTATCTTTGTGTGCATCTGCTTATTTCATACTTCTCTAGAACTTATTTCAATTTTTACTTGAAGCTTGATGGATTGGATTTTTGTTGATGTGATAGAGGCGTTCCTTCCTTAACCCCTTTTTCCCAAACACAGTCCCTTAAATACTTATCCCTTGCTAGCCCTTTGAGCCCTCTTGTTATGAGCATTTGCATTCATATTTTTATGGTGTCATTAGTTATTTTGTTTTCGCTTAAAAAAAGGGTATATCCCAAACAGGGCTAGTTGTGTGTCCCAAAAGCGACAATATCCCAAAAAGGGACAATATCTAAATAAAAAAAAGTATGCATTCTGTTTATGCAAGTGTTTAGTTTCAGAAAACTATTGACATCAGTTCCTTGTTTAGTGCATGTGTTCATACTATTCTTTCTTTCTTTCACTTCATCCATTCATTTAGCCTTCCATACATTGCAACCCTAAAAGTCCTCTTGATCTTCGAAATGATAGTTCTTGTAGTGGAGAAATAGATTTGACAGAAGCCTATGGTAGGAGATGGATTACGCAGATTGAGAGCAAAAATATCCCTAAACACAAGTGAGATGAGTGCAAACACTAGATCCTGAGTGATTCTCTTTTGTTCAATCTCTTGTACTTGAATTCTTTCAGTGTTTGTTTTATTAGCACTCTTTCAATTTACTGTGGTTAATTTCTGAGGAAGTGAATTGCGTCAATTTTCTTTTATTGTTTTGAGCATGGCGGATATTTTCTTTCCCTCTTGTATTCTTTTTGACTCTTGTAAACTTTTTCCAGGAGTACAAAGGTCTAAGTGTGGGGTGTTGGGGTTATGTAAATATAGTGCCTTGGAAAGCAAGTGTATTTACATGTAACTTTATCTTCTTCGCCATGCTTTGTAATGAAAATATTTATTATTAATAAAACAAAAGAGTTTGGTTTTATCTGTATGAGCATTATACATCTGGTCATAAGGTACCAAGATTCATTTGTAAGTAATATACATATACATAGAGATGTATGGGAAACATGTATATTATTAGAATCAATTAATTGATTCACAGTTGAATAATCAAGTTGTTCGTTTGATTATGGTTTAGATCAGTAGTGTTGCGATTTATCTCCATATAAGTAAAGGAGTTTACTTAAAGGGAATGATGAGTTTCATATCATGATAGTAGTAGACTATCGATAATGGCACTATTAAATGAATCTTGAATCAAGTATGTTTTCAAGAATAAAGTGGGCGTTACTTTAATCTTAAAACATACAACTTAAGCATTCGCTATTATGAACCACAATCTTGATGAGTGGTGAACTCATATGTGTTTCATTATAATTTTGATATGATCGGAATGGATTTTTACAGGTATTAATCCAAAGGTCTGCATGTTGGAATTATTAATTGAAACATGTATCGTGAACATTCACTCAAATAAAGAGTTTATAGTGTTATCATCTCTTCTAGATGTTTTAAGGAGATTTGGTGATTAAACTGGCGCCAGTAGTTTGATGGACTAGCTACCCATCAAGTCTTAACACTAAGATGAGAGCTTATGTGTTAATCACCATATAAAGTAAAATGAGAGATCTAGAAGGAAAAACCAACATAATGGCAAAACGGTAATTTTACCCTTTGTTGTGCGGATGGCTATAATAAGGTTCTAAATAGGGTTTGCAATTGGACATATTCTCATAATATTTAATAATTCAAGAGTTCAACTAATTGTCTTTAGTGGAATGACATTTAGTTAGTAAGCTAGAATTAATTCCAATGAGATTGAATTATTTCTGGGCTTATTGGAGCTTGAATTATCAAAGTCCAATAAGATTCCCTACTTGGCTTTAAGGAAGGTTATCAAGCTAAGTAAGAAGTAGTTTGGAGGCTTTAGAAGTCCATAATTGAATGATGGGCTTATACTAATTAATGGTTAATTGGAAGCCCATATGTTCATTTAGAAATGGGCTTGCTTTTGGTTTAATGTAATTGATTAGATTAATTATATTAAAACAATTTTTTTTTAAATGGAGAAGAAGCAATTTCGAAATTGTGTTAGGTTAGATGTGTAACCACACATTTGACATTAAAATACTAAATAAATATGGTCTTTATTATGGTTCATCATTATTAAATGGAGTTATGAACTTACCATTAAATGGTTTAATGGTTGACTTTTAATGTTGGCATGTAACCTATTTGCATTCATTAGATTGAAGATGAAAGATGTGCATTAGATGGACCATCTTCCTTCTTTCTTCTTGGTAAAACCAAAATGGGTATTCAATTATAGGTTATGGTCTTTTGAAATAGCCATTTTAAAGATAAATGAAGTAAGTCTTATTTATTGGCTATTTGATGAGTGATTAATGTAAGAAGTGATGCTTTGGATGCCTCTCACTTTTTCCATTCATGCATATTTCAAAATTGAGATGTAAGAAAGGGTTCTTGCATGGTTTTTAGACATTCTTTCCTTTCATGCAAGGTAGAACCAAAATTCCTAAGTGAAAGAATTGAAAGAGTTTCAATTTTGGTTCTTTTTCTTCTAAGAAAATCTCCTCCAAATATTTCTTCTCCTTTCCCACCAAAGGATTTTGTTAACCTAGTTTTCCTTGAAGAACAAGTGGTAAATCTAATTGGTTGAGGATACTACAACAAGGAAGAAGATAGATTGCTAAAGGAAAAGACTCAAAGGCAAAGGATTTGGATATAAGAAGGAGAGGATAGCGCAATGAGGATTTAAAGTCAGGCGAAGGAGTCGGTAATTTCTTTTATCTTGTTCTTGGTTTTATTATCCTTATACCATATCATGTATGGATTAGCATGTTGATTTGGATATATTGCTTCCGTTGCAAGATGATTTCTTAAAAGTTTTGAAATCTATCGCTTTCTATACTAAGCATGCTTTCTTTTCCGATCCAACAATTGGTATCGAGCCCATTTTCATGCATGATTTCGGTTCCTATATGGTGGATGCATGGGTTGGCAATCTTTTATGTATACTGCATATTTTATGTGATAGAAATATATATGGTGTATGTTGCTCTTTTGGTTGTCCATAGAAGTTAAATTTTATCTTGTAAGATTTCTTCATTTGGTTGTAACAAGGAGGGTGGTCTATCATCACCATGTTTCCTCCTTGGTTTTTTCTTTTCTATTTTATTTGATTTTGTAATGTACAAATTGATGTAATGATGAAGAAGGAGAAGCCATGGATTGAAGAAATGGAAAGGTAAAATTTTCGGTGTATCCTTTTGTGTTTTGGCATAAGTTTTGTGAAAACTAAGTTGCTGGAATTTTTGTTTCAATGAATCATATTTCAGTTATGATTGGAAAACAAGTGCTGGTTTTTTGTTTTAAAGAATCCAATTTCGGTTTTTCTAAAATACTATGTGTTGTTTTTAATTTTCATGAAATGAGTTTCGGTTTTAATAAAACAAGTGCTGGGATTTTTTGTCAAAACAAAGATTTGGTTTTCTAAAATCTAGTGCTGGAATTTTATTTTTCAAATGACAAAATTCTAATTTCATAAATGCCATTACATTTGTTTACCGAATGGGCGGATCATGTTAGCGAAGAGTTCAAGCGGAAGATCCAAGATGAAGAAGCATATTTTGGGCCTAAAAGGCTTGTAATTATTTTATGTTTCTAGGATGGACAATCAAAAGTGGCTTTATTAGTTCATGTGATGAATGGAGAAATGAATGCTTGTAATATGTGATATTATGTGATTGCATGTCATTTAGAAAATTGCCAACCCTAGGCCTTGCCATGCATTCATTATGTATGAGATATATAATGAAACAATATAGGATGGATAATAAATTGCATCTAGACAAGATGGTATTTAAAACTTAAAGCCCAAAAGATCGAGTGGGAGAGGATGCTCCTGTGAGAGTCCACGGTCTCCAAATGATGGCCCGTTGGCATGTGGTGAAGTGTTACTCCCCATCGGAGGGCATGGATCCTAGATCTTACATGGTTTGGGTCTCCTTAAGGATAAGTCCACTTAATGATAGCAAATGTGACCTCCCACCGAGGCATGATTTGTAGGTATCTTTAGTGAATGAATAAAATGGTTATACACTCAACATTTTTATCAATAAACCGCCCACCGTAGCTCTGTGGTAAAAGTATGGACCAAATTAAGACGCTTCTTAAAAATTGAGCATGAGATGCTTGGTAGTTTTTGAGTGGAAGGGTCCCGCTTTTCTTTTAATAGATAAGATGGCCCACCGTCACTTAGTCTGTTATAGATAAGAAAAATAACTATCGTATAATGTTTTAATTTTTTAAGTTTTGTTAAATCTATCATCATGCATACATGCATCATGATTTTATACAAAGTTCCATAAATTGTTGACTAGTATGCTCATGTTTTAATAATTTATATTTTCAGACATAATCAACCACAAAATGAATCCACTCACCCTACTCTTGACTAATAACAAATTGGAAAATAGAGACAAGTTTAATGAATGGAGACGTAACCTTGACATTGTTCTTCAATATGAACGTATTTCATGGGTGTTAACTGAAAATGAGCCTACACCTCTAAGTGGAGATGCAACTCCTGAGCAAGTCCAACAACATGAGCGTTGCTAAGGAATCGTCGACAAGACTACTAAGTGTTATATTTTGGTTTCTATCAGCGGCATGTTGCAAAAGCAAATTGCTTGTGTGAAAACTGCTAATGCAATGGTCAATCACCTACATGAGATGTTTGGTGTGAGGACTAGGTCTGCAAGAGTGAAAGCTATCCAAACATTTCATAATCTCAGACAGAAACCTGGTGAACCGGTGCGGGATTACATGATGAAGGTAATCTCTGCGGTCACTGAGGCTGAGATTCTTAGGGCGGATATGGATGCGGACACGCAGATGATTATGATCATCAATAGCTTAAACTCTTCTTTTCAGCAGTTTAAGTTGGACTATGAGCTCAACAACAAGGATTACACCTTGAGTGAGTTGATGAAAACCCTCCAGAGCACGGAGGAAATATTGAATATTAAGGCTCATGGGCTAGAAGCTAATGTAGCTTCTTCTTCTAAGCCCAAGGGTAAGGGCAAGGAAAAGAAGAAGGGTCCAATGAAAAAGAAGGCCCAAATAGGGGTCAAGGCCAAACCCATGAAAAAGAAGGCCAAAGAGAACATCAAAGGACAGTGTTTCCACTGTGATGAGATGGGCCACTGGAAAAGAAACTGTCCAGTCTACCTAGAGTCCCTCAAAAGCAAACAAGGTATGGGCTTCCTAAGTTTGTTAGGAACTAGAAATGTGGCAGATTTATCTACTTCTTGGATATTATATTCAGGAGCCACTAACCATGTTTGTAATTCTTTGCAGGGGTTCCAGCAAAGGAAAAGACTTCCTGAAGGCCAGTTTCAAGTTAAGATAACAGATGGTTCCTATGTTTCAGCAGAATCAGTGGGAGTAGTTATCTTAGACTTTCCTAGTGGTCATAGGTTATATTTGGAAGATGTTTATTACATGCCAATGATTGTAAGGAACATGATTTACTTTTTTGTCTAATAAAATCTGGCTATTCCTTATATTTTGAAAAGGTTGTTTCAATATATGAGAATAAGGATTTTATTTGTGAAGCGATAATTAAACAGGATTGTTTTTATAGAACCTATGAAAGGCTCACTAAACACCACAGTAATTGATAAAACCAAGACAATCCAATATCTCTAGCATTAATTCAAAGTATCCGTGGCATCTAAGGATGGGTCATATCAATCGAAAAAGACTTGACAAAGCTAGTAAAGGATGGGATCCTTATGGGCTTGGATAGTGATCCATTACCCACTGTGAATCTTGTATTGAAGGAAAATGACAAAAGCCTCATTTCCTTCTAAAGGAAACAGATTTGAATCCACATTGGACATGGTACATACCGATGTGTGTGGGCCCATGAATGTACAAGTTAGAGGAGGTTATGAATATTTCATAACTTTTATAGATGATTACTCAAGACATGGCTATTTGTATTTGATGCATAAAAGAGTGAATCTTTGAAAAGTTCAAAGAATTCAAAGTCAAGTCGAGAAGCAACTTGGCAAGTCATTAAAACAACTTCGATCGATCGAGGTGGTGAGTATTTATCTGGAGAGTTCCAGAATATTTAATTGACAATGGAATTGTTTCCAATTTGTCGACTCCTCGTACACCTCAATGTAATTGTGTAGCGTAGAGGAGAAATAGAACTCTATTGGAAATGGTAAGATCAATGATGTCCTATGCTAGCCTTCCGAATCGTTACGGGGATATGCCATACAAACGACAACATATCTTCTTAACTTTGCTCCATCCAAATCGGTGCCTAAAACACTTGTGGAGTTGTGGATCGCCGAGTGCCTTCATTGAGGCACTTGAGGACTTAAATGTCCAGCCCATGTTCTAAAGCCCTAATCCACAAAGATGGAACCAAGGTCAAGTATGTTTGTTTGTAGGATATCCTACGGAACTCGAGGGTACTATTTTTACAATCCTCATGATAGGAAGGTATTTGTGTCGATAAATGCAAACTTCGAGAGGAAGAGTTTGTGAGAAATCACAAAGGAAGAAGTGAAGTAGTACTAAAGGAGTTAGCAATTTCATCCAAACCAAGAGTTGTTTTGGATATGATGAAACAAGATGTCGAAATGGATTCAAGAGTTGAATCGGTGCAACTGAACATCAAGATGTGCCTAGACGTAGTGAGAGGGTCATGAGACAACCAGATAGGTATCTGGGTTTAGGAGAAGGCTTAATTGCCATATCGGACCAAGAAGAAACAGATCCGTTACGTATACACAAGCTATTAATGATGTTGATGCAGAAAATGGCTCAAGGCAATGGAATCGAAATAGATTCTATGTATACTAATGAAGTGCAGGTCCTTGTAGATCTACCACCGTGTCTAAAACCATAGGGTGTAAATGGATCTACAAAAGGAAAAAGGGGATCGGATGGAAAGGTAGAGACCTTTAAAGCTAGATTGGTAGCTAAAGGCTATACTCAAAAGGAGGGTATAGACTACGAGGAGACTTTTTCTCCGGTTGCCATGCTTAAGTCCATCAGGATTCTTTTGGCCATAGCAGCCTATTTCAATTATGAAATATGGCAAATGGATGTCAAGACCGCATTTCTGAATGGATATCTTGAGGAGACCATTTATATGGCCCAACTAGAAGGATTCATTGAGTTAGGTAATGAGCATAAGGTTTGCAAGTTGCAAAGGTCCATTTATGGACTTAAGCAAGCATCTAGGTCTTGGAACATTAGGTTTGATAAGGCTATCAAAACCTATGGGTTCATACAAAACCTAGATGAGCCTTGTGTTTACAAAAGAATACAAGAAGGTAAGGTTACTTTCCTAATCACAGATGTTGATGACATTACGCTCATTGGGAATGATGTGGGAATGTTATCTGCGGTTAAGGGATAGCTGAATGAACAGTTTTCAATGAAGGATTTGGGAGAGGCTACCTATGTTCTAGGGATCAAACTTATAAGGGATCGTAAGAACAAGAAGATAGTTTTGTCTCAACTAACCTACATTGAGAATATGCTCAATAAGTTCGCCATGCAAGATTCCAAGAGGGTTTCACTCCTACTAGACATGGCATCAAACTTTCAAAGGAACAAGCACCTAAAACCCAAGAGGAGGTTGAACGATGCGTAACATTCCATATGCTTGGCAGTTGGTAGTTTGATGTATGCAATGTTGTGCACTAGACCGGATATCTCATTACGCATGGGACCGGTAGCGATTTCAGTCCAATCCAGAATGGAACATTGGATCGGTTAAGTGTATACTTAAGTATCTTCATAGACGAAGAACTTAATGCTTTTTTACTCTGGAAGTAATCTTATTCCGACAGGATATACGGATTCTAATTTCCAATCAGATTTTGACTCAAAGAAATCAACTTCTGGTTCTATATTTACTTTAGGAGGTGGAGCCATAGTTTGGAGGAGTGTCAAGCAATCTTGTATTGTCGATTCGACTATGGAGGTTGAGTATGTTGTCGCTTGTGAAGCAAAGAAAGGAAGCGCCTAGCTCCTAAGTTCCTAAATGATTTGGAGGTAGTTCCAGAGGCGAAAAAACCATTACACTTTATTGTGATAATAGTGGGGCAGTCGCTAATTCTAAAGAACCTCGGAACCACAAAGTCGCCAAACACATTGAGAGAAAGTATCATCTCATAAGGCGATAATACAACGTGGAGAAGTGGATGTGGTAAAGATTCCTACAGAGCAAAACCTTGCTGATCCGTTCATTAAAGACATTGACTCAAAAGAGCTTTGAGGGTCACCTAGAAGGGATGGGAATGAAGGATATGTCAAACTTGCTTTAGGCAAGTGGGAGATTGTTGGAGTTATGTAAATATAGTGCCTCGAAAGCAAGTGTATTTACATGCAACTTTATCTTCTTCGCCATTTTGTAATGAAAATATTTATTATTAATAAAACAAAAGAGTTTGGTTTTATCTGTATGAGCATTATATATCTGGTCATAAGGTACCAAGATTCATTTGTAAGTAATATACATATACATAGAGATGTATGGAAACATGTATATTATTAGAATCAATTAATTGATTCACAGTTGAATAATCAAGTTGGTCGTTTGATTATGGTTTAGATCAGTAGTGTTGCGATTTATCTCCATATAAGTAAAGGAGTTTACTTAAAGGGAATGATGAGTTTCATATCATGATAGTAGTAGACTATCGATAATGGCACTATTAAATGAATTGAATCAAGTATGTTTTCAAGAATAAAGTGGGTCATTACTTTAATCTTAAAACATACAACTTAAGCATTCGCTTATTATGAACCACAATCTTGATGAGTGGTGAACTCATATGTGTTTCATTATAATTCTTGATATGATCGGAATGGATTTTTACAGGTATTAATCCAATTATTCGCATGTTGGAATTATTAATTGAAACATGTATCAGGGAACATTCACTCAAATAAAGAGTTTATAGTGTTATCATCTCTTCTATGTAGGAAAATCCCGGGGTGGGCATCACATGCCCAGGGTGCGGAATTAAAATTTTTAAGTCCCGGGACATTCCCGAAAGCCGTGATCCATGTGTATGTACAAACAATCAAACCATAACGACCAAAGGAGACCGTCTCTAACGGTATCCACGCAGAGGTCGGAAAACCTAACCTAACAAACTCTTTTGACCCGGGAATAGCTAGACTAAAGAAAAGAGTGCTAGCTCTTACCTTAGCCTTGGAGAGCAAATGAGATGAGCTTGGTGGAGCCTTGGAGAAGTAGAAGCCAAGTTTGAGAGGAAGAGATGAAGGAGATGAAACAACTTTCAAATGCTTAACAATTTAAGCAACTTCGTTCTTCCTTCCAAAAACCGTGCAAGCTTCCTTTCTTTGCTTCTTCTATGTATTTTCAACACTTAAACACATATATATGCTTTGGTGATGGAGCTTCCACGTATAAGACATGAAATATGTCTTAAATTGCTAAATCATCATTAACTTTGACTTTTCAAAGTTAACTTTTCTTCTCCATTCAAGTCTCCACCGAAAATGACTTTATATATTTATATATTAATTAATTATTTACTTAATTAATTAATATATATAATTGCTGAAGTGGTCCATCAAATGGGGTCGGTCTCTACCGCCTATCGCCCCCCGCTAAAAAATCACCTAAAGCGGTTTTCAAGAATGTCGATGTCGCGATCTCATCGGGACATATCCCAATCTCATCGGGATTCATTTAATCCTATTGCTCTCCAGATATCGGATCTCTGTCCGAAACTATTTTACAGATTCTCCGAGTCACTCTAATGCGTGTGACCCATTAGGTTCCCGGTTATGTTGGCCACTTAGATTAACACTTAATCTAAGCAAGTCATGAGCGGTATCTAGCAACACATCATGACCCCCAATTGACCGGAAAGTAATTGGTTTGACTAATGAAACCATATCACGAACCCTTCCATAGACAATTACTGTGCAATTCGTCCTTTCACCATGCTATACCCCACTTGGTTTGAGTATGGGCAATGTGTCATCTCTTACTAGACTGATTAAATCAAATCTAGTCCAAGTGTAATCAGATCTCGTCCTAGGACTCATTACTTTATATGTCCATGAAGACCATCTTCATGACATATGTATGCTCCGGCGCCAGAGACTTCAAAGTAATGATCCTGATAAGAGGCCATGGGTATCTCTTCTGCTATAACAGAAGTGGTGAATCCTCTATTGGCTACTCAATTACCTTCGAATACCTCAAGCTGTACCCAATCACCACCCTATGAGCGACCTCTGAAAGGCAACAAGGAATGGAGTCAAAGTACAGAATCAGTACCCAAGATATCCTTGAGTACCTCAAGTCTAAGGATACTTGCACCATTGCTATGATGAGATTATCACTGACATTTGTATAGGACATCCATGTGATGATCTCATAGTAGGTCATCCAATGTACTTACTACCACTAGTAAGCATCCACATGTCAAATCTAAATATCTCAATATTTACAGTTGTCTGAGATCCACTGCTTGATCAAATCAAGGAGTTTGACATGTGCTAGTCTATCCGGATTAACGATGTCCTGTCTCGTTAATCCTATGACTAGGGAGAATTTAGATACTGACATAATGGCACATGATAGGAATCTCAGTAGTATGATCACATCATAATTTCCTTCATGCTATGTCATGTATCAGGGACTTCATTAATTTGATTAAAGATCATTATCAATTCATAATAAAATGAATATCAAATAAATGAAATATGCCTTGCTTTATTTATTCATAAAGTCTGTACATGACTATGAACAAAATGCGCTAAGGGGATTGCCTTTAGGGCACTACTCTAACAATCTCCCACTTGACCTAAAGCCAATCGCCTTGGTATCTAATACCATAAGCGAGTACATGAGAATCAAAATTCTTCTGTGACAACGGCTTTGTCAACGGATCGACAATGTTACGCTCTGTGGAATTCTCTCTATCGTGACATCACCTCGAGCAATGATCTCCGAATCGGATGGTATCGGTGAGTACGTGTTTGGACCGTTGATGAGACCTTGGTTCTTCGCTGCATAATAGCTCCATTGTTGTCACAATACAATCAGATGGGTCCATCACAACTAGGAACCACACCAAGTTCGAAATGAACTTCTTGATCCAAACCGCTTCCTTTCTTTGCGTCGATGCGGCAATGTACTCGCCTCGGTCGTTGAATCGCAATGCGTCTCTGTTTGGAACTCTTCCAACCGATCGCCCGCCATTTAGTGTGAAAACATAACCTGATTGGGACTTGAGTCGCCCTTATCGATTGGAAACCGCATCTGATGCCCGCCACTTGAGATTTCCACTCCATATATCAAGAAAACATCCTTAGTTCTTCGCAAGTACTTTAGGATATTCTTGACACCACCCAAAGACCCTCACCAGATCCGATTGGTATCCGCTCGTAACACTTAGAGCATATGATACATCGGGTCTCGTACACAACATTACGTGACATGATAGATCCTATCGCAGACGATACGGGATCATATTCATACGCATCCTCTCATCCCGTGTCTTAGGACACATGGACTTCGAGTGTTATCCCATGAGTAATGGGAAGAAACCCTCTCTTGGATTGCTCCATGCTAAACCTCTTTAGCACCTTGTCTATGTCGTTGATTGTGAAAGACCAAGCAACCTCTTGATCTATCTCTATAAATCTTTATCCCAAGGATATAAGTTGCTTCTCCAAGGTCTTTCATGGCAAATTGTTTGGACAACCAAATTTTTTGATTGCGGATTGAGACATCGTTTCCTAGTAACAATATGTCATCTACATATAACACAAGGAATACGATTGCAGCTCCATTAACCTTCTTGTACACACGGTGTTCATCCGGATTTTGTGAGAAACCAAACTCTTTGATTGTCTCATCAAAACGGATATTCCAACTCTGGATGCTTGCTTCAATCCATAAATGGATTTCTGCTTGCATACCTTTTCGCCATCGAGGAAATGAAGCCCTCGAGTTGTGTCATGTACACATCCTCGGCTGATTTCCATTCGGAAAGTCGTCTTCACATCCATTTGCCATATCTCATAATCATAATGAGCGGCAATGGCTAGGAGTATCCTAATGGATTTAAGCATTGCTCTCGGTCAAGGTCTCGTCATAGTCAACTCCTTGTCTTTGACGAAGCCTTTAGCCACAAGCCTCGCTTTATAGGTAATCACATTACCATCCATGTCGGTTTTCTTCTTGAAAACCCATTTGCACCCTATAGGTTTTATCCCTTCAGGTGCATCAACCAAAGACCATACTTGGTTTTCATACATGGAATCCATTTCAGATTTCATGGCACGAAGCCATTTTTCAGACTCTGAACTCTTCAGAACCTCTTCATAGGTGGTAGGCTCATCATCCTCTATGAGCAATACGTCATTCTGTTCACTCACGAGAAATCCATATCTCTCGGGAACAGTGCGTATCCTACTTGACCTACGAATTTCGTGTGAAGTGGAAGGTTGAACTGTTACCTCATCTGTATGAGATACAGTTTCAGGTTCAGGCAGTTGATCTGCGTCTGTCCGAGCATCTTGAACTTCTTCAAGTTCAACTTTGCTCCCACTGTCCTCTTTTAAAAGAAACTCTTTCTAAAAGACACAGCATGCATCAAACAAACACCTTTTGTTCCTTAGCAAAGTAGAATTGATATCCTCTTGTTTCTTTAGGATATCCTACGAACAAACATTTATCGACTTTGCTTCAAGCTTATCCGATCGTGTCCGCTTCACATAAGCGTGACAACCCCATACTTTCAAATAAGAAAGATAAGGTTTCTTGTTAGTCCACATCTCATATGGAGTAACATCAATCGCTTTGATGGAACTCGTTTAACAAGTAAACAAATTGTCTCAAGTGCATATCCCAAAAGGATTTTGGTAATCTGTGTAAAGCCCATCATAGATCGAACCATGTCCAACAAGGTTCGATTTCTCCTTCTGCCACACCATTATGCTTTGTGGTGTGTAAGGAGGGTCCACCGAGATAAAATCCCATTATCTACGAGATAATCCAAAACTCTTGGTCTAAGTATTCACCACCACGATCGGATCGTAATGTTTTGATACTTTTACCAAGTTGTTTTTCTACTTCATTGCTGAATTGTTTGAACTTTTCAAACGCTTCAGATTTGTATCTCATCAGATACATGTACCCATATCGAGAATAATCATCGATAAAGGTAATGAAGTAACGACAACCACTTCTGGCATGGATGGACATCGGACCACATACATCCGAATGTATTAGGTCTAATAATCCAATCGCTTCGCTCACCCTTTCCCTTAAAGGTAACCGTCATCTTGCCTAATAAACAAGATTCACATGTGTCATATGATTCATAATCAAATGACCCTAAACTTCCACTCTTGTGGAGCTTAGCGATCGTCTCTCATTTATATGGCCAAGCGACAATGCCATAAGTAAGTTGATTTTAAATTTTCTCTTTATGTCTTTTAGTGTCATTGACATTCATAACCGGATGTGACATATCTAATATGTAAATTCCATTGCATAATGTACCAGTACCATAAAGCATTCCATTTGAACTAATAGAACAACCATTGTTACCAAAAGACAAATGGAAACCAATCTATTTAAACAAGAAATGATAATATGTTCTTTGTTAACACGGTACAAAATAACAATCATCCAAGTTAAGTACAAGCCCACTAGGGAGTGTCAAAACATAAGTTCCTACGGCTAATGCAAAGAACTCTTGCTCCATTGCCAACACGCAGTCCATTTCTCCCTTTATGAGCCAGCCTCGTCCCGAGGCCCCGCATATCATTGCATATGTGAGCCACAACCGGTATCTAATACCCATATGTTATGATCGAAACAAGATTAACCTCAATGACAAATATACGAAGAAGTCGAGGCATCGATGCCTTCTTCTCGCTTCAGTTCTTCCAGATAGACTTTGCGATTCGCCCAATGACCAGCCTTTACCGCAATGGAAGGTACCTTTTAGTGCGATCTCTTTGGTCTTTTCTTGCCTTTCGCTGCACTTCCTTTCGCTTCGAGCCTTTTCTTCTTCTCGCTTTTTTGGAAGCAGAGGAAGAAGAATCCACCAATAACAACGCTTTGCTATCATGCTTGACAATTGTTCTCTTGCCTTGAGCGATTGATTAGCTCGAATTGTGGTGGATATTTGGTTCATTCGATAGTTCAACACAAACCGTGAATAACTATCGACAAACCAACAAGAATTAAGTCTACACTTAACTCGTAATCCATCACAAAACCTAAGACGGCCAACCTCTCAATATAGCCATTCATCTTCAATGCATATTGCAGATGCAGATGAACCAGAGTCATCTTCGTTGTAAAGAGCAACCTTGAGGTCTCGAACCGCTCAGACCGAGCTTGCTCATCAAACAACTCTCTAAGATGAAACACAATCGTATGAGCATCCATAGACTCGTCGCTTCGCACTCGGTGACATCGATGCAAGCATAATGCGGTGGCTATGTCACCGCTTTTAGATGCTTACGATATGCCTTCGATCATCATCGAAGCTCCTTCAGAAGTGGATCCGGAAGCGGAAAATCAAGGATGTATCCTAGATCCTCGATCCGAGAACAATTCTCGATTTCGCAGCCAATCAAGAAAATTTGGTCCATTAATTTGTTTGCATCCATTAGGCGCCAAGATTCACACTAGTCGACATCTTCAATCAACCTAAACGTAGAGAGAAAGAAAGTTAGAATAGATTTAAATGTATGACCATAAGGACTTAAATGACATACATATGGCTCCCACTAGTTTCAACGTAATCCATAACCCTCATCATGAATCCAAGAAACAAAATGGCACAATGACCTGGTGGGTCGATATCCGACATTGCTAAGAATGACCTCGAGGTTAGCTCAACAAGTCACCTTAGATCAATCGGTAGGTATCGGTCATACCAATTGCATCTCTGATGCAACTATCGCCCAGTGCTATCAACAGTTGATGTATGCACATACATTGGGTTATCAACACTTGATGCGTGTACATCCGATGTACACTACCCAATTCGCCTCTGTCCACGCTGACCTCGAGGTTAGCTCAACAAATCAACGCTTCTAGGAAAACCGACCCATTAATCCGAAAATCATATTTTCATGGTTTGAACATATTCGTATAGAGTGAGCTTGAGGTTAGCTCAACAACCCAACCCTATAAGAACTCTGGTTCTTGCCATATTAATGGAAGGCGTTAGTTTTCATATTTTAAATTGAGGGATTTTAGGTCTCATCAAATTAATCTCATCCAAGGATCATAGTCACAATGACTATATGGACTGATTTAGGGCATTGCATCAATCACATTGAATTTATACCGAAAATCACCCATCATCCCACCAAGGCATGTAATAAGTCGACTTGTTTATGTATAAGTCGACTTATGGCTCTGTATAAGTCGACTTATGCATGTGTAAGTCGACTTGTACCTTAATCTGCAGATCAACAAGTCGACTTGTACCATTATGCAAGTCGACTTATTTGTTCTGATGCACCAAACAAGTCGAGTTATGAATGTAGATAAGTCGACTTGTTTGTGGTGCATTAGGAATTGCTATCTAATCGGCTAATTCTCAATCCATGCATTTCCAATTCACAATACCATATACCTAATCCTTTATATTAATGTGCTAATGAAATATTTTCATTGAAACATACATGCCATATAGTCTAACTATATATGAAAACCTTGAAACCGATTAATCCACCATTAATCACTAGATTTCCACATAATTCAAGGACACCAAATAATCATGCTAAGTATCTCTAGGTAGGCTACACGTTATCAAGATTACTCCGGCACTTGTCACAAAAATTGCGACGGCCAAAATAACCAAGATAACGGAATAATCTAACGAGACGCTAAAGTGACCTATCCGACATCCAAAAATTATTGGAAACCTAAATTCAAGAATCTCATCTTGGCATGCATGCCACATCAACATAACAAATTTTTAATCACTATAAAAATGATTCAAGGCATTGGAAATCAGAAATACATAACCAATCATTCCAAACAAAACAGCCCCAGCATGTTTCTCAAAACTGCCAAGCTCTGCCTTTTGCTCAAAATGATCATTGAAACAATTTCAATAAATGCTGAGAAAATTACTGAGATTAAAACATGTTCCTAACATGATCCATGAATTGTTTTAGGATTTATTGCCCACAAAAACTCATTGAACCTCAGCAATCTAGCCGATCCAGAATCTGTGTTTTTCAACACAGACATTCCCAGCAGCATACAAGAAATTCGGAAATAAATAGTAAATCACCTTGAAAACATTTTTCCTTCCACAGAGACATTCACAAACATCTTAGGAAATGTTGGTGAAAACCAATCCGAAAAAAATTTTCTAGAATTTATGCTCGAATTTACAAGCATGCCTGTTTCAGAAACAATCAACAAGACAGCATCCGAAAGTTGAGGGAATTAAATAGCAAAACCATAGCTAATCAAATTAATAAATTTCGAGCTTCCACAGACATAAACTACAACACCTTGTGAACATATCTGGGCAAGAAAATTTCGAAAACACTATCTCTATACTGATTCGAAATTCAACAGAAGCAACATGCATCAGCAGCTCATTCACTAAGGAACTTGACCTAGTTATCATTTAGACTGTTTATACAACACAAGTGGCTCTGATACCACTGTAGGAAAATCCCGGGTGGGCATCACATGCCCAGGGTGCGGAATTAAAATTTTAAGTCCCGGACATTCCAAAGCCAGGATCCATGTGTATGTACAAACAATCAAACCATAACGACCAAAGGAGACCGTCTCTAACCGGTATCCACGCAGAGGTCGGAAAACCTAACCGAACAAACTCTTTTGACCCGGGAATAGCTAGACTAAAGAAAAGAGTGCTAGCTCTTACCTTAGCCTTGGAGAGCAAATGAGATGAGCTTGGTGGAGCCTTGGAGAAGTAGAAGCCAAGTTTGAGAGGAAGAGATGAAGGAGATGAAACAACTTTCAAATGCTTAACAATTTAAGCAACTTCGGTTCTTCCCTTCCAAAAACCGTGCAAGCTTCCTTTCTTTGCTTCTTCTATGTATTTTCAACACTTAAACACATATATATGCTTTGGTGATGGAGCTTCCACGTATAAGACATGAAATATGTCTTAAATTGCTAAATCATCATTAACTTTGACTTTTCAAAGTTAACTTTTCTTCTCCATTCAAGTCTCCACCGAAAATGACTTTATATATTTATATATTAATTAATTATTTACTTAATTAATTAATATATATAATTGCTGAAGTGGTCCAGTCAAACTGGGGTCGGTCCTACCGGCCTACCGGGCCCCGCCGGCGAAAAATCACCGGAAACGGTTTTCAGCAATGTCGATGTCGCGATCTCATCGGGACATATCCCAATCTCATCGGGATTCATTTAATCCTATTGCTCTCCGGATATCGGATCTCCGTCCAAACTATTTTACTGATTCTCCGAGTCACTCTAATGCGTGTGACCCATTAGGTTCCGGTTATGTTGGCCACTTAGATTAACACTTAATCTAAGCAAGTCATGAGCGGTATCTAGCAACACATCACGACCCCAATCGACCGAAAGTAATTGGTTTGACTAATGAAACCATATCACGAACCCTTCCATAGACAATTACCGTGCAATTCGTCCTTTCACCATGCTATACCCCACTTGGTTTGAGTATGGGCAATGTGTCATCTCTTACTAGACTGATTAAATCAAATCTAGTCCAAGTGTAATCAGATCTCGTCCTAGGACTCATTACTTTATATGTCCATGAAGACCATCTTCATGACATATGTATGCTCCGGCGCCAGAGACTTCAAAGTAATGATCCTGATAAGAGGCCATGGGTATCTCTTCTGCTATAACAGAAGTGGTGAATCCTCTATTGGCTACTCAATTACCTTCGAATACCTCAAGTTGTACCCAATCACCACCCTATGAGCGACCTCTGAAAGGCAACAAGGAATGGAGTCAAAGTACAGAATCAGTACCCAAGATATCCTTGAGTACCTCAAGTCTAAGGATACTTGCACCATTGCTATGATGAGATTATCACTGACATTTGTATAGGACATCCATGTGATGATCTCATAGTAGGTCATCCAATGTACTTACTACCACTAGTAAGCATCCACATGTCAAATCTAAATATCTCAATATTTACAGTTGTCTGAGATCCACTGCTTGATCAAATCAAGGAGTTTGACATGTGCTAGTCTATCCGGATTAACGATGTCCTGTCTCGTTAATCCTATGACTAGGGAGAATTTAGATACTGACATAATGGCACATGATAGGAATCTCAGTAGTATGATCACATCATAATTTCCTTCATGCTATGTCATGTATCAGGGACTTCATTAATTTGATTAAAGATCATTATCAATTCATAATAAAATGAATATCAAATAAATGAAATATGCCTTGCTTTATTTATTCATAAAGTCTGTACATGACTATGAACAAAATGCGCTAAAGGGGATTGCCTTTAGGGCACTACTCTAACATTCTAGATGTTTTAATGAGATTTGGTGATTAAACTGGCGCCAGTAGTTTGATGGACTAGCTACCCATCAAGTCTTAACACTAAGATGAGATCTTATGTGTTAATCACCATATAAAGTAAAATGAGAGATCTAGAAGGAAAAACCAACATAAGGGCAAGACGGTAATTTTACCCTTTGTTGTGCGGATGGCTATAATAAGGTTCTAAATAGAGTTTGCAATTGGACATATTCTCATAATATTTAATAATTCAAGAGTTCAACTAATTGTCTTTAGTGGAATGACATTTAGTTAGTAAGCTAGAATTAATTCCAATGAGATTGAATTATTTCTAGGCTTATTGGAGCTTGAATTATCAAAGTCCAATAAGATTCCCCACTTGGCTTTAAGGAAGGTTATCAAGCTAAGTAAGAAGTAGTTTGGAGGCTTTAGAAGTCCATAATTGAATGATGGGCTTATACTAATTAATGGTTAATTGGAAGCCCATATGTTCATTTAGAAATGGGCTTGTTTTGGTTTAATGTAATTGATTAGATTAATTATATTAAAACAATTTTTTTTAAATGGAGAAGAAGCAATTTCGAAATTGTGTTAGGTTAGATGTGTAACCACACATTTGACATTAAAATACTAAATAAAGATGGTCTTTATTATGGTTCATCATTATTAAATGGAGTTATGAACTTACCATTAAATGGTTTAATGGTTGGCTTTTAATGTTGGCATGTAACCTATTTGCATTCATTAGATTGAAGATGAAAGATGTGCATTAGATGGACCATCTTCCTTCTTTCTTCTTGGCAAAACCAAAATGGGTATTCAATTATAGGTTATGGTCTTTTCAAATAGCCATTTTAAAGATAAATGAAGTAAGTCTCATTTATTGGCTATTTGACGAGTGATTAATGTAAGAAGTGATGCTTTGGATGCCTCTCACTTTTTCCATTCATGCATATTTCGAAATTGAGATGTAAGAAAGGGTTCTTGCATGGTTTTTAGACATTCTCTCCTTTCATGCAAGGTAGAACCAAAATTCCTAAGTGAAAGAATTGAAAGAGTTTCAATTTTGGTTCTTTTTCTTCTAAGAAAATCTCCTCCAAATATTTCTTCTCCTTTCCCACCAAAGGATTTTGTTAACCTAGTTGTCCTTGAAGAACAAGTGGTAAATCTAATTGGTTGAGGATACTACAACAAGGATTAAGATATATTGCTAAAGGAAAAGACTCAAAGGCAAAGGATTTGGATATAAGAAGGAGAGGATAGCGCAGCGAGGATTTAAAGCTGTAGCGAAGGAGTCGGTAATTCCTTTTATCTTGTTCTTGGTTTTATTATCCTTAAACCATATCATGTATGGATTAGCATGTTGATTTGGATATATTGCTTCCGCTGCAAGATGATTTCTTAAAAAGTTTTGAAATCTATCGTTTCTCCATACTAAGCATGCTTTCTTTTTTCGATCCAAGTTTACATTATAAATTGGCTGCATTTTCATAACTCTTTATGCACTTGTTGGCTCCTAATTGATGATTTTTGTGCTTAAATTGATTCCTGATAACAAGCTCTTGTAATTTACAATTTGTCAGTAAATTTTCATCATTTGATATTAATTTGTCTATAACTTTTATAAGGACAATTGATACTGCACAACGTTATTTTATATTGCAGGAGCAAAGGAGTCAACCGATCAGAAAGTCAACAAGTCGTTAGTCCTATCTGCACGTCGCGACAAACGTTAATTCACACGTCGCGATGCACGATAATTCACATGTCGTGACGAATGTTAATTAACACGTCGCGACGCATGATAATCCACAAGTCGTGATGAACAAATCACTTCCACACGTTGCGATGCATGTTAATTCGTACGTCACGACGAGCAGGCAATTCTGCACGTCGCGACGAACATTTATTCACACGCCGCGACGTATGAGCAGATATCCGACCTTAAATTGAATGTTTGCCTCACTGTTCTGACCCGACCCGCATCCATTATATAAAAACTTTGCTATTTTAGGTCAGACGAATATCCACGGGAAGACGTCTGGAGGCAGCAGATAGACGACATTCTACTCCATCACCATTCTCCATTTCCATCATCGTTGATCATCACCATTATTCCACCGCCAGCATCTTCTGTCAACATGGGAGGCGTCCAATCTTCACAAGTTGTGAGAGAGTCCGGAAACATGCACAGCTAAACCACACTTCCTCTTGAAGATGTAGCGATGGTTTGAGTTCACCGAAAGCTTAAAAGGGGAGTAATCATATAGTGTCTGAAATTTAGTTATGTTTGTGTAAACTCTGAGTTAGAGATTGCATCTGTGTAACTAGATTAGCATGGTTAACAGTTTAACCGTGTGCTGAACACTATGTTGCGATTCGGACAAAGTTATTTGTAGAATTTTCATGCTTAATATATGAAGTCTCATATATGTCATTTGGATATTGCATTGACTCTCATAATCTACCTAGTTGTGTTTGATTTAGATGGTTATGCTTTATTCGATTGACCGATTGCATTTACTTGTCCAATTTTCACACTAAGTCTTTTAACAAAGATTTAAATGATGGAGTTTATTAATTAAATCTTTGGACCTAAATAGTCCTTTAGGGTTGATCTTTTGAAACTTAGTGGATTCTATCCCCGAAAAATCATTTTAAACCGTGATAGCCTGTGCCCATTTTCAAGAGGATTTTATCAATTTGATTTCTATATGAGTTTTTGTTAATTTCATTTAATTTCATAAAATCCAAAAAAATATACTTTTTACACTTCTGTCTTCAATTTTGTTAAATTCCTTTAGTTCTTTCAATGACCAAAACCCCCGTTTTATCAACTTTGATTGTAATTTTTTGTAATTAGGCTAGCTTAGACCTTTTTCACTTGGTTACAATTAAGTGAGATGACCCGAGGTTGCAACCTATACAGCAATCTTGGAATTTATTATTTTTTGACCGATTTCCGAGGATCGATCTTAAGGTCGAATCGACAGAGGCGCGATCACCCTCTTAAAAGAAATTTCGTCCTTGAAATTATTACCTGAATCATCAAAGAGATACGGATACTTCTCCTTCATGGTTTTCAATGGCTCCCAAGTAGCCTCCTCTACTGAATGATTCCTCCACAGAACTTTGACTAACTGAACCATCTTGTTCCTGAGAACTTTTTCCTTGGCATCCAAAATCTCCCCTGGAAGCTCCTCATAACTCAAATCATCTCTCAACTGAACCTCACTAGTTTGAATGATATGAGAAGGATTCGATTTATACCTCCTCAGCATAAAAACATGGAAAACATCATGAATCTGAGACAATTCCAGAGGTAACGCCAACCTGTAGGCGAGTGGTCCAATCCTCTCAAAGATCTCATAAGGACCCACATACCTCGTACTCAACTTGCCCTTCTTACCAAACCTCATTACTCCATTCCAAGGAGACGTCTTAAGGAACACTTTCTCACTGATTTCAAACTCCATCTCCTTTCGGTGTGCATCAATGTAGCTTTTCATCCTATCCTGTGCTGCCTTAAGGTGCTGCTTAACCCGATTGACTTTCTCAACTGTCGTCTGAATCAATTCTGGTCCTACCAGTTTCCTCTCTCCTTCTTCATCCCAACAGATCAGAGTTCTACATCTCCTCCCATACAAAACCTCATATGGAGCCATCTGAATGCTCGAATGGTACAGATTATTATAGGCGAATTTGACCAATGGAAAATGCTCATCCGAAACTCCTTAGAAGTCCATCACACAAGCCCTAAGCATTCCCTCAAGTGTTCGAATGGTCCTCTCAGATTGACCATCCGTCTGAGGGTGAAAAGTCGTGCTAAAATTCAGCTTAGTTCCCAAAGCTTCCTGCAAACTACCCCAAAACCTCGAAGTAAACCGAGGGTCTCTATCTGAAACTATAGAATCTGGAATCCCATGCAATCTCGCAATCTCATTGATGTACTTCTTTGCTAGCACATGCAAAGAATCAATCTGCTTAATCGCCAGAAAATGAGCTGACTTCGTCAACCAATCCACAATAACCAAAATGGCATCATGCCTCCTACTAGTCTTAGGCAAACCCATCAGAAAATCCATGGTCACCCTTTGTCACTTCCATTCCGAGATGGACAATGGCCTTAACTTGCCTGAAGGTGCCTGGTGCTCAGCTTTGACTTGCTGATACACTAGACACTTACTAACATACTCTGCTACGTCCCTCTTCATGCCCTTCCACCAAAAATGCTCTCTCAAATCCCTGTACATCCTAGTGCTACCTGGATGCATAGCATAAGGCGCATTGTGTGCCTCATCCAAAATCTCAGCTTTAACCGCCTGCACATCTGGGATACACAGCCTGTTCCCCACTGTCATAAGTCCATCATCCCTCACTACCACTTCAAAAATCTTACCCTTCTGAATTTCATCTCGAAGCTTACTCAAATCCGCATCTTGAACCTGCAACTCTCTAACTTTCTCCCTGAGTATCGGTCTCACTCGGAAGTTAGCTAGAAGACAATCTGGCTCCTCCTGCTTCAAGCTTATCTTAAGCTTGGCCATCTCTTCCAATAAAGGAAGATAAATTGTTCGAACATGAGCAATCGAAGACTTCCTGTTCAAGGCATCAACCACTACGTTGGCCTTGCCTGGGTGATACTTAATCAGCAAGTCATAATCCTTAAGCAACTCTATCCACCGTCGCTGTCTCAAATTTAGTTCCTTCTGGCTCAACAAGTACTTGAGACTCTTATGATTGGTAAAGATCCTCGTCTGAACTCCATACAAATAATGCCTCCAAATTTTCAAAGCAAAGATCACTACTGCCAACTCCAAATCGTGTGTCGGATAATTCAGCTCATAAGGATTCAACTGCCTTGAAGCATAAGCGATCACCCGGTCTCCTTGCATCAAAACACAACCAAGACCCTTCCTTGAAGCATCACTATACACGGTGTAACCCTCATCTCTGGAGGCAAAACCAGAATTGGAGCACTCGTCAACCTGTACTTGAGCTCCTTAAAGCTCTTCTGACATTCATTTCTTCTTCAATAACTTTGTCATCGGAGCGGATATCATGGGGAATCCCTCCATAAACCTCCTGTAGTAACCTACCAAACCCAGAAAACTCCTCACCTCTGCTACATTCTTCGGTGCTTCCCAATTCACCACAGTTTCTATTTTCTTTGGATCCACATGCACTTCTTGTTCTGAGATCACATGTCCAAGAAATGCAACTTCTCTCAGCCAAAATTCGCATTTATCAAATTTGACATACAACTCATTTCTCCTCAAAGTCTCCAAAGAAATCTTCAAATGCTCTTTATGCTCCTCATCACTCTTGGAATAAACCAATATATCATCAATAAAGACAATGATAAATTGGTCCAAGAATGACTTAACGACTCGATTCATCAAATCCATAAAAGCTGCAGGGGCATTCGTCAATCCGAGAGGCATAACCAAAAACTCAAAATGCCCATACCGTGTCCTAAAAGTAGACTTTGGCACATCTAACTCCTTAATCCTCAACTAATGATAACCCGATCTCAAGTCTATCTTGGAGAAGACTTTCCCCCCTTGCAATTGATCAAACAGATCATCAATGCAAGGAAGCGGATATTTATTCTTCACCGTGACCTGATTAAGCTTCCGGTAATCCACACATATCCTCAACGATCCATCTTTCTTTTTCACAAAAGAACCAGAGCTCCCCAAGGTGAAGAGCTCAGCCAAATATACCCCTTCTCCAACAACTCCTCCAACTGCTCCTTAAGCTCCTTCAATTCCGCCAGAGCCATCCGGTAAGGCGGAATCGAAATCGGCACAGTACCTGAAAAAAGCTCAATGGGAAGCTCAATGGAAAACTCAATTTTCCTAGCTGGCGGTAGTCCTGGCAATTCCTCGGAAAAGACATCTAAGAATTCCCTGACTACTGGAATATCCTCAAGCTTCCCTCTATCTGCTCTGGAGTCTACCACATAGGCCAAAAATGCCTCACATCCCTTCCTCATCATCTTCTCTGCTGTCAAAGCTGAAACAATTCTGGGCGGACTCGCTTTCCTGTCCCCAGTAAACACTACTCTTCTACCGTCATCCAATTCAAATTCCACTATCTTTAGCTTACAATCCAGACGAGCATTGTACTTCTCTAACGTGTCCATACCCAAGATCACATCTAATTCTCCCATCTTCAGTGGCATCAAATCAACCACTAGAAGTTCCCCACCAACACAAATCTCACACTCTCTATACACTTGACTGATAATAATATATTGACCGATTGGAGTACTCACCATCAGCGGAGTATCCAAAGGGCTCAAATCTCTACCACACACAGGTCTACTCGAAGAAACAAACGAATGAGTAGAACCCGGATCAATCAAAGCAATCACATCATCAGAAAAGAGTCTAACCATACCAGTGACAACATCCGGAGCAGTCTCTGCATCCTCCCGAGTCATCGTAAACACCCTAGCTGGTGCCTGCCCCCTAACATGTTGGGCCCGGGTCCTGGGTCTCGGATCCCTATTCCCATCTCCCCTTCTTGTAGCACCCCACTCTCGCAAGGCCCGGAACTGAAATTGATGGTGATATCCGAGACCGCGCCCCGCGAGGGTGGTGTGCTAAGCACTCGATCAATCAAAATTTGGTATATATATATATTTTTTTTTCCTTTTTACAAACACACATACGGAAGTCAATAATCAAATAGGCCATAAGCCCTTTTCCATCAAACAATGCCATTTTACAAAATTTTCATATGGCCATTTGGCCCTTTCACAAATGCAAACATTTGAGTCATTTCAAAATACAATTTATACTAAAATTGCAGAATAAACAATTTAATACAAAAATATAGACATGTAATGCAGACGCGAACTGATCCCGACTCCTATCCTTCACTTGAATCCTGCAAATATACTCCCGTTGGCCTAACGGGGTATTCTTCTGATCCTGAAAAAAATAAATGCAATTTTTGGGTGAGTTTTGCGAACTCAGGGAGTGACCATTATCGATGGCTCACTCATCACATATCACATAGGATATATATATTTCATAAATTACATTCCATTTCACATTTTTTTCCAATAACGCACATGTTCATATTATTTTGCATTCAATCACTGAATCAATCTCACTTTATTTCCTATATCACATTATTTCCCCTATTCATATCATTTCATTAACAACCAAATTGAATCACATCAACTTGTTCACATTCAATATCATTTAAATGTTCATATGATGCATATGTCACTTGTATGAGACTCACATTCATTTTTATCGTTGTGACTGAGTGCCTCTTCACATATACAGAGTACCAGCCTGTAGGCTTAGTCGAATCACAATACCAGCTCGTAGGCTTAGTCAAATCACAATACCAGCCCGTAGGCTTAGTCGAATCACAATACCAGCCCGTAGGCTTAGTCGACTCACAATACCAGCCTGTAGGCTTAGTCGAATCACAATACTCACGGAGCATAGCTCTATGTGGAAACGCTTCAAACAGGCAACTCAAGTCACAACGCCTTTATATTTTATGCATTCATACCATGGAATGCATCACTTACATTGCATGCACTTATTCGATCACATTCACTTATCATCGGACCGTAGCCCGACATTCAACATATAGTTGAGTATTCACTCTGTCTCTTGCATGCAATGCACATTCTAAAAACACTTAGTTCATCTTATCCACATATAATGAGCACTTCAATAATTCAGATCATTCATCTCAGAACAAATCATTCACATATCACATTATTTCACATTCAGTACATTCAATCAATCATACTTTGTATCAAAAATCACATTTTTCATTATGCATATGCAATGCACATGGGACTCATTTTTCATTTGTTACTTTGTTGTGACCGAGTGCCTAAACTGTCCCTTAAGGGCTCACTAAACTGTCCCATGTAGGGCTCATTGAACGTTGAGCTTGTAGCTCTGATCGGTGGCTACTCGGGTCACAATTACTATTTTGTTGACAGTCAATAGCACTTCTATATTCGAATCAATATCACAATCATCGGATCTTAGTCCGACAATCCACATTAAAGTGGAGCATTTCACAATTTCATTTAAGTGCCAATACACGATTAATAATCACATTCACATACAATTAACACTTCAATATCTCATTCATATAGCACCTTCATCGGACCTTCATTGTCCGAATTTCAACAATCAAGACACATTCATAATTAGTCATAATCACTCAGTTTATTGTTGGACCAATGGTGGTTGACAAATTAAATCCCACTTATGTTTTGATAATAATAAAATGTATAGAATTGGTTAAGAAATTGTTTCAGGTATTTTGGGATTGATATTCAATAAAAGAATTATGCAAATCAAGATGGGCAAGTGTTTAATCATTGAAGAATCAAGATGGGAGTTTCCTTATAAGTGAAAATGGCATAAATCATGAGGATTATAGAAGATTTGGTTGGACGTTACTGTTGAAGGCAACATAAGTCAACTTGCACAGCATAAGTCGACTTATACATCAAGATCCAAACAGCATAAGTCGACTAGTAAATCATAAGTCGACTAATATATGAAGATCTGTTAGGTCGAGACAACACAAGTCGACTAATCATACATAAGTTGACTTATCGAGGACCACAAGTCGACTTACACAACACAAGTCGACTTATAAAAGAGCGGAGATGCAATTTTACATAAAATGTTGTCATAAGTCGACTTATACAACTCGACAAGTCGACTTATACAACTCGACAAGTCGACTTATGGGTACAACAAATTAATTCCAACGGTCCAATTAGCCACAAATGGAAAGGAGATTATCAAGGGACGGTCACATCAATTATACAACGGCTAAAATGGCTTCCAACAACTATTTTCTTCAAGTATAAAGAGTGGATGATTGATGAAGAATGTAGGGAAGATAGATAAGCGAAAATACTCTTCTATTGCTCAAAATTGCTCATTATTGTTCTTATCTTTTTACATCATTGTATTGAGCTTTGTTTTTCAATCTTTATCTTATTTCTCTTACAATTTGAGTGACTAGTGAAAGGTCACGTGTGAGGTAGCTTGAGCTAGAAATCAAGTGGTGTTGGTAGGATTTGTGCCGGAAGACAAATCATTTGTAAAGGTAGTTTGAGCCGAAAATCAAATGGTGTTGGTAGGATTTGTGCCGTAAGACAAATCAAGTGTAAAGGTAGCTTGAGCCAGAAATCAAGCGGTATTGTAAGATTTCACACTGAACTACAAAGTGTGTAATAAAGTGGTTTGCAAAATCCTAAGTGGGAGCTTAGGTAGAGGACGTAGGTCTTAGCACCGAACCTCTATAAAAACAGTGTTTGATCTTCTTCCCTACTCTTGACATTTAAATTTGTTTAAATTATTATTGTGTGAATTAACTTCTGATTTTATTGTAGAAATTTACAAAAAACTTTAAAGATCTATTCAACCCCCCCTTCTAAATCACTTACAATTGGTATCAGAGCAGAAGTATCCGGGGATGGCACACAATAATCTAGCGGAAGAAGGTAACACAAATAATCGTCCTCCTTTGTTTAATGGTACTAAGTATTCTTCTTAGAAAAATCCTATGAAGTATCACATTATAAGCGAGGGAGTAGAATATTGGAAGATCATTATCTTCGATTCATAACCACGGTTGAAAGAAAATGGTGAGCTAAAAACGGAGCTGGAATACGATGACAATGACTGGAGGCAAGCCTACATCAATGCAAAATCTATGAAGTTGATATATTGTGCTCTCACGGTTGAGGAAAGAAATCGGGTTAATTCTTGTACCAGCGTCAAGGAAATGTGGGAAAGACTTCGCATCACCCATGAAGGAACCAACCAAGTCCGGGAAACAAAGATCAACATGCTTCTCCATGACTATGAAATGTTTATCATGAAGGAAGGTGAGTCTATTTCCATTATACTTGATCGTTTTGCAGAAATCATAAATGAATTAAGCAACCTTGGAAAGCATATGACGGATAACGAGAAGGCAAAAAAGATTCTTCGTTCACTACCGAAAGAATGGGACTCACAATTCACAGCTATTATGGAGTCTAAGGATCTCAATCATTTGGAATTCAACGCCTTGGTGGGATCACTTATCAACTATGAGATCATTCTCAAATCAAGAGGAGGTAGAGGTAAGTCACAAAAATCAATTGCTTTAAAGGCTAATGTTTCTTCTCTTGATGAAAGTGATGAGGAAATAGATGAAGACGAGGAAGACGAAGAAATAGCTATATACGCCAGAAATCTGAGAAAATTCAAAGGACTTCTCAAAAATCAGAGGAAGGAATTAAATGGTGGAAGAAATGGAGAAAGGAAGAAATTTGCCATGGAAAGAAGATCCAAGGGTTATGACGAAAAGAAAAGCAATGAAGAATGCTGGAGATGTGGAAAAAGGGGACATCTTGCAAGAGAATGCAAAAGCTCATCCTCCACATCAAACTTCAAGAAAAATGACAAATATGACAAAGGAAAAAAGAAGGCTAGCCTAGTAGCCACTTGGAGTGATGATGAGGAAACATACCAAAGTGATGATGAAAACAACTTGGCACTTATGGCAAAGAGCTCATCAACAAGTGATGATGAAGATGAGGTAACTTTCTTTGATCAAGATCTTAGAGATTCATTTAATGCTCTACAAATTGATTTTGAAGAAGCTATTGAAATCAACAAAAAATTAAGAAAGAAAATACGAGAATTGGTTGCTGAAAATAATGCCTTACATGAGACTATTGATGATTTAGATAGTCCAAAGGAAGATCATTTAGCATGCCTTGTTGAAAAGGAAAATCTTATTTGTGAGCTTGATAGACTTAGAAAAGAATTTTCTTATGTGGTTGGAAAATTTGAGAATGGAAACGAAAAGTTTGAAAAATTGTTATCGTTGCAAAAATATTCAATTTCTAAACATGGATTAGGATATGATCCTTTTGATAGAGATTGTTCTTTAATTTCCAAATTTACTAAGGATGGAAAAATTGCTCAATATGCTAGATGCTTGAAAGATGGTCATATAGAACTTGTTTGCAAAAGTATTAGGAGATGTGTTAAGGTTAAGAAAATATGGGTGTTAAAAGGCACAACTCCTCCTAATGTGGTTTATATGACTAACCAAAATGGACCCAAAATGGCCTGGGTACCAATGAGTAGAAAGAATGTTTCAGTTGTAGGTACAAGCAAGGAATGAAAATCCACCAAGCACATGGTACATTGATAGTGGATGTCGACTTGTGTGGGTCAATAAGTCGACCTATGATGTACACAACACTATAGAAATGAAGAAATTTCAGGATAAGTCGACTTATAAAAATCGACAAGTCGACTTATGAGGGTCGATAAGTCGACTTATGGAGGTAAAACAAGTCGACTTATGTTTACATGGGTTCTATTGTTGGATTGTTATGTTATGTAATGACTTTGCATTTACTTTGTGTTTACTTATGAACTGCCAGTCGAATCTAAGTTATTTGGGTCTTCTTTAAAAATTCTCTTTTTCCCAAAATCTCCGAAAACATATTCTCTTCTACTTTTGAGATTTATTCATGATAATGTTTCTCCACCATGATGATTTTTGTATCTAGCCAAGACCGACATTTCATATTGTTTATGACTGTTACTTGAGACTATTTGTGTTTGATGTCTTGTTTCTCTATTTAATGTGATTGCGATATTTCACCTATTGTTGGTTTGTATTAGTTGTTTTGATTATGAAAAAAAGGGGGAGAAAAATGAGAAATTGGATATTCTATAGTTACTTGATTAAAGGGGAGTATGTGATAATTGTCTTTAATTTAAGTCTATCATGATTTCAAATTACTTTTATGAATTTGATCTTACAAGGTTATTAAATTCAATGATTTATATGATTGAGGGGGAGACTTCTAACCAAAAGGACAAGGTATAAAAACCTTGATCAATGTTTCTTTGTTTTCGTTTCTTAAACAATTTCTAAGTGTTTTGTCATTATCAAAAAGGGGGAGATTGTTGAACCAACGGTGGTTGACAAATTAAATCCCACTTATGTTTTGATAATAATAAAATGTATAGAATTGGTTAAGAAATTGTTTCAGGTATTTTGGGATTGATATTCAATAAAAGAATGATGCAAATCAAGATGGGCAAGTGTTTAATCATTGAAGAATCAAGATGGGAGTTTCCTTATAAGTGAAAATGGCATAAATCATGAGGATTATAGAAGATTTGGTTGGATGTTACCGTTGAAGGCAACAAAAATCGACTTGCACAGCATAAGTCGACTAGTAAATCATAAGTCGACTAATATATGAAGATCTATTAGTTTGAGACAACACAAGTCGACTAATCATACATAAGTCGACTTATCGAGGACCACAAGTCGACTTACACAGCACAAGTCGACTTATAGAAGAGCGGAGATGCAATTTTACGTAAAATGTTGTCATAAGTCGACTTATACAACTCGACAAGTCGACTTATGGGTACAACAAATTAATTCCAACGGTCCAATTAGCCACAAATAGAAAGAAGATTATTAAGGAACGGTCATATCAATTATACAACGGCTAGAATGGCTTCCAACAGCTATTTTCTTCAAGTATAAAGAGTGGATGATTGATGAAGAGTGTAGGGAAGATAGATAAGCGAAAATACTCTTCTATTGCTCAAAATTTCTCATTATTGTTCTTATCTTGTTACATCATTGTATTGAGCTTTGTTCTTCAATCTTTATCTTATTTCTCTTACAATTTGAGTGACTAGTGAAAGGTCACGTGTGAGGTAGCTTGAGCCGGAAATCAAGTGGTGTTGGTAAGATTTGTGTTGGAAGACAAATCATTTGTAAAGGTAGCTTGAGCCGAAAATCAAGTGGTGTTGGTAGGATTTGTGCCGTAAGACAAATCAAGTGTAAAGGTAGCTTGAGCCGGAAATCAAGCGGTATTGTAAGAGTTCACACTGAACTACAAAGTGTGTAATAAAGTGGTTTGCAAAATCCTAAGTGTGAGCTTAGGTAGAGGACGTAGGTCTTAGCACCGAACCTCTATAAAAACATTGTTTGATCTTCTTCTCTACTCTTGACATTTAAATTTGTTTAAATTATTATTGTGTGAATTAACTTTTGATTTTATTGTAGAAATTTACGAAAAACTTTAAAGATCTATTCAACCCTCCCTTCTAGATCGCTTACATTTATAACATAAACAAAACACACAAGAAGGTAAGACCATCTAGGTCTACTCACAGTACGCTCCAAAATAGCATTTGCTTCCCAATTCTGGAATGTAAGAATGTGGACACTTGACCTGCACAACCTATTTGTGCAAGGCACACATTGCACACTCATCAATAATTGTACACATAACAACATTCATTTTTGTACAATTGTAATAATGGACTATGTACACTACAAGGAAATCGTAAAATAGCGACGGAAATATACCGATGGAACATATAGCATCTGTTAATTGCGACGGGACACACTAATCTGTCGGTTAAAGCAAGAGGATTTCCGACGGTCAAGAAATCTGTTGTCAAAGTGGGAGGAAAAATTTCGCAGGGACTTTTAGCGACGAAAATATGCCGATGGAAACTGTACCGTCTGTAAATAGGGACGGAATTAAATTTTCAGTCGGTAAACTTGTCGGCTAGAAATGTTTCACCGACGATTACAAAGCCGTCGCTATATTAAAGCAAGAACATTTCCGACGGTCAAGAAATCCGTTACCAAAGTTGGAGGCAAAATTTCTCAGCGACAGAAATATGTCGATAGAAACTGTACTGTCTGTAAATAGGGACGGAATTAAAATTTCTGTCAGCAAATTTGTCAACTAGAAATGTTTCACCGACGGAACAAAGCTGTCGCGATATTGCAAAACGTCGTCGGGAAATTAGGTTAGAATGTTTAATTCTGCGACGATTTTTTTAATTATACCGACGGATTATTCCGTTGACAAAATTAAATTAAATCCACCTGCGGCCGCCCTCCCTCTCTTCTCTCCCCGATGCTGCTTATCTCTTATCTTTCTCTCCTCTCCTCCGACGAGGCTCGACTTCAACCCACGTCCGACCAGCTGCTACTACTCTGACGACGAGAACGTGCGTCTTCTTCGGTGACATCAACGGGCGTCTCTCCTCTGCTGGATCCGAAGGTAAGAAAGTCGTGGGTTGGGTTTATTTGGATGTGTTTCCCCAGTGATTTTTGGCATTTCGTTTGGAAACTCATGTTTGATTGGTGTTGTATGAAAGTTTTGGATGTTTATGTCAGCTAGAATTAAAGGATTTGTGTGTAGATAGGGTTGAGTTGGTTTTGCCCGCAAGGTGTTTGATGAAATGCATGAAGGATGAATAAGCTTAATGCCTGCAAGGTGTTTGATGAAATGCATGAAGGATTTGTGTGAAAGTTTTGGATGTTTATTAATTAAAAAGTTTTATAGTTTTTAATTTGTTTCTTATAATGAAATATATTTATAATTATTTAAAAGTTAATAATTTTATAAATCATTGAAAATTATTTGGATTAATTACTTATAAATATAAAATATTTTGATTAAAATTATTTATAATATAGATCATATAATAACTAAATATGAGTAAAAGTTTCTCATAATTGTTCCTAATATTTGATATCAAATACTAGCATGATTTTTAACTTAATTAATCTCATTCTTAATGATTATATACTAAATTGGCATAATCAATAATTTCATTCATATTCTAATTCTTATTTTTAATTTCTATTCCTTTTTATTATGATTCTTTAATTATTATTTACCAAAAGGAGTCCTCAAGAGTAAAGCTTTGTTTGGTAATAAGTAACAAAGATTTGAGAATGAGAATCCATCTTGATTTGTAGGAATTGATTAAATAGGAATGGTAATATTGGATAATATTTTAAAACTGGACATAAATTAAATCGATAAAATAAGAGATTTAAAGATCTAAAGATTTAACAGTATTGGATCATTATATAATAAGAATTGAACAAACACTACAAGGAAATCGTTAAATAGCGACAGAAATATTTTAAAAACAGTATTGTTATTCAATTCTATGGTTTGAATTCCCGTATGAGTTCAATTCATTGCCTCTTTGTAAGTTGAATTCAAGCTGAAATTGTGTGAATTCAATTACAAACCATCCCACAAGTGCTCGCTGCTCACGCACTTGTTGGATGGTTTTAGATAAAATAAAATTTTATTTATTAATAACAATTTATTAATAAATATTTATTAATAGATAAAATAATTTTTTAAGCTTTAGATAAAAAGTTTATTTTTATTTAATTAATAATTAATTAATAAATATTATATGAGAGATTATAATAAATTAAATAAATTAAAATAATTTATTTTTAAGTTTATATAATATACATTATTAGTGATTCTGTTAACAACATATATATTATTAAATGATCTTCAAATTATATAAATTTAAATTATAGTTATGAAATTAATTTCATTAAAAATAATGTAATGAAATATTAAGTTTTAGATAAAAGTTAATTTTTAAAATTTTTATTTTATTTAATTAATAATCTATTAATGAATATTATATAAGAGATTAAAATAAATTTAATTAATTAAAATAATTTATTTTGACATTTTATATACAAGTTTATATTATTATTATCATACCAAAGGATGATAATAATAATAATAATAATAATAATAATAATAATAATAATAATAATAATAATAATAATAATAATAATAATAATAATAATAATAATAATAATAATAATAATAATAATAATAATAATAATAATAATAATAATGTAGTGTATAATAATAATAATAATAATAATAATAATAAAGTACAAATTTTCAATGTCATTGGCTTATATGTGAATAACTTGTGTAAACAATTGCTCTTAAGATTGTTATATTTGTACAGAATTCGATAAATATTATATTTCATTCATTAATATGGGACCTAAGCGACCACGTGAGGTTATGCGGCCAAGGATTAGAGGGATGTTCGTCGGGCAGCCATGTGAAGGTGGATCGTCACAATCATGACTCAAGACTAACTCACTGCTCCTACACATCCTCCGCTCCAGATGTGCCTCACACCTTCACATTAATGCCACACCATCCCCACGCCAACTCATATATCATCCAATTCCACAATAGGGGATGGAGGACATACCCGCCAGCCTGGATCTGTAGGAGATGATGGGCGAAAGTATATCACTGTCATCAATGACCAGTGAGTATGGCTATAGGATTAAGCACTATTTCTAGTGGATTAAGTCTTAGGCTTTTCGGTCCATTTATACACTACAATAACTTCTTGTTTTAGGTTCGTACCATCTGGAATGGTTTCAAGGCATATGACCTCCACTTTTAAGGAAAGGATTGAACCCGATGGATATATATGGAAGAATATCACTGCAGCTACAAAACAATTGTACTTTCATGAGTTTGAGGTACAATAATTATTTCTGTTTTTTATTTAATATATATATATTGTGTCAACATATATATATATATAGTTTTACATTACTAACATATTTTTTTTTCTTTTATCAGAAAGCATTTTTCTGGGACGTTATGTTGGACGGGAGCATATACAAATTCTGGGAGAGGCACGTTATCGCGACTTCATTAACGCGATAAACAAGGCTGGTGCACAACCTCACTTTATTTCGGAGGATATTTGGAGTCGTTGGCTGGCATATTGGGCATCACCTGCAACAATGTCCATCTCAGGACGTAACTCGGCCAACAGACGTGGAGGCCCAGGTCTACAGAGTCTTCCCGTACATACGGGAGGCTCAATAACTCACCAAGGGCATGTAGACATACTTGTAAGTATCTACACTTTACACTATTTTTGTTGATAGTTAGCTTCGTTGTATTATAGATAATGATAATGGTGTAAATGTGTGGTGCCACTTATGGCTGTGTTGAGTTATTTTCTTTGTCTAGCAGGAGGCGAATATCATACAACTTTTCGAACCTCTGCCGATGTTTAAACGATTTCTATTTCACATCTGACATTTCAGTCTTTCCCATGTAGGAGAAGTCATTGGGCACCAAGCCTACCCCCTTCAGTTCTTTGTGCACACTCACATGAAGAAACATGACGGTCTAACCATCATCAACAACCGCTGTCGAGAGCTGAATGTATGTCCAATTATTGCATTTTATACATTTCTAAATACTGCTCCCGTCCTTCTTCTTAATGTTAACTTCACATACCTTATAGGACCAATTACAACAAACCCTTGAGCTACAGTCGCAGGAGGAACAACTTGTAGACGTGTCTCAGACGTATTTTGTGGCCGTCGGTGGTAGGGATCATCGTGGCAGGATTTTTGGTCTAGGTTCATTTGGGAACTCATGTTATTCCTAATCTTCCATGTCCAGTACAGCAGCGTCCACAAGGCCATCGAACAATAATGAAGTCATCGAGCTTCGGGCCACAGTACAAACATTAATGGACAAGATAGCTCATTTGGAAGAGGGGCAGATAGAGCAGGATGAACAACGGATGAGGGAGCAGGAGCAGCGAATCAAGGAGCAGATGGAGCAACGAATCAGGAAGCAGATGGAGCTACAGATTAGAGAGCAGATGACGAAGATGAGAGAAGAGATTATGCAAATAGCTCAGTTGTGACCATCGTTTGAACAGTCGAAGGGAAGTTCTACAGAGGACTACCCACGATCACCACAACAATAGATAGTCGAACTCATTATTTTAAGGTACAAACATAACAATTAATGGATCCTTTGCTGTGTTTATATCCAATTGTATAACAATTGACATTATTTATACCTTTGATGTACTGGTTGATGTGTGGATGTCCAATTATTTACATCCAATTGTATAACAATTGACATTATTTAAACCTTTGATCTACTGGTCTTTGTGTGGATGTCCAATTATGTACAACCTAATGTTTTATACCAATTTAATAACACCGACGGAATACATAATTCCGTCGGTATATTTAATCACCTTCACCGACAGAATATAGAATTCCGTCAGCACATTGTCCGACGGGTTATTATTTCCGTCTTCAAGGTTATATGAATTCCACCGACGAAATTTTTAATTAATGTCCATCGCAAAATAACAACAACGGATAATATTTCGTCGATTTTTCGTTGACAATACACCGACGGTCTTGTTTCGTCGGTAAGTAATAACGACAGCCACGTTTATGACGATTTCTTCTCTCGTCATGTTCCGTAGGCAAAAATAATTGCAGACGGAATTGTTCGTTTCTTCGACGGAAGATTCCGTCGGAGAACGTGAGTTTTCTTGTAGTGGTACAATGCATGTTCAATGACAATCCTGAGTATATGTTCTAATATACACTTTATGCTCATTTCCATTTCAAAATTCATATACGTTTCATATACTTCATTGGTACATGATCGTTCTAACTTCTCTTTTCAATCTTTGCCCTTTTTATAAGTCTAGCTTATTCATAAGCTTACACTTCAAGAACACTTGGTTACTCTATATCATAACTCAATTTTTCATCATCTCTTTTCTAACCTCACATGATCTCAAAATATCAAATCCCTATTCATAGCTTAGCAATTTAAACATATGAACACATTGAGGCTTATTGCCTATTTACACAAAAACCATAAATACACATATTACCCACCTAGTTGTCTTGCAAAACTTCAAGTCAATTTGTCTCTCTCCTTATTCTTGGGTAGAATTCTCTTGGTTTCCTAAAACAAACCAAATCTGTTTCAATAGAAATCCACTTAAAAATTTCACAATGCAAAATCCCCAAAATTGATTCTAGGACATTTAAACCCAACCAATTTCTAAACTCTATAAGTTAGAATCCTTCCAAAAATCCAAAAGACTCAAAAAGATCTTACCTTGATTCATCACCAAAAAGAGATCTTTAGCTCAAATGGAAGCTCTTATCTTCATCTTCCTTATTCTCTTCTTGAACAACTTTAAAATCTCTCTTAAAGGCTAAGGAAATTAAAACCCTAGCTTGATCTCTCTTCTTTCTCTCTTTCTTTCTTCTTCTTCGTATTTCTCTTTCTTCTTCATGATATTTCTTTTTTTTGTCCATTTTCGTTCTCCCTTAATTTATAAGCCAGACCATACTTCTTTTTTCCATTTATGCCCTTAATGAGTCCAAAAAGTCCATTTTATCCTTCCTTATAGGCTTATGTTCTTTTAAACTTAAGTGTCTTGCTAGAAATATCCTTGACAATTCTTACACATCACTTTCTTCTAGAAGACTCTTCTCTATTGTCTTACGGGTCTAATGTCACTAAAAGCATTCAATTTGGTTCAATGATTCAGAAGTTACACTTTAAACATTTTGGACTGTTCTTGTCCATAACAGTACACTATGCATAACTTCCATAAGAATTTTATACATCCTAGAGACTGAATCCGATTCCAAATCCTTCATACCATTTGTAGCTCCATGTCTCTAGTTCTCCACGAATCACAAATCATCTCATTTTGATTTCTATAAATCAAGATATCATCAAAACAATGAAGTATGTTCAGTGGGATAACACCAGTTCATATCCTTTAGGAGCACCCACACTGTACCCGACTTACTCTTTTCACTTAATCTCTCTCCATACAATTTAGAAAACTTTTATTTTTGGTAGATATATAGAGAAATTTCTTACAAATCCAATGGTTCAAGAATCAAATCATTTGGAGGTCTAGAGAAGAAGGTATGGCCAAAACAATCCAACAAGTTCATATCCTCACCTGAAATGTACATATCCCAGTACGAATGCCATAACTTTTGTTACAGAAGTTTGATTAATTTCATTTTTGGACCATTGGCAAGATGACTTCCGGATATAAAACTTTCATGAATACCACGAAGGCTAATTCTATGGTCTAACTTCTGTATTGTCTCACTTTTCTTTCATTTGCTTTTCTGCTTCTGTACATATCTCAGTACGAATACTATAAATTTTGCTACAGATGTCCAATTGACTTTATTTTTAGACCATTGAAAATAAGACTTCAAGATCTACAACTTATATGAAGACCTCAAAGGCCAATTCTATCGTCTAGCTTCTGTATCGTCTCACTTTTCTTTCGCTCGCTTTTACGTATCCGCTTTTACAAATGCATGCATATCTCGGTCTGAATGCTATAACCTTTGCTACAGATATCTAATTGACTTCTTTTTTAAACCATTGGAAATAAGACTTCAACATCTACAACTTCTATGAAGACCTCAAAGTCCAATTCTATCGTCTAACTTCTGTATCGTCTCACTTTTCTTTCATCTGCTTTTCTGCGTCTGCTTTTCTACGTCTGTCGTTTTACGTCTGGACATCTCCACTTATAAGATGCATAACGTTTGAATCAGATGTATAAAATTTACAAAATTTATACCGTTGAAAATATAAAAGAATGATCTACAACTTTCTAGAAGGAAACTTTGTCAAAATCTATCTAGATTAAGTCCAGATTTGCCCCGAAAGTCTGAAGGCAAATTTTTCGTTCATACACTAACACTGCACCCAATTCTTCACTTCATGACAATATTTGAGACTCTTAGACACAGAATTGAAATTTGATGTCCTCACACAAAAAGTAGCCATATATCTCGAGTTTAATTCAAATCAAGAATCATCTCATTTGGATTACTAGAGAAAATGTTGTGGCTTAATAACTGAAGCATATTCAGTGAGCATTTTTTTTCAGATCACTACCAATCTTGATTCTAAATCTTTCCTTATAACAACTCATACCAAGATCACTCTTTCTACTCCTTCTACTTCTCATTTTCAATAAAGTCACATTTAATACCATTTATACCCAGAAGTTGTCAATGAATGCATGTACCACTTTTTATGCTAAAGCATTTCGTATCTATGTGCTTATATGCTAGCATGATGCCTGAGCAAGAAAATGCATTTCCTTAACCTCTCTTTGAGTTCACAAATACCAAAAGTTCGGGTACTAACCCTTAATAAGGGGATGGGATGTTACATTTCTCCCCCCATAATAAATTTTGTCCTTAAAATATTCATCTGATTGATCAATACAATGGAGGTGACCATCATCGATGGTTCACTCAATTCATGCATCACATCATTGCACATGACATAATATTCACTTCATTGCATATTCACAATATATCACATTGTTTATACCGAACACACATAAATTATAATTGGAAAAGCACATGAGACTCTTTTTCATTTATTATTGTCGTTATGACCGAGTGCCTTTTTCCAGCTTATCCCTTCATGGATGTCGAGCTTTGTCGTATACGTCCCTTATCCCTTAGTGGATATCGGGGACAGTCGCACTCGAGCCCGAGGCTCTATTAACATTCCGAGCTTTAAGCTCTTTGTCCTGGCTACTCTGGTCATAACTTCCTTTATCTTACATGCATTCATGTAATGAATGTTGCACATATCATAAACTCAGTCAATCATATGGATGCACATTCATATTTTGATCACATTCATCATCGGACCTTAGTCCGGCATTCAGCATAAATGCTGAGCATAACTTTGCATTCATATGCACATTCACAAATTTCGCATGCTTAGAGCACTTAAATAAGTCATTCAAAACATATTCTAAGTAAACAATTAATTAAGTGAGACCGTCTAGGTTACTCATAAAAACATTTCATCTATCCTTTGATAGTTCACTTCTCTTTAATATTAACACATTAAACTCTTATATCCATTTCATTAAATTTAGAAACCTCAATATCTGAATGTGAATTATTCCATCATAGAATTGTCCATTCGGTACGTCAAATTACACACTAATTTTACCAGTATAGTACTCATTTGTGCATTTCCTACGAACTCAATAATTTCTTCAATCTTACATAATGTACATTTCAGAAATGATTTTGTACATCTAATGTCTCCAAGAATTCAAAGCGATTTCTATCATAAAGATTCTAAACCATGTATCAAAATCAACTCATAAGATTTTCATTATCATAAGCACATCAAAACCCACTTTTCACTATTACAACAGATTGTATCTTAATTTCTGACGCGAAACTTCATTAAGCATTGCACAATCTCCAAATCCAATTGATATTTTATCATCAGTGTCTTATTCCTCAAATATTCAAAACGTCCCCTTTTCGCCTTGCAGACACTCTCACAATATCATCTATGATCACAGTCACTACTTGATACAATTTTTCTTGTATCACTTAAATCTTCAATATCAAATATCATTGGGGTATCATTAACTATCACTCACATTTTCCTTATGTTAATTTCTTACAATTCCTTAGGTGACTAATACCCCAATGAAAGTAATTTTGTCTCGTGTCATTTTAAGTCTCCTGTTTGACTTCTTGTCTCTAATGATTTCCCTTTTTCTTCGAATTCCTTTAATTCACATCGGCTTACTCAAATGCCTATTCATTCGTACTAGTTCCTCCACACATTTCAATTTACTTGAATGCTTCACTTTGTATGTGTTGGTATTTCATTCCTTAGATTGAATTTGTATCTCCCGAACATGTTTGCATCGAATGTAAGGGGGACCTATATTTTCCTCACAGTTGCAATAGTGTCACCTCGAATTTATAATCCACTCAGATAGTTGATGTATGCACTCTCAGTGGCATATTCCACTTTTTATGCCTGAGTTTCTGCTTAGGATCTGACTCCTTTATTTACTTTTGACGTATTACATATTCATTTCCGATTTGTCTCTTCATTGGTTACTCTTAAATCAAATCGTTAGATCAACTTAACTCAATTTAGGGAGATTCTTCTTTGAAAAAAGATTTCTTACTACAATCATCAACATTATTCATAAAAACCTTATCAATCAACTATTTTTCGTCATTACACATCAGTCATTCTTAATACCTCGAGAAGATCAATTTCAACTATGCATAATATCTCAATAAGGTCAATTTATGCCATAGCTTACATGATCAGAACATCCCTTGTAATGAGGCTCTGTAGGGCACTTAAACAATTTCATTTACTCTAATATCTTGGCATAACTCATGTGAAGCTTAAATCTCCACTTCACAAATATATTCTCACACTGAATCGTAAACTCTTATATCAATAATCAACTTAACTTATATACTTTCGTCTTATTATTTCTATTTATGTCCTTATTTTTCTTTTCAACAATTCATGACAGGGTATTCAAATTTACATCTCATCTTCAAGGACATATCTATCTCCTGATACTGAATTATAACCTCTTATCACAATACTTACATAACCATTTCGATTCCAAATTCACCCTTTTGTGATAATAAAAATTTTATGATTTCACTTCATTATGTCTATACACATTAGTCTCCTCATTTCTATTCATATTCTTATTTTCCCCAATCAATCCATGACAATATGCCGATTCACACTTATTTCAACCCCAAAGGACATATCACCTTCAAAGATATGTACCCTTTTGTGGGGGACTCTTATCTACCATGCAAAACCAGATACTATGTCTCATTTCCAATATGTCCATAAACCTTATTTTCTCACATTTAGTCAGATCATCAATTTTCTCAATGCATTTAACCGCTCAAACTCTTAAGGAAATGCTCATGCATGTGACTCATACTGGGGATCAGTTACCGCTGTCTGCTATGACATGACTAATATGCATGTAACTTCACACATATTTCAGAATGCCCATATAAGATTGTACTTCTGGGCTTTGATACCACATAAATGTAGCACCCTACTCTCGCAAGACCTGGACCCGAAATCGATGGTGATATCCGAGACCGCGCCCCACGAGGGTAGTGTGGTAAGCACTCGATCAATCAAAATTTGGTATATATATATATATATATATATATATATATATATATATATATATATATATATCCTTTTACAAACACACATACGAAAGTCAATAATCAAATAGGTCATAAGCCCTTTTCCATCAAACACGCCATTTTACAAAATTTTCATATGGCCATTTGGCCTTTCATAAATGCAAACACTTGAGTCATTTCAAAATACAATTTATACTGAAATTACGGAATAAACAATTTAATACAAAAATATAGACATGTAATGCAGACGCGAACTGATCCCGACTCCTATCATTCACTTAAATCCTGCAAATATACTCCCGTTGGCCTAACGGGGTATTCTTCTGATCCTGAAAAAAATAATTGCAATTTTTGGGTGAGTTTTGCGAACTCAGTGAGTGACCATCATCGATGGCTCACTCATCACATATGACATAAGATATATATATATTTCATAAATTACATTCCATTTCACATTTTTTTCCAATAACGCACATGTTCATATTATTTCACATTCAATCACTGAACCAATCTCACTTTATTTCCCATATCACATTATTTTCCCTATTCATATCATTTCATTAACAACCAAATTGAATCACATCAACTTGTTCACATTCAATATCATTTAAACGTTCATATGATGCATATGTCACTTGTATGAGACTCACATTCGTTCTTATTGTTGTGACTGAGTGCCTCTTCATATATACAGAGTACCAGCCCGTAGGCTTAATCGAATCAGAATACCAGCCCGTAGGCTTAGTCGAATCACAATACCAGCCCGTAGGCTTAGTCGAATCACAATACTCACGGAGCACAGCTCTACGTGGAAATGCTTCAAACAGGCAACTCAAGTCACAACGCCTTTATTTTTTATGCATTCATACCATGGAATGCATCACTTACATTGCATGCACTTATTTGATCACATTCACTTATCATCGGACCATAGTCCGGCATTCAACATATAGTTGAGTATTCACGCTTTCTCTTGCATGCAATGCACATTCTGAAAACATTTAGTTCATCTTATCCACATATAATGAGCACTTCAATAACTCAAATCATTCATCTCAGAACAAATCATTCACATATCACATTATTTCACATTCAGTACATTCAATTAATCATACTTTGTATTAAAAATCACATTTTTCATTATGCATATGCAATGCACATGGGACTCATTTTCCATTTGTTACTATTTTGTGACCGAGTGCCTAAACTGTCCCTTAAGAGCTCACTAAATTGTCCCATGTAGGGCTCATTGAACGTTGAGCTTGTAGCTCTGATCGGTGGCTACTCGGGTCACAATTACTATTTTGTTGACAGTCAATAGCACTTCTATATTCGAATCAATATCACAATCATCAGATCTTAGTCCGACAATCCACATTAAAGTGGAGCATTTCACAATTTCATTTAAGTGCCAATACACGATTAATAATCACATTCACATACAATTAACACTTCAATATCTCATTCATATAACACCTTCATCGGACCTTTATTGTCCGAATTTCAACAATTAAGATACATTCATAATTAGTCATAATCACTCAGTTTATAACATAAACAAAACACACAAGAAGGTAAGACCATCTAGGTCTACGCACAGTACACTCCAAAATAGCATTTGCTTCCCAATTCTGGAACGTTAGAATGTGGACACTTGACCTGCACAACCTATTTATGTAAGGCACACATTGCACACTAATCAATAATTGTACACATAACAACATTCATTTTTGTACAATTGTAATAATGGACTACGTACAATGCATGTTCAATGACAATCCCAGGTATATGTTATAATATACACTTTATGCTCATTTCCATTTCAAAATTCATATACGTTTCATATCCTTCATTGGTACATGATCGTTCTAACTTCTCCTTTCAATCTTTTCCCTTTTTATAAGTCTAGCTTATTCATAAGCTTACACTTCAAGAACACTTGGTTACTCTATATCATAACTCAATTTTTCATCATCTCTTTTCTAACCTCACATGATCTCAAAATATCAAATCCCTATTCATAGCTTAGCAATTTAAGCATATGAACACATTGAGGCTTATTGTCTATTTACACAAAAACCATAAATACATATATTTCCCACCTAGTTGTCTTGCAAAACTTGAAGTCAATTTGTCGCTCTCCTTGTTCTTGGGTAGAATTCTCTTGGTTTCCTAAAACAAACCAAATCTCTTTCAATAGAAATCCACTTAAAAATTTCACAATGCAAAATCCCCAAAATTGATTCTAGGACATTTAAACCCAACCAATTTCTAAACTCCATAAGTTAGAATCCTTCCAAAAATCACTTTCTTCTAGAAGACTCTTCTCTATTGTCTTACGGGTCTAATGCCACTAAAAACATTCAATTTGGTTCAATGATTCAGAAGTTACACTTTAAACATTTTGGACTGTTCTTGTCCATAACAGTACACTATGCATAACTTCCATAAGAATTTTAGACATCTTAGAGACTGAATCCGATTCCAAATCCTTCATACCATTTGTAGCTCCATGTCTCTAGTTCTCCACGAATCAGAAATCATCTCATTTTGATTTCTATAAATCAAGATATCATGAAAACACTGAAGTATGTTCAGTTGGATAACACCAGTTCATATCCTTTAAGAGCATCCACACTGTACCCGACATACTCTTTTCACTTAATCTCTCTCCATAAAATTTAGATAACTTTTATTTTTGGTGGAGATATAGAGAAAGTTCTTACAAATCCAACGGTTCAAGAATCAAGTCATTTGGAGGTCTAGAGAAGAAGTTATGGCCAAAACAATCCAACATGTTCATATCCTCACCTGAAATGTACATATCCCAGTACGAATGCCATAACTTTTTCTACAGAAGTCAAATTAATTTCTTTTTTAGACCATTGGAAAGAGGACTTCTGGATCAAAAACTTTCATGCAGACCTTGAAGGCCAATTCTATCGTCTCACTTTTCTTTCGTTTGCTTTTCTGCAGTTACTTTTCTGCGTCTGCTTTTCTGCGTCTATACATATCTCAGTGAGAATGCTATAACTTTTGCTACGAATGTCCAATTGACTTCGTTTTTAGACCATTGGAAAGAAGACTTCAAGATCTACAACTTATATGAAGACCTCAAAGGCCAATTCTGTAGCGCCCCCTTACCGCAGGGTATCCACCGGGACACCCGGAGGTCATTCCGGCACATATCTTACGATGAGGGCACGCTACAATCGATCACTACATTCCCTTCAAAAGGCATGGTAACATAATTCACTTGAAAAGCATCATAAAAAGATCGCAATATTTTAAAAACCCACTTTTTCCTCATTACATTACACAAAAATCAAAGTCTACATTTTCTGTCCACAATATCCACATATACATCATTAGGAAACCTAATACAATAGTACTACGTGAATGAGAAAAGTGTATCAAAATTAACTAAACCACCCAAAAGATCCCCAGCTGACCGACCTTTGAACCATGACCTCTATGTCCAATCGCAATCTACTTAGCTAGTAGATCATCTTTAGCAACTAGAGTCGTCTCTCAATCCTGAAAGACAACGTTGCAATTTTGGTGAGTTTTGCGAACTCAATGAGGTAATCATCATCGATGGTTCACTCAATTCATGCATCATATCATTGCACATAACACAACGTTCACTCCATTACATACTCACAATGTATCATAGTATCGCACATAGCATAATATTCACTTCATTGCATATTCACAATGTATCACATTGTTCATATAAAACACACATCAATTATGATTGGCAATGCACATGAGACTCACTTTCATTTATTATTGTCGTTATGAACGAGTGCCTTTTTCTAGCTCATCCCTTTATGGATGTCGAGCTTAGTCGAATAACGTCCCATATCTCTTCGTGCATATCAGGGACAGTCGCACTCGAGCCCAAGGCTCTATTCACATTTTGAGCTTTTAGCTCCTTAATCTGGCAACTCCGGTCATAACTTTCTTTATCTTTCATGCATACATGTAATGAATGTTTGACATAACATAACCTCAGTCAATGACATGGATGCACATTCACGTTTTGATCACATTTATCATCGGACCTTAGTCCGGAATTCAGTAGAAGTACTTAGCACACTTTTGCATTCATATGCACATTCACAATTTTTGCATGTTTGGAGCACTTAAATAACTCATTCAAAACATATTCTAAAGCAACCAATTAATTGAGTGAGACCGTCTAGGTTACTCACAAGTTTCCCCCGAAGCTAATGCCTGGAAGATCCAGCAACGTCTGGAGATTGACGTTCCAGTGGCTCCTTTATAACAAATAACATATACAGATATCACAATTTGAACAATCATAAGTGTTTAGTAATGCACATGAATGAGATGAAATATGTACAATGCAAATTCATGACTATCCTGGTTATCAATCCATCAATTTCATCACAAGACATTCAACTATCAAAACTCACTTAACTGGCCTCATTCTAAGGGATTTAAACCTCCATAAACCATTTGAATCCAATTTCATAGTCTACTGAACCATTTCAGATCTTTCTCCAAACTCTAACTTTCGGGTCCACTGTTCATGTTTAATTAGAAGGTAAAACTTGCATAATTCGAGCCTACTCTCTCTTAGAAAAGTGTTCCTCTATCTTTTATCATTTCATTAACACCAAAATCACTCCATTTGGTTCAGTATATTCAAAGATGTACCTCAACATTTTCGGACTGTTTCTCTCCAAAACAGTGTATTACATCTAACTTCCATCCAGAATTTGAACACCTTAAAGACCGAATCAAGATTCAGCTCCTTCATATAATTTTTAGCCCTATTAATCTAGTTTACTAAAAATCAAGGATCACCTCAATTTTAATCCTATAGACCAAGATATCATCAAAATACTAAAATACATTCAGTAAAATATCCAATTCATACTCCCGTCACCGGTACCCTTACTTTGATTCAGTCAATCATTTCCAATATAATACCAAAGACCATAAATTTTTGTGGAGGGATAAACAAATGTGTTAGGAATTCAATGCTTCAAAAATAAGGTCATTTGGAGGTCTAGAGAAAAAGTTATGGCCAAAAGACTCCAATCAGTTCTGGCTTTCGTCTTAGTTTCTGCGTCTGCTTTTATGCGTCTACTTTCATGCGTCTGCTTTCATTCATCTTCTTTTATTCATCTACTTTCATTCATCTGCTTTTATTCGTCTTCTTTCATTCATCTATTTTCATTCGTCTACTTTCATTCGTCTGCTTTCATTCGTCTACTGTCATTCGTCTACTTTCATTCGTCTACTTTCATTCGTCTGTTTTTTTTCTGCAGAACATCTCCACTTATAACAATCATAACTTTTGACTCCGATATCCAAAATTTACAAACTTTATACCGTTGGAAAGATAAAAGAAATATCTACAACTTTTAAGAGGAAACTTTGCCAGAATCTGACTGAATCAGGTCCATATTTCCTTCCGAAGTTGGAACATGAATTTTCACTCAACTCTCAACATCCTGCACCCAGTTCTCAACTTTGTGACAACTTTTAAGACTCTTAGAGACAGAACTGAAATTCGATGTCTTCATACGAATTGTAGCCATATATTCCTAGTTTACTCCGAATCAAGAATCATCTCATTTAGACAACCAAAAAAAATGTTATGGTTAAAATACTGAAACATACTCAGTGAGAAATTTTCCAGACTTTCTAACTTTCGACACTTTACGTCACCACACTCCAAAAGTTTTCTTAAAAACTAATTTAACACTATAACTGAATTTATTTCTTCCCAACTAACCAATATTTAAGAACAAACACATGAAGTACATTTTCTATGCAGATGACAGTAATCTATCAACTTTATTTCACAAATCCCCAACAGTGAGGGATTTCTCTAATACTTACCTGCTGAAAACTCCAAAATCTTCAAGCCCTAAACTCCACACGTTTTCGTACTTCACTGAGGGAAATGATCAGCTTCTGGTTTTTTTTCCTTAGAGTAGATGACACAAATGGAAAAGTAAGGTTGGTGAAAGAAAGGAAGAACACAGAAGTCCCTGAGAAGATATTTTGCTGGAAAACTCTGCATCTCAAAGAGAGAAGTTTTAGAAAGATGAGAATAAAGAAGGGACTTGGACAAGACTTAACCTGTCAACTCTCAATGAATAGTGATATACTCCTAGCTAGAGTACAAGGTCTAAGTGACACATGTCACTTTATTAATGATTAAACTCTAACTTAGTTTCTTTGGAAACTAACTCCATTTAGTTCCCTCTTTCTAATACAACAATCATCCTGACAACCCAACCATCTCCAAATCTTTATTTAATTTATTTCTTGTTCCCTACTATAAATATATCTTTCCCAATACTCCATAACTTCACCAACATATACAAACACAATATTTCCCACCAAAATTCAAAATATCAAAATTTCACTAACTCATAAAATTTTCAATGTAATAACATTCAAGATTCTCAAATCATTCCAGTTATACCCGGAATTATTCATGAATGCATGTACAAGTATTTTCATGTGCAAAAATCAAGTATAAGTATGTAGAAAGTTATGCATGAACATGGAGAATACATCCTTAACTCTCATTAGTCACTCACATTTACCATCCTACCCATCCCTCTAGAAATGGGATGTTACAACTCTCCCCTCTGTAAAGAAATTTTGTCCTCGAAATTCTTACCTGCTTTCTCGAATAGGTGGGGATATTGTCTCCTCATATGCTCCTCTGTCTCCCATGTTTTTTCTTCAGTTGAGTGGTTCCTCCAAAGGACTTTTACCAAAGGAATAACCTTATTCCTCAATTGCTTAATCCATGATCCCACAATCTCGATCGGCTCCTCAACATAGCTTAAGTTACTAGCAACCTCAATCTCCTGAGCCGGTATCACATGTGTCGGATCTGATCGATATCTTCGGAGCATACTCACATGAAACACATTATGCAATTAAGACATCTCATTCGGTAAAACCAACTTATAGGCCAAAGGTCCTATCATCTCAGTGATCTCATAAGGACTAATGTACCTAGGGCTCAACGTGCCCTTTTTATCGAATCTCAAAACTCCCCTCCAGGGTGGCACTCTCAAAAATACTCTATCTCCCACACTGTACTCCATATCACGTCAGTGTTGATCCACATAACTCTTTTGCCTATCCTGAGCCGCTTTAATTCGGCTTCGGATCAGCTTCACCTTGTCCACTGTGTCCTGTATCAATTCTGGGCCTTCCACCATTCTCAAGCCCTCTTCGTCCCAATATAATGGCGACCGACAATTTCTAGCGTACAGTGCCTCATACGGTGCCATTCCGATACTACTGTGGTAGTGGTTATTGTAGGCAAATTCAATCAATGTCATATATTGATCCCAAGCTCCTCTAAACTCCAATACACAAGCCCTAAGCATATCCTCAACAGTTTTAATTGTCCTCTCACTCTGTCCATCTGTCTGAGGATGAAATGCTGTACTAAAGTTCAACTTAGTTCCCATAGCAGTCTGCAAGCTCTTCCAAAATCTTGAAGTAAATCTCGGATCTCTGTCTGATACTATGGACACTGGCACTCCATGCAGTCTCACCACCTCATTCACATACTTCTGGGCCAACTGATCAAGCGAGTCATTCTCTCTCACTGATAAGAAATGGGCCGATTTAGTCAACCGGTCTACTATGACCCAAATGGCATCATACTGCCTCAGAGTCTTTGAAAAACCCATGATGAAGTCCATAGTGATCCGTTCTCATTTCCACTCCGGAATGGGCAATGAATTCAACTTCCCTACTGGAGCCTGATGCTCCGCCTTCACTTTTTGGCACGTCATACATTTTGACACATACTCAGCTACTTGTTTCTTCATTCCAGGCCACCAAAAATGTTGCTTCAATGTGTTATACATCTTGGTAATACCAGGATGCATAGCATAGGTGGCCATATGAGCTTCCTCAAGGATCTCCTTCCTCAAATCATCCACATTAGGTACACATAGCCTATGTCTCAACCACAAAGTCTCATCCCTCAACTCAAACTCGGACTCTGGATTTGCCTTCACTTTCTCTATAAGCTTTACCATATCAGAATCTTTGTTCTGTACTCTTCTGATTCTATCATGTAGCATTGGCCTCAACTTCAAAGAAGCAACTAGTGCCTCATCTTGTTCCAGATTCAACTCTACATTTAGAGCTCTCAAATGAATCAGATTAGGTAACCTTGATAACTTAATCTGAGCTGTACTAACATTAGACTTCCTGCTCAAAGCATCTGCCACCACATTAGCTTTCCCTAGATGGTACTCAATAGTACAATCATATTTTTTTAATAACTCAATCCACCTCCTTTGCCTCAAGTTTAGCTCTTTCTGACCCATCAAATATTTCAGACTCTGATGATCAGTATATATCTGGAAAGTCTCCCCATACAAATAATGTCTCCAAATCTTTAGAGCAAAGACAATTGCAGCTAGCTCAAAATCGTGTACCGGGTACTTGATCTCGTGAGACCTTAATTATCTCGATGCATAGGCGATCACCTTACTATGTTGCATCAGTACACATCCCAAACCTTGATGCGAAGCATCACTATATACCACATATCCTCCAATCCCTGATGGAATAGTCAACACTGGTGTGATAGTCAGCCGGTGTTTTAACTCCTCAAAGCTCTTCTGACACTCCTCACTCCATCTAAACACTACATTCTTCCTCAGAAGTTTAGTCAGAGGGGCCGAGATCAAGGAAAACCCCTCGACAAATCTTCGGTAATATCCAGCTAATCCTAGGAAGCTTCGGATCTCAGACACATTTCTCGGAGCTTCCCAATTCATAACTGCCTCTACCTTCTTTGGATCTACCTATATGCCATCTCCAGTCACTATATGTCCCAGAAATACAACTTGATCTAGCCAAAATTCACACTTACTAAATTTGGCATACAATTGTTTCTCTCTCATAATCTGTAAGATCACCCTCAAATGCTCAACATGCTCCTTTATACTCTTTGAATACACCAAGATATAGTCAATGAATACAATTACAAATCGATCCAGGTAGCGTTGGAACACCTTATTCATCAAGGCCATAAAAGCTGTCGGGGCATTAGTTAACCCAAACGGCATCACTAGGAACTCATAGTGCCCATACCTACTCCTGAATGCACTCTTAGGTATATCAGCCTCTGCTATCTTCAACTGGTAATACCCTGATCTCAGATCTAGCTTAGTAAATACATGAGCTCCCTGCAACTGGTCAAGCAAATCATCAATTCTAGGTAACGGATACTTGTTGTTCACGATCACCCGATTAAGCTGCCTATAATCGATGCATAACCTTAAAGTCCCATCATTCTTCTTCACAAACAACACTGGCGCTCCCCAAGGTGAAACACTGGGCCTTATGAAACTCTTTTCCAACAACTTTGCAATCGAAGCTTTCAGCTCCTTGATTCCACAGTGCCATCCTATATGGGGGAATGGATATAGGAGCAACACCTGGAACCAAATCAATTGTGAACTCTGTTTCCCGATCTGGTGGTAAACCAGGTAACTCCTCGGGAAATACCTCTAGGAATTCCTTAACCACTGGAATGTCCTAAACGCTCTGCTCAACCCTAGTATCAATAATGTGGGCCAGATAAGCCTCACATCCTCCCTGTATCAACCTCAAAGCACTCATGAAGGATATCATCCTAGCTGGCACTACCTGACTAATTCCTCTGAATACTGCTCTAGGCTAACCAGGAGATTCTAATACTACCTCCTTAGTGTAACAGTTCATGATGGCTCTATGAGCAGTGAGCCAATCCATGCCTAAGATCACATCTATCTCTCTCAACTGTAATACAATCAGGTCTGCCTTCAGCTCTACTTGATCAATCTTAACAGGGCACCCCTTGCAAACCTCTCCTAAAGCAGTAGTACTACCTAGAGGTGTACTCACCTCTAATCCATATTGCAGTAATTCCCTATCATAATGCAATCTACATGCCAAATGTGGTGCAATGAAAGAGTGTGTGGATCCTGGATCTAGCAATGCAAACGCCTCCAAATCATAAACAAGAAGCGCACCTGCAACCACATCTGGTGAGTCTTGGGCCTCTTGCCTAGTCATGGCATAGACCCTGGACTGAGACTGTGGTCGGCTACCCTGACTTGCAGGCCTCATGGAAGAACTCCCAGCTCTCCCTCTATCTCTACCTCTACCTCTCTGTCCAGATCCACCACCTCAACTCTACTGAACTGTAGCATCACTTCCGGATCTCCCACTAACACCAGACTGGGTTTCAGCAACAACCGGACAATTTCTAATTTTGTGTTCGAAGGAGCCACAAGCCAAACAAGCTCCTATCACAGCCCAACACTCTCCACCGTGCCTTTTCCCATAAAACTCACATAGGGGCCGCTGGTTTTGCACTATACTTCGTCCCCCACCAGTCTGTATAGATCTACCTCTCATTCCCGTTCCAGACTGTCTAAATTCTCTTGATGATCTGAATGGTCTACTCTGGAGCTTACTCAAACTCCTGCCATAACTGCCTTGACTCTCACTAGGCCTCTTTCCTCTGGACCCTTTCCCGATCTCTGCTTGCTTCTCCTTTATTAGCTGTTCAATTCTGATTGAAGCAACTCTCAACTCAGTGAAAGTGCCTATATCTGACCTCGCCAACCTTGTTCTGATCTCCATATTAAGCCCATTCTCAAACCTCCTGCACTTGTCTTCCTCTGAAGCAATCAGGGCGGTAGCATAACCCATCAATTCATTAAATCAGACCTCATAGTCCGCCACTGACATCTTGCCCTGCTTCAGTTCCAATAACTCTTGCATCTTTATGTCCAAGTAGACCTTGGGCATGTAGTTGTCTCTAAAGACTCTCAGAAAGTCTTCCCACTTCAATAGATAAGGCCTGGTGGTACTGCCTGAAACAGTCTTCCACTACTGGTAAGCTGAACCCTGCAAGAGAGACACTGCATAATCGAACCTCTCATCGTGCTCACAAATCCATCCGATCAAAACCCTCTCACCCTCTCTAACCATCCTCACCTCGGCGGAGTTCATCTTCGCCAAAGAAGTCCACAGCTCCCTGCTTCTGCAGCCTATCATACCATCTCTCCCTTCTCTCGGGAACTCTAGGAGGCAACTCCTCGGATTGAGGTACCGAGGACTCTCTACTGGCTCCTACAGATCCTTGGTCAGCGGGTTGATCAATCTGATCACCTAGGGCGGATAACCTATAACAAATGATAACTTTAATCATAATCCGCATTACTCAAGATATTTCATGCTTATCATTTCTATAAGCCCCAAAAGATGCTAAACCATGCTCTGATACCACCTAAATGTAACGCCCCCTTACTGCAGGATATCCACCGGGACACCCGGAGGTCATTCCGGCACATATCCTACGATGACGGCACGCTACAATCGATCACTACATTCCCTTTAAAAGGCATGGTAACATAATTCACTTGAAAAGCATCATAAGAAGATCACAATATTTTAAAAACCCACTTTTTCCTCATTACATTACACAAAAATCAAAGTCTACATTTTCTGTCCACAATATCCACATATACATCATTAGGAAACCTAATACAATAGTACTACGCGAATGAGGAAAGTGTATCAAAATTAACTAAACCACCCAAAAGATCCCCAGCTGACCGACCTTTGAGCCATGACTTCTATGTCCAATCGCAATCTACTCGGCTAGTAGATCCTCTTTAGCAACTAGAGTCGTCTCTCGGTCCTGAAAGACAACGTTGCAATTTTGGTGAGTTTTGCGAACCTAATAAGGTAACCATCATCGATGGTTCACTCAATTCATGCATCATATCATTGCACATAACACAACGTTCACTCCATTACATACTCACAATGTATCACAGTATCGCACATAGCATAATATTCACTTCATTGCATATTCACAATGTATCATATTGTTCATATAAAACACACATCAATTATGATTGGCAATGCACATGAGACTCACTTTCATTTATTATTGTCGCTATGACCAATTGCCTTTTTCTAGCTCATCCCTTTATGGATGTCGAGCTTAGTCGAATAATGTCCCATATCTCTTCGTGGATATCGGGGACAGTCGCACTCGAGCCCAAGGCTCTATTCACATTTTGAGCTTTTAGCTCCTTAATCTGGCAACTCTGGTCATAACTTTCTTTATCTTTCATGCATACATGTAATGAATGTTTCACATAACATAACCTCAGTCAATCACATGGATGTACATTCACGTTTTGATCACATTTATCATCGGACCTTAGTCCAGCATTCAGTAGAAGTGCTTAGCACACTTTTGCATTCATATGCACATTCACAATTTTCGCATGTTTGGAGCACTTAAATAACTCATTCAAAACATATTCTAAAGCAACCAATTAATTGAGTGAGACCGTCTAGGTTACTCACAAGTTTCCCCCGAAGCTAATGCCTGGAAGATCCAGCAATGTCTGGAGATTGACGTTCCAGTGGCTCCTCTATAAAAAATAACATATACATATATCACAATTTGAACAATCATAAGTGTTTAGTAATGCACATGAATGAGATGAAATATGTACAATGCAAATTCATGACTATCCCGGTTATCAATCCATCAATTTCATCACAAGACATTCAACTATCAAAGCTTACTTAACTATCCTCATTCTAAGGGATTTAAACCTCCATAAACCATTTGAATCCAATTTCATAGTCCAATGAACCATTTCAAATCTTTCTCCAAACTCTAAGTTTCGGGTCCACTGTTCATGTTTAATTAGAAGGTAAAACTTGCATAATTCGAGCCTACTCTCTCTTAGAAAAGTGTTCCTCTATCTTTTATCAGTCCATTAACACCAAAATCACTCCATTTGGTTCAGTATATTCAAAGATGTACCTCAACATTTTCGGACTGTTCCTCTCCAAAACAGTGTATTACATCTAACTTCCATCCAGAATTTGAACACCTTAAAGACCGAATCAAGATTCAGCTCCTTCATATAATTTGTAGCCCTATTACTATAGTTTACTAAAAATCAAGGATCACCTCAATTGGAATCCTATAGACCAAGATATCATCAAAATACTGAAATACATTCAGTAAAATATCCAATTCATACTCCCGTCACCGGTACCCTTACTTTGGTTCAGTCAATCGTTTCCAATATAATACCAAAGACCATAAATTTTTGTGGAGGGATAAAAAAATTTGTTAGAAATCCAATGCTTAAAAAATCAGGTCATTTAGAGGTCTAGAGAAAAAGTTATGACCAAAAGACTCCAATCAGTTCTGGCTTTCGTCTTAGTTTCTGTGTCTGCTTTTATGCGTCTACTTTCATGCGTCTGCTTTCATTCATCTGCTTTTATTTGTCTACTTTCATTCATCTGCTTTTATTCATCTACTTTCATTCGTCTACTTTCATTCATCTACTTTCATTCATCTGCTTTCATTCGTCTACTTTCATTCGTCTGCTTTCATTCGTCTATTTTTTTTTTCTGCAGAACCTCTCCACTTATAACAATCATAACTTTTGACTCCGATATCCAAAATTTACAAACTTTATACCGTTAGAAAGATAAAAGAAAGATCTACAACTTTTAAGAGGAAACTTTGCCAGAATCTAACTAAATCAGGTCCATATTTCCTCCCGAAGTTGGAACATGAATTTTCGCTCAACTCTCAACATCCTGCACCCAGTTCTCAACTTTGTGACAACTTTTGAGACTCTTAGAGACAGAACTGAAATTCGATGTCTTCATACGAATTGTAGCCATATAATCCTAGTTTACTCCGAATCAAGAATCATCTTGTTTGGACAACCACAGAAAATATTATAGCTAAAATACTGAAACATACTCAGTGAGAAATTTTCCAGACTTTCTAACTTTCGACACTTTACGTCACCAAACACCAAAAGTTTTTTTAAAAACTAATTTAACACTATAACTGCATTTATTTCTCCCCAACTAACCATTATTTAAGAACAAACACATGAAGTACATTTTCTATGCAGATGACAGTAATCTATCAACTTTATTTCACAAATCCCCAACAGTGAGGGATTTCTCTAACACTTACCTGTTGAATACTCCAAAATCTTCAAGCCCTAAACTCCACACGTTTTCGTACTTCACTGAGGGAAATGATCAGCTTCTGGTTTTTTTTCCTTAGAGTAGATGACACAAATGGCAAAGTAAGGTTGGTGAAAGAAAGGAAGAACACAGAAGTCCCTGAGAAGATATTTTGCTGGAAAACTCTGTATCTCGAATAGAGAAGTTTTAGAAAGATGAGAATAAAGAAGGGACTTGGACAAGACTTAACCTGTCAACTCTCAATGAATAGTGACCTACTCCTAGCTAGAGTACAAGGTCTAAGTGACACATGTCACTTTATTAATGATTAAAATCTAACTTAGTTTCTTTAGAAACTAACTCCATTTAGTTCCCCTCTTTCCAATACAACAATCATCCTTACAACCCAACCATCTCCAAATCTTTATTTAATTTATTTCTTGTTCCCTACTATAAATATATCTTTCCCAATACTCCATAACTTCACCAACGTATACAAATACAATATTTCCCACCAAAATTCAAAATATCAAAATTTCACTAACTCATAAAATTTTCAATGTAATAACATTCAACATTCTCAAATCATTCCAGTTATACCCAGAATTATTCATGAATGCATGTACAAGTATTTTCATGTGCAAAAATCAAGTATAAGTATGTAGCAAGTTATGCATGAACATGGAGAATACATCCTTAACTCTCATTAGTCACTCACATTTACCATCCTACCCATCCCTCTAGCAATGGGATGTTACAAATTCTATCATCTAACTTCTGTATCGTCTCACTTTTCTTTCGTCTGCTTTTCTGCGTCTGCTTTTCTGCGTCTGTACATATCTCAGTACGAATGCTGTAGATTTTGCTACAGATGTCCAATTGACTTAATTTTTAGACCATTGCAAAGAAGACTTCAAGATCTACAACTTCTATGAAGACCTCAAAGGCCAATTATATTGTCTAACTTCTATATCATCTCACTTTTCTTACGTCCACTTTTCTGCATCTGCTTTTCTGCATCTGTATTTTTGCGTCTGGACATCTCCACTTATAAGACGCATAACTTTTGACTCCGATGTCCAAAATTTACAAACTTTATACCGTTGAAAATATAAAAGAAAGATCTACAATTTTCCAGAAGACAACTTTGCCAAAATCTATCTAGATTAAGTCTAGATTTGCCCCTAAAGTCTGAAGGCAAATTTTTTGTTCATACACCAACACTGCACCCAATTTTTCACTTCATGACAATATTTGAGACTCTTAGACGCAGAATTGAAATTCGATGTCTTCACACAAAAAGTAGCCATATATCTCGAGTTTAATCCAAATCAAGAATCATCTCGTTTGGATTACTAGAGAAAACGTTGTGGCTAAATAAATGAAACATATTCAGTGAACATTTTTTTTCAGATCACTACCAATCTTGATTCTAAATCTTTCCTTATAACAACTCATACCAAGATCACTCTTTCTACTCCTTCTACTCCTCATTTTCAATAAAGTCACATTTAATACCATTTATACCCAGAAGTTGTCAATGAATGCATATACCACTTTTTATGCTAAAGCATTTCGTATCTATGTGCTTATATGCTAGCATGATGCCTGAGCAAGAAAATGCATTTCCTTAACCTCTCTTTGAGTTCACAAATACCGAAAGTTCAGGTACTCATTCTTAATAAGGGGATGGGATGTTACACTTTTATTGCCGCCCACCGTAGAGGCTTGGTGAGAAACAGTAGAAGTCTTCATAGGCCTAGGTCGTGCTGGCACGATTGCTCCTCTCCTCAGACTGCATAGGAAAGGTTCTGACACTCTTCTCAGCCATAGGAGTACTAGTACTACCTCCCCTCTTGAACTGCTCTCTTCTTTTTCTCTTTCTGTGAACTGAACTCTTGATATTCTCTATGTTCTCAACCCTCAGTGCTGCCTTAACCAACTGCTGAAAGTCACAGAAGTTTTGCACTATCACTTTCTCTCTGATGGCCAAGTGCAGTCCCGACTCAAACCGGCGACATCTAGCAGCCTCACTCAGCATCAGATCTGAAGCATACCTCGCCAACTGAGCAAACCGACGCTCATACTCACTAACTGTCATCTCCCTCTGGGTGAGACTAAGGAACTCCCTTTGCTTATGCTGAATGTACACCTCAGACAGATATTTCTTCTTGTAAGCCGCAAGGAAGTCCTGCCATGCCAACCCTACTGGTCTCATCTGAGTCCCTGGTACAGTCTCCCACCAATACAGAGCATCCCCCTAGAGCAGACTTGCAGCATAGATGACTCTCTCGTCATCCTCACACTCCATCTGATCTAGCACCCTCTCGGTGTTTCTCAGCCATGTCTCAGCTTCCTCAGGATCAGTGGTCTCGTAGAAGTCCACTGCTCTATATTTCCTCAACTTGTCGAATCGTCTCCCCTTCTTAGCTGGGGCTGAAGCAGAAGGTTGTGGTATCCGACCCATAGCCTGAACAAACGCCTGAGTAAAGGCCTGGAACAACCTCGAATCCAGCAGAGGCACTTGCTCCTGCATAGCCAGCGACTCCTGCGTCTGCGATGGAAGGGGCTCACTACCTAGCCCTACAGAAGCCTCAGCATTTCCTGGGGCTACCGACTCATCAGTCCTCTCCTCTCTAGTCGGAGAGTCAGGTGCAACAAATCCTTGTAGAACTCCTCGTTTCCTTCTACGAGGTGGCATCGTACTCCTTCAAATCCAAACGCTAAGGATTAGCTACATGTCAATCTTAATTCCTACATGTATGCATGATATGCATGTCACTTAATGCAATCAATCAAATGCAATAAACAATTAAGCAAATAGCACACAATTCATCCTACTATGCATTCTAAGCCGAGGACACATAACCTAAGGCTTTGATACCAAACATGTTGGGCAGGGTCCTGATCCCAATTCTAGGTGGCCCTCTCAGCATGCTAATGATTTAGCTCCTAAACATTCGGACCCGATCCCAACATCCATACATAATTCAATTCACACAAACATACATACACACACATTCTACACACGCATTTCATATATGAATTAAACACCCCATAAACCAAGGGCTTCAAGCCATTACAATCCGAAGGAAATTCAAACAATTCTCAAAATAACATAATACATGTCAAAGTTTGAATCCAAAATACATGAAGATGCTCCATGATGATATGCTCGGAGGGCCAACCAAAATACTAACTTAATACAAAGCTCCTAACTATCTTGGAGTTTCCGATGCCTTGCAAGATCAACGATCGTCTCGTTCTGCACCTGAGGAGTGGGGGATAAAGGGGTGAGCTGCGAAGCTCAGTGGCATATATATTTATAGCCATTGGTAACGAGCCACACATTCAAGCATATTCATATATATACACAAGCATATAGCAAGTCATCAATCTATCAATTTGCAATCCTCATAAGAATATGTCATATGATTACACCATATACCAATTTATCATGCATCATGCCCAACAAATAAAAAATGAATGCACACAAATGGTTCGATAGTTCCGTAAAATGATCCGGATAAACCGAAGTTTATACCGTAAACAAAACGAGTCCGATTTCTCAAGGATCTCGTGGCCTCAAGTGGGTAGCCGGGAGAAGGTTATACGTCGACGTGCACGTGACTATCCATCCGTTCCTCTCTCACCCAAACAAAGAACATAACAATTCATTTCATGCTCAAAGCATTTTATAAAAGCTTTCATACTTTTCGTTCTTTTCATTCTTGCAAAATGCTATAATGCCTATCAAGGCAGTACGTAATCATGATCACAATGCATTTTCAATATTTCTTATAATTCAACACAACCAGTGTCACACACATGCAAGCAAGCATACACATATTGCCCATACACACAACAACCATAAATATATTACCCACCTAATATCGCTTGAGAATCCAACTCGCTGTTGTCCTTCCTCTGGCAATTGGATCAAGTCAACTTGGTTTCCTATAACAAACCAATTTTTCATTCAAACAATATTCAAAGGAAATAATCAAAAGCTTGAAAATAAAAAAGAAAAGCACGAAAAGTCTACATCCGACTTCCACCTAAATCTCGAATCCTAAGAGGCAAATTCCAAACTTCCCTTCTTTGTAAAACTTGTAGCCGTTTATCTCTAGCTCACAACGAATCCAAAATCAACTCAATTGGAGATCTACAGCCCAAGATACAACCAAAATACCAAAATGCATCGTTGCTAGAAACAGCGACTTGTTTGCGTGAAGCCCTCGTCATTACTATGAACGCGTGCTTCTTCAAGGCGGTACGCAAGTGTGCGCCATAGCGTGTACCATTTCCTCGCACGTCACAGCATGCTCCTTCTCGCACGTCGCTGTCTTCTCCTTCTTGCACGTCGAGACGAAGGTCTGCTGCTCGCCGCGACGTGCATACCTTCCTCGCACGTTGCGACGTGCGGATCTGGAGAACGACTCCGAACTCGACTTTTCAGCATTTTTCCAACCTCAATCCTTCCCTTAAGCAAATGCAACACACCTAAACGTTGATTCAAGATCAATACTACATTTCTAACTCATTCAAACCTTAAAATTAGCTACAAACCTAATAACCCAAGGATTCTATCCATTTTTCCCCTTAAACCCTAAACTACTGATTATCACACATTCAAAATGATTATAGAGTTTAATCTAACCACAATAAGATTAAACAAAGCGAAACTTACCCGGAAACACTTCGAATCTGTCGGAAATCACTAGATTCACAAAACCCTTTTCTCTTCTCCTTCTTCCTCCACCTACGGCAACTCTCCCTTCTCTTCTTTTTTTTCTTTTCTTTCTTTTCTTCTCCTTCTAATTTCTTCTCTTAAGTCTCATGGGAAGGGACAAAGACCATAACACCCCTCTTAGCTAAGCCTTAACCTATCTAACTTAGGTAATCTTCCTCTTTTGCCTTCAAACATTTTTAACCTTTTAATTCTCATTCAAACCACATTAAACTCAAATAAACCTCAATTATCCACTAAGACTCCCAATTTAATCAAACTAAGCCAAAATCACACAATTAACACAATTCATGCTTAATGACATCATAAAAAAAAATTCGGGGCCCAACATTTCTCCCCCTCTTAAAAGAAATTTCGTTCTTGAAATTATTACCTGAATCATCGAAGAGATACGAATACTTCTCCTTCATGGTTTTCAATGGCTCCCAAGTAGCCTCCTCTACTGAATGATTCCTCCACAGGACTTTGACTAACTGAACCATCTTGTTCCTGAGAACTTTTTTCTTGGCATCCAAAATCTCCACTGGAAGCTCCTCATAACTCAAATCATCTCTCAACTGAACCTTACTAGTCTGAATGATATGAGAAGGATCCGATCTATACCTCCTCAACATAGAAACATGGAAAACATCATGAATCTGAGACAATTCCGGAGATAACGCCAACCTGTAGGCGAGTGGTCCAATCCTCTCAAGGATCTCATAAGGACCCACATACCTCGGACTCAACTTGCCCTTCTTACCAAACCTCATTACTCCCTTCCAAGGAGACTTCTTAAGGAACACTTTCTCACCGACTTCGAACTCCATCTCCTTTCTGTGTGCAACAATGTAGTTTTTCATCCTATCCTGTGCTGCCTTAAGGTGCTGCTTAACCCGATCGACTTTCTCAACTGTCGTCTGAATCAATTTTGGTCCTACCAGTTTCCTATGTCCTTCTTCATCCCAACAGATCAGAGTTCTACATCTCCTCCCATAAAAAACCTCATATGGAGCCATCTGAATGCTCGAATGGTACGAATTATTATAGGCGAATTCGACTAGTGACAAATGTTCATCCCAAGCTCCTTAGAACTCCATCACACAAGCCCTAAGCATTCCCTCAAGTGTCTGAATGGTCCTCTCAAATTGACCATCCGTCTGAGGGTCAAAAGTCGTGCTAAAATTCAGCTTAGTTCCCAAAGCTTCCTGTAAACTACCCCAAAATCTCGAATTAAACCGAGGGTCTTTATTTGAAACTATGGAATCTGGAATCCCATGCAATCTCACAATCTCATCGATGTACTTCTTTGCTAGCACATGCAAAGAATCAGTCTGCTTAATCGCCAGAAAATGAGCTGACTTCGTCAACCGATCCACAATAACCCAAATGACATCATGCCTCCTACTAGTCTTAGGCAAACCCATCAGAAAATTCATGGTCACCCTTTGCCACTTCCATTCTGGGATGGACAATGGCCTCAACTTGCCTGAAGGTGCATGGTGCTCAGCTTTGACTTGCTGACACACTAGACACTTACTAACATACTCTGCTACATCTCTCTTCATGCCCTTCCACCAAAAATGCTCTCTCAAATCCCTGTACATCCTGGTGCTACCTGGATACATGGCATAAGGTGCATTGTGTGCCTTATCCAAAATCTCAGCTTTAACCTCCTACACATCTGGGTTACACAGCCTATTCCCCACTGTCATAAGTTCGTCATCCCTCACTACCACTTCAGAAATCTTACCATTCTGAATTTCATCTCGAAGCTTACTCAAATCCGTATCTTGAACCTACAACTCTCTAACTTTCTCCCTGAGTATCGGTCTCACTCGAAAATTAGCTAGAAGATAAATTGTCTGAACATGATAAATTATCTTAAGCTTGGCCATCTCTTCCAATAAAGGAAGATAAAATGTCTGAACATGAGCAATCGAAGACTTCCTGCTCAAGGCATCCGCCACTACGTTGGCCTTGCCTGGGTGATACTCAATCAGCAAGTCATAATCCTTAAGCAACTCTATCCACCGTCGCTGTCTCAAATTCAGTTCCTTCTGGCTCAACAAGTACTTGAGACTCTTATGATCGGTAAAGATCCTCGTTTGAACTCCATACAAATAATGCCTCCAAATTTTCAAGGCAAAGATCACTGCTGCCAACTCCAAATCGTGTGTTGGATAATTCAGCTCATAAGACTTCAACTGCCTCGAAGCATAAGCGATGACCCGGTCTCCCTGCATCAAAACATAACCAAGACCCTTCCTCGAAGCATCACTATACACGGTGTAACCCTCATCTCCGAAAGGTAAAACCAGAATCGGAGCACTCGTGAACCTGTACTTGAGCTCCTCAAAGCTCTTCTGGCATTCATCACTCCAAATAAACTTCTGATTCTTCCTCAATAACTTTGTCGGAGCGGATATCATAGAGAATCCCTCCACAAACCTCCTGTAGTAACCTGCCAAACCCAGAAAACTCCTCACCTCTGTTACATTCTTCAGTGCTTCCCAATTCACCACAACTTCTATTTTCTTTGGATCCACATGCACTCCTTGTTCTGCGATCACATGTCCAAGAAATGCAACTTCTCTCAGCCAAAATTCGCATTTATCGAATTTGGCATACAACTCATTTCTCCTCAAAGTTTCCAAAGAAATCATCAAATGCTCTTCATGCTCCTCATCACTCTTGGAATAAACCAATATATCATCAATAAAGACAATGATAAATTGGTCCAAGAATGGCTTAAAGACTCGATTCATCAAATCCATAAAGGCTGCAGGGGCATTCGTCAATCTAAAAGGCATAACCAAAAACTCAAAATGCCTATACCGTGTCCTGAAAGCAGACTTTGGCACATCCGACTCCTTAATCCTCAACTGATGATAACCCGATCTCAAGTCTATCTTGGAGAAGACTTTCGCCCCTTGCAATTGATCAAACAGATCATCAATGCGAGGAAGCAAATATCTATTCTTCACCGTGACCTGATTAAGCTTCCGATAATCCACACACATCCTCAATGATCCATCTTTCTTCTTCACAAAAAGAACCGAAGCTCCCCAAGGTGAAGAGCTCAGCCAAATATACCCCTTCTCCAACAACTCCTCCAACTCCTCCTTAAGCTCCTTCAATTCCGCCGGAGCCATTCGGTAAGGCGGAATCGAAATCGACACAGTACCTGAAAGAAGCTCAATGGGAAACTCAATTTTTCTAGCTAACGGTAGTCCTGACAATTCCTCAGGAAAGACATTCGAGAATTCCCTGACTACTGGAATATCCTCAAGCTTCCCTCTATCTGCTTTGGAGTCTACCACATAGGCCAAAAATGCCTCACATCCCTTCCTCATCATCTTCTCGACTGTCAAAGCTGAAACAATTATGGGCGGACTCGCTTTCCTGTCCCCAGTAAACACCACTCTTCTACCGTCATCCAATTCAAATTCCACTGTCTTTAGCTTACAATCTAGATGAGCATTGTGCTGCTCTAACGTGTCTATACCCAAGATCACATCCAATCCTCCCATCTTCAGTGGCATCAAATCAACCACTAAAAGTTCCCCACCAACACAAATCTCACACTGTCTATACACTTGACTGATAATAATATATTGGTCGATTGGAGTACTCACCATCAGCGGAGTATCCAAAAGACTCAAATCTCTACCACACACAGGTCTACTCGAAGAAACAAATGAATGAGTAGAACCCGGATCAATCAAGGCAATCGCATCATCAGAAAATAATCTAACCATACCAGTGACAACATCCGGAGTGGTCTCTGCATCCTCCTGAGTCATCACAAACACCCTAGCTGGTGCCTGCCCCCTAATATGTTGGGCCCGGGTCCCAGATCCTTATTCCCATCTCCCCTTCTACTGCCGCCCACCGTAGAGGCTTGGTGAGAAACAGTAGAAGTCTTCATAGGCCTAGGTCGGCTGGCACCACTGCTCTTCTCCTCAGACTGCATAGGAAGGTTCTGGCACTCCTCTCAGGCATGAGAGTACTAGTACTACCTCCACTCTTGAACTGCTCTCTTCCTTTTCTCTTTCTGTGAATTGCACTATTGATATTCTCTATGTTCTCAACCCTCAGTGCTGCCTCAACCAACTGCTGAAAGTCACAGAAGTTCTGCACTATCACTTTCTCTCTGTTGGCCAAGTGCAGTCCCGACTCAAACCGACGACATCTAGCCGCCTCACTCAGCATCAGATCTGAAGCATACCTCGCCAACTGAGTGAACTGACTCTCATACTCACTAACTGTCATCTCCCTCTGGGTGAGACTGAGGAACTCCCTCTGCTTCTGCTGAATGTACACCTCAGACAGATATTTCTTCCTGTAATCCGCAAGGAAGTCCTGCCACACCAACCCTACTGGTCTCATCTGACTCCCTGGCACAGTCTCCTACCAATGCAGAGCATCTTTTAATTCTCATTCAAACCACATTAAACTCAAATAAACCTCAATTATCCACTAAGACTCCCAATTTAATCAAACTAAGCCAAAATCACACAATTAACACAATTCATACTTAATGACATCATTAAAAAAAAATTCGGGGCCCAACAATTCTTGCAGGCCAACCTGGGCCCCAGGACGAAGGGATATTACTTTTGATGATCGATTGGTTCAATTCTCTTTCGGTCATCGTCGATTGGTTGCTCGGTGGCTTTTCAACGATTTGCCCATCTTTCCTGTCACTTGTCGCGATTTTCTCAATTTCCTCTGCGTCCGACGCTTCATTTCCCTTGCCTCAGGCGCCTTTATCGCTTCCGCCACTCTCTCAAGCGGCCCGACAATTTGTAAGGTACTTTTGGCAACTAGTTCCAAGTGGAGCTCTTTCTGGGTCGTACCTACTTCTTCGTTAAGCCTCGTAGACGTTTGCGATGAAGATTGGCGAGGAGATGATGAAAAAGAGGAGGCGGAGGTGGTTTCACCCCTATGGCTAGTCGACGACATGGTTACTAAAAACGAAGTTTATAGGACGAGGAAAGGAGAGAGGACATACCTAGTTTGGTGACTGACGTTTGGAATTTGGATAGCGGTGAAAAGGAAATCCTGATGACTGCAACGGAAGAGATGAAGAGTAGAGAGAGCAGAAGTTGGAGAATCAAATACGCAGAAACGGTAGTGAAGGAAATTTGTCGATTCCAAGAAGTTATCACAAAGATCACATGAACGGGGGCACCAATCAAAGTTGGACGCGTGGCAAATTAGGGTTGTCAGATACGCGAAGTGACGCAATAGTTGAAAAGACGCTTGACCATAAAAGCAATACGAAAGGACGCTCTTTTTCAAAATTTGAAAATCCGTCAGAGGATACGTTCTGTAAGTAATGGTTAAACCCAGTGCTTTGCCTAGACGTCAATGTCTAATCAGTCGGGCCTACCACGAGCTGTCACACAGGCGAGCTGCACGAACCCTATGTACTCCATCGATCCTTTTACCTGATCGGACTCGAGGAGTAGGGGGCTTATGGTTGGGTCAGTTGTGCTAGGCCCAGATCCAATCCTAGGATGGCATGTGGGTTGATCGACCCATCCTAAGATGATGTCCCTAAGCCCGGTAGGTATTCACTATATAAGTTTATTATCTCCTCATAACTCAGGTAGGACCTAGAAAACCCTATAACTCTCTATTCATAGCCAAAAAAAAACCTACGATAAAAGAACTAACTTAAAATCGGAGGGGCCTGCCGATGATCAACCCCCGGTGTGCCTTATTGTTTTGCAGATACTTCCTGGTTGAAGTTAATTGAGTTCATGGATCCAAACAACGACGCCCAGCCTCAATAAAATTATACTGAACCAGATTGCATATTTATACTTACAACTCTTGTTAAAAAACACAAAAACTTAAACTAAGTTACCTTTCCAAATATGATAAGAATAGCCCATTGTGGAAAGAAAATTTAAGTTTAAATTATACTTCTCAATAAAAAGGGTATATAGTATATGTGGTCTAGTCCAATGCAAGTATTGTGCAAAAGGGTAAAAATCACAGGTTGACAAATTGGATGGATTTTGTGGTAATTTAGACATATTTTTATGGAAGCTCTGGACAATGCATTGGTAGATTAAAAAAATCAAACTCTTCAATGAATTGAGGAATGAGGATTGGTGTTTATGCTCCGCAGTTGCATAACGAAGGCGCAACCAGCAAATGGAAGGAGGCGCAGTAGAAGGACGCATAGGAAGAACGTAGTAGCAGCCAGTAGTAGAAGAATGCAGTAGCAACCAATAGTAGAAGAACGCCCGAAGAGGAATAAAAAAGAATGCATTAGAAGAGGAACGTAAAATAGGAATAAAACAATGAAGATTAAGATGCTTATAACCTATACATCATCTTACACTTTTACACTAGGTGTAAAACCAAGTTATTTTACATAATAATAAAAACAGTCCTCCACTATATATAACGACATCATTTTACATTAGGGTCTTGTTTGGTTGGCACGAAATGTTAACTGGGCAAGTAATCTTTTTCCTAAATTTTAAATTATTACGTTTGGTTCGTTTTTTTTGTTGTTGTTAGGAAAGTAAAAACTTTCCTAATTTAAAGAAAACAGTAGCACTTTCAAAGGATTCTAAATACCAACACCCCTTTGGTATTTAAATTACTTTCCTCGAGAATTTAATCTAAAAATTATACTGTCCAATTTAACCCTTCTTCTTCTTCCAACTCTTGGACAACTCTTTTATTAAAAGACTACCTCTTCTTCTAATATTCTTATTCTACAACAACTCTGTTTTTAAAATCACGGCTAAATATTCTTCTTCTTATTACGACTTTTGCTCAATTCTTCCCCACTTCAATTATTCATCTTATTCTTTTGAAAACTAGGACCACCTCTTCAAAACACACAATCACCGACTGCATAACAAAGAAATCAGCAGAGACGAAGTCCATATTTTTTAGAATACCTCGACCTTGAACATGGGAACTACCACTTTTCTTTTACAACTTAAATTTGGGAACAAGCAAGGACGTTAGTGATATATCCATACACCATTTCCACGCCACATCCATACATCGTTTTATATTAGTGTAACATTATACACTGTAACAAGTTGCTGGACTTTGGATGGGATCATGCTTAAGTTGACGAGTTTGAACCCAATTTAAAGTTCAAAATTAAAAAAAAGCCCGAGTCAGGCTCGAAGCCTGGTCGAATCAACCTGGGTCCATGCCTTCATATTAGGCCTCCATGCACTACAAGAAAAATACCCAATTTGTGACGTTTAAAAAACGTCGCAAATGTTAGCAAAACGTCGTTGATTGTTAATCTTGACGTTTACGAAAACGTCGCCACAAATGTCGTTAAAGGGGGAGTAAGGAAACGTTTTTCTTGACATTTAGAAGAAAATGTCAAGGAAGCCTAGGCTATTTTTCGACGTTTTGGAAAACATCGTGAAAGCGTAGGGGAATGGGCGACGAAGGAATTAAACGTCGTGGAAATAATATAGTTTCTGCGACGGTTATTAGACGTCGTTGAATAATGGAAATCTGCGACGTTTGGGATTAAACGTCGCGGATGATAAATAATTTAAATTTATTTTTAAATATATTAAAAAATTTATTTTAATAAATTTCAAATTTATATAATTAAATTTCAATGACACATCCGAAATTATTCATAATAGTGAGAATTATTAAAATTAAATTTGAAATTTTATTTGAATCAATATGATTTTAAAATTGAAATTTAATGGAATTATTATTGTGATTGAATAATTAATAATTGGGGAAAATATTAAATCTGATTTATTTAATAACTATTTAATATTATAAATTGAAATTTTGACTTAGTAATTTATCAATTTGTTGAGTACATGGATTTGCGAGTGATTAAATAATGTATAACAAGAATTTAATAGATGTTGATTGACCCCAAGTTTATCTTATTAATTGGCTACACTTTTACTGTCCATAATGTACTTTTTGACTCTTAATTTGTGATTTTTGTGCCTTAATTAGTCCCTTTCAGTGAGCTTACATTTTATACAATTTGATAGTAAATTGTCACAAATTGACATTAATTTCATCATAATCTTTCCAAGGACAATTGATACTGCAAATTGTTGTTTGATATTGCAGGGGACAAAGAGAGTCAAAAGGTCGAGAAGAAGTCTGCACGCCGTGACGTATCGCAGGCAGCACACTGCGGCGGGGAACCAAGAAGTGCACACCGCGGCACCTACAAAATAGCTCGCTGCAGCGAGGATCAAGAGGAGCACGCCGCGAGACAAACTCCCCTTGTCGCCGTGACGAGCGATCCAAGAAATGCGCACCGCGATGTCGATTAATTATCTGGCCGCAGCGAGCAGACAAATACTCGAACTTCATTTGGAAAGATCTCTCACTGTGCCGACCCGACCCGCATCCATCATTTAAAAACCTTGCTATTTTTAGGTCAAAAGGGGGACATCTTTCGGAGACACTGGGAGGCAGTAGAGACGAATATATCTTCCACCATCATTTTATCCATTTTTCATCATCGTCGACCATCACCATCATCGCTACACCAGTTCCATATACTGTAACCATGGAAGAAGTCCAATCTTCAACATTCATGAGAGTGTCCGGAGTCATGAGTAGCTAAACCACGTTTCCTCTTGAATATGTAGCATCAGCTTGAGTTCACCGGTTCTAAAAGGGAGTTAATCTTACAACGTCAAGTTTAATTACAGTGTTGTAAATTCCTTAGTTAGGGTTTACTTCTTGTAGTTAGATTAGCTTGGTTATAGTTTAATCAAGTGTTGAGCGATATCTTGTGTTATGGATTGATTAATGTAGAACTTCGATGCTTAATATATGAAGTCCCATATATGTCTTTTGGTGATTGTGTTAACCCTCTTTATCTACCTAGTTGTGTTTGATATTGAGAATGTGCTTGAACCAATTGATCAATTGCATTAACTTGTCCATTTCACACACTAAGATGCATTTAACAAGGTTTTAGTTAACGGAGTTCGTCGATTAAAATCTTGGACTTAAAGAATCCCTCAAGGTTCTAAGGCTTAAGAGCACTTAATGGGATCTTGAGAAATGGAGTTCATTGATCAAGATCCTGGACTTGAGGAGAAGTCTTTAAGGTTGTTATTTGAAAACTTAGTGAATTGCACTTCTCGAAAATTGTTTTGAACCATGATAGCCTAAGCTCATTTTCAAAAGGATTTATTATCATTTGCTTATTACTCAAACTTTCAATTCATTTACTTCCTAAAAATAAATAAAAAAATACTTTTTACACTTGACCTTCAATTTAGTTAAATTTCCTTAGTTCTTTTTAAATGACCAAAACCCTCATTTTATCAACTTTGATTGCAATTTCTGACAATTAGGCTAGCTTAGACCTTTTTCACTTGGTTCCAATTAAGTGAGACGACCCGAGGTTGTATCCTGTATTGCAATCCTTGAAATTTTTATTTTTGACCCGATTTCTAAGGATCGATCATAAGGTCGAATCGACAGAGCCGCGATAAAAATCGCGCTGTTACCGGGGACCCAAGAAATTGGTTTACCGTAGGATAGCCATTGCCATCTCATTTCAATTGTCATTGATAATCGGAATCTTTGTTTTTGCAGTGCATTTAGGATACTTTAATTTTCATACTTGTTCATAGCATAGGTTTTGATTTTCCTTTGCACAAGCATACTTCATACTTTGATTTTGTCTTATCTTAGCAAATTTTTCACACATACACACTCATACATACATCCCTACACTCATACACTCGCATTCATCACATTTCACTTTTATTTGACTTTGTGTGATTGTGAGAAAATTTTGTTACTGCATCCTTTATTTGTGGATTGATTTTTTTGCGCATGCCTAGGAGAGGTAGACTTGTTCAATTCCAACCTGAAATTGAGAGACACTTACTGAGACTTAGGAAAGAGAGGAAAGAACAAGAAAGAGGTAGATTAATTGAGCGAGAAAGAGAAAATATGGCTAAAAATCTCAACCTTTTCCCAAATCCTAACTTTCCTGCATACCAACCTAGAAATGGAACTAATGGAGGAAATGGTGAGCATGAGAGAGTAGGAGAAAACAATGAGAATCAGAGACGTAGAACTATTAGGGAAGCAATAACTTCTTATGTGCATTATGATCCATTTACTGCTGCTTGCCCTAATTTTGATGTTAATTTTGAAGTTAAAGGTTTGTTAATTAATTCCCTTCCTAAATTTCATGGCTTGGTAGGAGAAGATCCGTATATGCACTTACAATCTTTGACGAAGATCTGCTAGAGTATGAAGCCAGTAGGAGCTACTTTGGACGAAATGCTATTGAAGGTATTTCATTTGTCCTTGGAGGGAAAGGCACGGGAGTGGTACATGAGTCTTCCGAGACATATAGCCAATGCTTATCATAGCTGGACCAATCTGAGGAAGGCCTTTTTGGAGAAGTATTTTCCAGCCTCCAGGACCTTTGGGACCCGATCCGGAGACCAAATCCCAACCAAAAAATGAAAAGCGGAACAACCAGAACGAGGGAAATAGCGAAATGCGGAAGCCAATATCAAAAACGAACTCGAATCACAAAGCAAAAGAATCGAAAGCGAAGCAAATACTCGAATCAAAATGGAATAACAAAAGTATCGAATGCGAAACAAAGTACGAATACGAAAATACGGAAACAAAATACAAATCGGATAAATCCAACCATATGGCGGAGACAAATCAAAGCAGAACATATCCGACATCCGAGAACAATTATCGAAGAAAAACGATCGCGTTGGAATCCTAGACTAAGACATATCCGAAATCCGGTATAAATTTTTTTCTTTCTTTCTTTTTCTTATAACCATTTTTACTCAAACTCATGCAAATCATACAATTTCCTTTTTCTTGGAAATTTATTAATTTCAGAATATCACTCAAATCATAACAAACTTCTTAACATTTATACCAATCTCATAAATCCATCTTTCATACATCCAAATCTTATTTTTATTCATTTTCAATTTATCTAACGAAATTTCGGCAGCATAACGGCTGCCTTTGACCTAACCCAAAACTTGCAAAGGTTCAAAATACACTTCTAAAATTCCCAATCAAATATACAAACGTCAAAATCCACCGGACCCTCCGTCCGGGATCTCAGCACACACAAACGCAAACCTAATTCTAAAACACTTTCATAACTGTAATTCAATCTACTAGTCTCATAACTCAATCTCATTTCCAGATTCATACACAATTTCATATACAATTTCACACTCTCATACTTTAATTCATAATCTTCATACCTTCTGAAATACATGCTCGAAATACATCATAATAAACAATATTAATATCCAAATCTCCATTCACACAAAAATACAGATGATACAAAATTGAACTTGACGCTCTTTCATCCGATCTCCTGCTCGAATACCTGGAGATTGGGGATGAAAGGGGGGTGAGCTCGGAAACTCGTGGATAACACAATTATAAATTGAAAAATAAGCAGAAATCATTTTTCATAAGCTTTTTGCCAAAAGGACTAATTTTTCAAACTTTGTAACTTTTCAAATAGTTTCCTCAAACCTTTCAAATTTTCAAACATTTCATATAAATCCCACTTTTTCATTTCTGAATTTTAAACATGAATGCAGCAAACAAAAAGAAAACAAAAAAACGTAACATATCAAAATGGTCTGGTTCGGTCCGAAACAGAACATACGACACATTCCTGCATAGCGGTCCTGTGCAGCCGTGAACAGAACGTACTACACTTTCCCGCATAGCAGACTAGTGTAGCCGTGAAGGGAGTCCGAAATCGGAGCTCCGTGCCACTAGCGGGCAGCCGAGAGAAGGCTATAAACAAATAGAGACAGTTTACTGACTCACAAGGACCTGACCAATCCTACATAACACATAAGCAAAAACGAAAATTTGAATTGCCCGAAGGCCCTTTTCAAAATCTTGATTTTCTTGAAATTTTTCATATTTCCACATAATTCCCACATACAAATCAAATTGCTCGAAGGCACATTTTGAAACTTGATTTTATACCTTCACATAAGGTATACAATTCAATCAATTCAATAATGCAACAAACATAGCAATTGTCAAAACATTCATATATAATGATGCAAATTTGTTCAAAACACATTCGGAAATCATAAGTTCACTATTAACCAACATTTTTCAAACATTTACAAAAACGATAATTTATCAACAATTCAAGTTTTCTTTCTTTAATTTTTTTCAAAATTTCTTTCTTTTTTTTTTTCAAAATTTGCATATTGCTTACAAATTAAAATATAAATATGCTACCCACCTCGAATTATTGCCAGAAACTTGTTCCATGCTCCAAATTGACCACTTCGTCTTTCTTCCTTCCAATTTAAAATAACCTAAGCCATACATACCCAAATTCAACATCATAAAAATCATAATCTTCAAAATTAACTATAGGAAACCCAAATTCATCACTTTTCCAAGCTTTCTAAAACCAGAATTTCTAAAATCTCCAAATTCAAAATTTTACCTAAATCAATTCACTCAAATTCAATCTCATTAATAACTTAATTTTCAGAATTGATGTCATAATTCATCAATTCATACTAATTTCAAGATATTTAAATCACCAATTTCAAAATCCCCAAATCTCAAAATTAGCCTAAACTAATTTATCTAAATTCAATATCATAAATCACAATTTCTTCAAAAGTAATTTCATATTTCACAAACCCATATTCTCATCTATAAGTCTACACCAAAATTTTACAAATTTCTCTAACACAAAATTAAGCCTAAACCTTAATTAATTTTTCATCCAAAATTAAACACAACCTAAGGCATATACATCAAAATTGACTTCATATATCACATACCCATATCATTTTCCATATTTCTAAACCAAAAATTGAAGAAAAACTCAAAGCTCAAACTTTTTTCTTACCTCTTTTCTTCTCTATTTTCGAAATTTCTTGGGTCTTGAGGAAGCTCCCATTCTCTTCCACCTTTTTCCTCTTGAAATCTATGTAAAACTCATGCCAGAACCCTTAAAAATTCAAAAATCCTCGCTTCTCTCTCTTCTTTCTCCATGGCCGAAACTTCATCTCTCCATTCTCTTCTTATTTTCTTCTTCTTTCCTCTAAAAATCGACTTCCACTCTTTCAATAACCAGAACAAAAGTTATGTTCAAAATACTCTCAGATATTCCTAATCCAAAAACTGCACTCTAATCCAAATTTCCATTTATAATTTGAAGGTCTTAAGAGTAAAATTGACATTTAATTTCTTCATATGATTTGTAGCCTCATGTATTAATTTTATTTCGTCTCAAGAATCACTTCAATCGGATCACCACAGCTCCCGAATTTCTCAAAATACTGAACTATGTTCGAAAAATTTTCCGACTCACTTTGATTAAATTAATCACCCTTAATTTAATCTAAAAAATTCACAAATTTCTCATAAAAATGAAATTCATTGTCTTAGGAATCCAACGCTTCAAAAACCGAGTCAATCAAATGTCGGAAGGAAAAGATATGAGCGAAAGATTGAAGAAGGGTCATATTTCTTAAAATCTGGAAATAATAATTAAATAATTAAATAAATAAATAATAAAATAAAATAAAAATAAAACTTAACCTTCCTCACTAGGGCGACGTATCGCCCTAGCGAGAGAGCTTCTTCTGTTCTTTTTTTTCCAATATATATATATATATATATGATTATATACATATATATCTGATTTTTTTTTCAAAAATCATAGCTCTTAATTCCGAATTCCAAATTTGAAAATTTTAGTCTCTATGGAAAGCTTGAAGGAAGCTCTACAACTTCCATGTAGATCTCAAAAATCAATTTTGTCTCTAAAGAGGTCAAAAAGCCAATCAAATGTACTGCCCCAATTTAATGTAAACCTAAACAATATTTAACTTTGAAAATTTATATCTTTCAACTCCAAATTCCGAACACCTCATATTTTATATCGATGCAAAGCTTGAAAAGTCCTCTACAACTTTCATGAAGGAAATAAAAAATCAATTTGACCTCTAAGGAAGTTAATTTTTCAGTCAAACGTTCTGTCCTCTAATAATCATGCTAAAACCATAACATAAACTTGTAAAAATCATAACTTATTATTTCTTGATCGAAAAATTCCATACTTTATATCTAAAAAAAGATAAAATCAAATCCTTCAACTTTCATAAGAACTTCAAGGCTCAATTAACCTCTAACTAGGTAAATTTTCCAGTCAAAGCTTCAGCCATAATATAAGTCAACCTATAACACACCTGAACTTTGACTGATCATAACTTTCACTTCCGATATCGAAAAATTGCAACTTTACGGTGACAGAAAGCTCTTAACTAGAGCTACAAGTTTCCAGAAGACCATTTTCTCAAATTTTGCCTATATCAAAAGTCAACTCTCAAAGGCCAAAAAGTCAAACTTTTCACAATTTTTCATCTTCTCACACTTTCTCTCTTTATTTCTTGATTTTCAACTTAATTTCAATCAACTCATCCACTTTTGAATATTTCTTATTTTCACTCAAAAATTGGGGTCCAACAAGGACATCATCAATGAGGAAGGAAATCTATTCAGCTCGCCAAGAGTATGATAAATCACTGTATGAGTACTAGAACCGCTTCCAAGACCTATTATCTAGATGTCCCCCATCACCAAATTCCTGATGAGCAATTGGTGCAATATTTCTATGATGGGTTGAAGAGTCAAGAAAAAGGTATGTTGGATGCTGCATCTGGAGGTTCTTTGATTGATCTTATAGCTTTGGAAGCATGGGACTTGATCAAGAAGATGGCCTTAAACCATCAACAGTACAGTGTCAGAGATTCCAGAGGAGTGCATGAATTGGGAGCTTTAGCAGCTCAAGCCAAAAGAATTGAGAGTCTGGAAACAAAGGTAGATTCACTGGAGAACAGGATAACATCACAATTATCTTGTATCATAGCTGAGTTGAAGAACTTGAATGCGCATCGCCCATCACCTTCAATGGACCTTACTGCACCCAGTTGTGACACTTGTGGGTTGGTGATGCACATATCAAGTGTATGCCCTGGAAGATATGAAGAGGTGTCAGCAGTGTATCCAGGGAGAACAAATCAGAAGTGGGATCCATACTCCAACATATACAATGAAGGATGGAAGTTTAATCCAAGATTCGGTTAAAGGAATGAAGAAAGCAGGGCTCAAAACAGATTTCCACAAGGGGGAGGAGCTGGTACTTCCACTAACCAGTTCCCCAATCAACAACAAGCCCTAATGGTCCCACAAAAGGAAGACACCAACCAATTGCTTCAGAGTATGATGACTCTGATGAAGGAAGAGAGGGATTCTAATGCTAACCAGTTTAATGCCATTGCTTCTCTTATTCAATAGGATTACTCAAAGACTGCTGCTAGGTTCAATGCTTTGGAGAAAAGAATGGAACATTAGGAAACCAAGGCAGAGAACATAAATTCATATGTCACTCAGTTGTCCAACAACATGAGTGAGTATCTAGCAAAAAGCAGTGGAACTATTCCTTCAAATACTGTGATGAATCCCAAGGTCTCAATGCAATTGCCCTCCGGAGTGGGAAACAAGTGAGGTTTAATCCTCAAGAAGATGAAGAGGCATATGATGAGGAGATTGAGAGTGAAGCAGTGCCTCCACCCAAGGAAAAGATCAAGAAATCTGAAAGTGTGAGGGAAGAAGCACTATTGAAAGAAAGAAAGACTGCTTCAAGAAACAAAGGAGCTACTTCAGAGAGTTCCAAGGATCGAGCTGAACATGGAGAATCAAGAAAGCAAGTCGACAAAGGTAAGGAGGTAAGTATTCAAGACCTTCCTTTTCCAAATTCATATTTGATGAGCAAGCGTATGAATGAGATCAAACATGAAAAAGAAATCATTGATTTGTTTGGAAGAGTGGAGGTAAATGTCCCCTTGCTTGATTTAGTGAAGAGAGTTCCGGCCTATGTTAAATATATGAAGGACTTGTGCACTAACAAGAGAACGTAAAGGCCAAATGAGAGAGTCCAAGTGAGCTCCAATGTGTCAGCCTTGTTCAAACCGCAGATACCTGTGAAATGTCAAGACCCTGGATCTTTCACCATTCCTTGCATCTTAGGGAAAGTAACGTTAGGAAGAGCGTTGTTAGATCTGGGGGCAGCAATTAATGTGATGCCCAATCTGTCTAACAGTCCTTAGGAGTGAAAAGTTTGAAACCCACATCTGTTGTCCTACAGCTAGTTGATAGATCATTTAGACATCCAGTGGGTATGATTGAGGACATCTTGGTCCAGGTAAAGGGTTTAGTATTTCTTGCTGATTTTTATATACTTGATATGTTTTTTGAAGTTATGCAGGATACTTTTTTTATTCTCGAGCGACCCTTTTTGCAAACAGCAAGCACCATGATCAACATGAAGGAAGGTAAGATCACCATGGAGGTGGGTGACCAATAGGTAAGCTTCAACATGTATGAGGCAATGAAACACCCCCATGAGGACTATTCACTTCTAGGAGTTAATATGCTTGATATGGTTGTTGAAGATGCATGCGCTGATTTTGAACAATCAATGGACCTCTTGACTGACAATTCTTTGGAGAACGTTTTTGCTTCCGATGTTTCAGGTGAATCGTTGAGCGTGGATGGTAGCATGGAGCTGGAAAGCAATCGAATTATCTCACCGAGGTATGGGAATAAGCCAGACATCCACAAGGGAGAAACAGATCCACCTTAAGCATCGAGTAGTTTCTTTCCTTTCACTTATCATATATTTGTGCATATTGATTAAAAATTGGAGTGACACTATTGTGCATGAATATATTGTCTAAGTGTGGGGGAGAAACTTCATCAGTAGAGTTAGGTTTAGTTCAATAGGATTTTGGTTCAGTTATTTTTAATAATTTCTCTCTTTGGGACCCATGATCTTAGTGAATGCATGATACATGTAGCTTGGTCGAAGAAATTTTTTGTGCATAAGTGGTTAGGAATAGTGAGCTTAGGATCCTTGTTAATTTTCAGGAAGTTTCGTCGCAACGTGGGATGTCTCGTCACGACATGTACCAAATAACACGTCGTGGCGAGCATTAGGAGAACGGCACGCCGCGACGCTCACTAATCATTTCACCGCGGCATGCAACGATTGTGACGCTGCGACGTGAGGCCTTTGAACGAAACCCTAGAGGGTTTTAAATTCCCTTCTTGTCCTTATTACGCAACGGTTCTTCTCTTTAACTAGCGTTCTTTTAGTAATTTTACCCTCTAAATTTCCTTAACCCTTCGGTGCACCACTTTCACGCCGCCTCCCTCTCATCTTTGCGCCACGATTTCTGCTTCCCTCATTGCCCTGTGACCCTTCCTCCCTCTTCGTCTGTTGCTAGTGGATCACCTTAGTTGTCCATCTTTTTCTCTATGCTCTCCGTGTAAGAAATCTTTTCCCTATTGTCATTTCCATTTCAGTTCTGCAGAATAGGAATTGTTTTCTGTGGCGACTTCGTTCAACGAGTCGCGAAGTGTCCGATTTTCACCTTTCGCTGCGGCGTGTCGAGTGCTCGTCGCGATGTGTGGGTTTATCTCATCTCGCCGCGACGTGTGATTTGCATCGCACTGCGGCGTGAGTGACACAACATGTTTCACTGCGGCGCGCGTTCGGACGCCGCGACGAAGCGTTGTTATTTTTCTTTTGTTTCACTGATTTTTTGTGTATTTTCTTTCTATTCAGGACAATGCCTCGTACTAAGAATGCCTATGTCCGTCCATCTACACCCTCCGATCTCTACTCTTCTAGCTCCCTTGATTTGTCCTCCAAGCATTCACCTTCACCTTCTGGCCCTTCCCACAGTTCACATCCTCCAGCCTCCCCCACTCGCTCTTCCACTTCCTCTCCTTCGGTCGATCAGGAGTACGCCGACCTAGTTGCTAAGATAGAAGCTAGGCCGCTACTCAAGGAGCGACCTTTCCCTCTCTCACCCTCCCACCATCCTTTTGTCTAACAGCTTGTCCATTCCTAACTTTTCGGTTTAGTGCAGCCTAGGACTCCTGGAAATGACACCTTTGTTTGTCATTTCTATACCCATGCCCGTTACCATGACACCCTGGATATTCATTTTCGCGGTGTTACCATTTCTCGAGCCTTCACCCATGCCGCCATCCGCGAGCATTACCACCTCCCTCCTATCCTTCGCTGTCACTATGCTGACCTTCTTCATGACTACCCTTGGGATGATGTCTTTCGTACCCTTTGTCTTGTGGGTGTCGACTGGCATCAACGTCGGGTGTCCCAGAGATATCTTCGACGTGCTAATCTCCGTCCTGAGGCCCGTCCTTGGCTTCACCTCATCAGCAACAACATCCTTCCCACCACCCACCTTGCCTTCGTTCCTAAAGAACAGGCACTCTACATTTACCTCCTGATGGTTGGCCGGCCGGTTGATATTGCTCATGCAATCGCTTTCACCCTCCGCCAATCCATCCTTACCTCTACCCTCACTCACTCCATTTTGTTCCCTCACCTCATCACCGATCTGTTCCGGTCCCATCAGGTCCCGGAACTTCCTTCTGACCGCATCTTTGAACCTACCTCCCTCTTTCGCTATGTCCGCCTTAAATAACCCCGTTTCACTGCACCACCACCTCCTCCTCACTCACCATCACCCACCCCTCCACCACCACATCCTCCTTCCCCACTCCCACTCCCACCCCCTCCCTCCCCTCCTGTTGTTGCTGCTCCACCTACCGATGTGCCTCCTCCGGACACCCACCCCACCTTATCCTCCTCTTCCCCTCTTCCTATGAGCACCCTCACCCATCAGATGGCCACCCTTCATGCCGCTTTTCTTCGTCTCGAAGCTCAGCTAGCCGTCGATCGTCGCTACCACCAGCAGATGTACGCCCTGATAGCAGCGCACCTACACATTCCTCTTCCTCCTACGGACGGTGATTCTTCGGCCGGTCCTAGCTCTTCTGCGGCCACCCCTCATGATCTAGCCCCTAATGATCCTTCAGCATAGTTCTGGCATTTTGTTCTGTGTTTTTTTGTTTTCTTTTCTGTTATTTTCTTTCATTTTATGTTTTCTTTTGTTTCTCTGTTTCTTCGCACACTTTGTACTGACCACTTTTTGCCACCCTCATTAATACCATGTCTCCATTCTCCTTTTCATTGAGGACAATGTGTTGTTTAAGTGTGGGGGAGCTGTTCTTATGTTCTTATTTTTGTTATACTCCATAGTGCATTTTTTATGTGTGTGTTAGCCAATCTTGCATGATGTTACACATTTTAGACTTGGTGCAACTTATTTTTTTTGCCTCCTGTTGTTTCTCGCTGCGACGACAGTTTACACGCCGCGGTGAGCCTCGGTTCTTGCCAACATGTCGCGGCATGCATGCTGCACGTCGCCGCAGCAAGGCGCGATTCATACTTATACGTCGCAACAAGCATGCTACACGTCGCGACGTCACCCCTTTTTACAGAAGGTCTGTGCGAAAATTTTTCCTCAATTCTAACTTTTTCCACATTGACTCTTGTCACTTTTGTGTTTCAAAGACCTTATAAGTTTCAAAGTGATACTTGGGTTTATGAAAATACCTTCTATTCTTTTAATGATAGTTGGTCTTGGCTAATTTTACTTTTGATGTTTTCAATACAAAGTGAATTAAGGCATGCTAACAAAGTAACACTTTAAGTTTTTGAGACTTGAGATTGTTCATTAAGATATTACCCCTGTTGGAAGGATATTTGAGCCTAAATTTTTCTTTGATATTGTGTGCATCTGCTTATTTCATATCTCTCTAGAACTTGTTTCAATTCTTAATCAAAGCTTGTTAGACTAGACTTTTGTTGATGTGATAGAGGCATTCTTTTTTTAACCCTTTTCCCCAAACACTTATCCCACAAACACTTATCACTTGCTAGCCCCTTGAGCCATTTTTATTTATGAGCACTTGCATGTATGCACACCTACATGATGTCAGTAGTTTAATTTATAAAAAAAAGTGTTCGAAAAAGTGACAGAGAGTCTTTATCAATAAAAAAAGGGGGATACAAAAAGAAAAGAAAAGAAAGAGCAATAACAATTCAAGCAGTATATATTACATAAAAAATGTCAATATTTGTTTATCTTTCGACATCCAGTTCATAATGGTAGTGCATATGTTCATACTTTTTCTTTCTTCCATTCCATCCATTCATTTAACCTTCCGTACATTACAATCCTGAAAAGTCCTCTTGATCTTCAAATTATAGTTTTTGTAGTGGAGAAATAGAATTACTACAAGCTTATGCTAGAGAATGGGTTAAGTAGATTGAGAGTGAAATATCCGCAATATGTGAGGAGAGAGCAAACACCTTATCTTGAGTGACATCTCTTTTGTGCAATCTCTTGAATTGAATTCTTTTAGTGTTTATTTTATTAGCACCCTTTCAATTTGCTTTGATTGAATTTTGAGAAAGTGATTTACGCCAAGTTCCTATCATTGTGTTGAGCATGGACGAATTTTCTTTACACTTGTATCTTTTTGACTTTTCTAAACTTTGTCCAGGAGTACAAAGGTCTAAGTGTGGGGGAATTTGATTGAGCCCAAGTTTATCTTATTAATTGGCTACACTTTTACTGTCCATAATGTACTTTTTGACTCTTAATTTGTGTTTTTTGTGTCTTAATTATTCCCTTTCAGTGAGCTTACATTTTAAACAATTTGATAGTAAATTGTCACAAATTGAAATTAATTTCATCATAATCTTTTCAAGGACAATTGATACTGCAAATTGTTGTTTGATATTGCAGGGGACAAAGAGAGTCAAAAGGTTGAGAAGAAGTCTGCGCCATGACGTATCGCAGCAAACGCTTGCAAGCGAGGAACCAAAAGTGCGCCATGCACCTACAAAACATCTCGCTGCGGCAAGGATCAAGAGAAGCACGCTGCGACGCAAACTCCCCTTGTCGCCGCGACGAGCGATCCAGGAAATGCACACCGTGACGTCGATTAATTATCTCGCCGCAGCGAGCAAACAAATACCCGGACTTCATTTAGAAAGATCTCTCACTTTGCCGACCCGACCTGCATCCATCATTTAAAAACCTTGCTATTTTTAGGTCAAAAGGGGGACATCTTTCGGAGACACTGGGAGGCAGTAGAGACGAATATATCTTCCACCAACATTTTTTCCATTTTTTATCGTCGTTGACCATCACCATCATCGCTACACCACTGCCATCTACTGCAACCATGGAAGAAGTCCAATCTTCAACATTCGTGAGAGTGTCCGGAGTCATGAGTAGCTAAACCACATTTCCTCTTGAAGATGTGGCATCAGCTTGAGTTCACCGGTTCTAAAAGGGAGTTAATCTTACATCATCAAGTTTAATTACAGTGTCGTAAATTAGTTTAATCAAGTGTTGAATGATATCTTGTGTTATGGATTGGTTAATGTAGAACTTCGATGCTTAATATATGAAGTCCCATATATGTCTTTTGGCGATTGTGTTAACCCTCTTTACCTGCCTAGTTGTGTTTGATATTGAGAATGTGCTTGAACCAATTGATCAATTGCATTAACTTGTCCATTTCACACACCAAGATGCATTTAACAAGGTTTTAGTTAACGGAGTTCGTCGATTAAAATCTTGGACTTAAAGAATCCCTCAAGGTTCTAAGTCTTAAGAGCACTTAATGGGATCTTGAGAAATGGAGTTCATTGATCAAGATCCTGGACTTGAGGAGAAGTCTTTAAGGTTGTTATTTGAAAACTTAGTGAACTGCATTTCCTGAAAATTGTTTTGAACCATGATAGCCTAAGCTCATTTTCAAGAGGATTTATTATCATTTCCTTATTACTCAAACTTTCAATTCATTTACTTCCTTAAAATCCAAAAAAAAAAAAATACTTTTTACACTTGACCTTCAATTTAGTTAAATTTCCTTAGTTTCTTTTAAATGACCAAAACCCCCATTTTATCAACTTTGATTGCAATTTTTCACAATTAGGCTAGCTTAGACCTTTTTCACTTGGTTCCAATTAAGTGAGACGACCCGAGGTTGCATCCTGTATTGCAATCCTTGGAATTTTTATTTTTGACCCGATTTTTAAGGATCGATCATAAGGTCGAATCGACAGAGCCGCGATCACATGTAGACAATGAATTATATAATTTAAAATCCCAAAGATGTCATAATATAGTAATTAATATGAACAATATGTCATAAGTGTCTAATATATCAGTATGAGTACTTGTCTAATCAACTCGAATATTATGTGTAGAACATATGAGTTCCAAAACTTTTTTTTTGCTCGACTTCAGTAGTTAATTTATCCTAAATTTCTTCAAATTTTTTGGTCAATTCATCGACTTTATACTGTAAGCCCTCATTAACCATCCTAGACTCTACTAATTCGTCTCAAAGTCTCTTTCTGACTGAAGTCTTCCCTTGTGGTCGAGGCCCCATTCCCATGCCAACAATGTAATCTGTTCTGGTCCCCAGGACTTTGTCGCACACTTCATCCACTGTCATCTGATGACCTTGTTCAGTTGAATGTGTCAATTCGTGACACATTAAGTCCTGAAAAAGTAAAAAAATTAATTGCATACACAATGTGATTTAAGAAATATTTATAAATAAACTATGTACTCACCCATTTTTCTTTGCATTCAGGAGTTGTCCATTGATCTTTTCTTTCATCATAATGAGTGTGATACCATAACTTCATCCGGTCTACCATAACTTCATCCGGTCACACTGTTCTCCGTCTCTGTCACTCTGTTGTATAGAAATATATAAATAGTAATATTTATTATAAAATTTGAAATTTCAATAAAAGAAAATATAATTAAGAAGATAATAACTCACAATCTCATGTCATATAGCTACAAAGGCCTTGGAGCCAGAGTTTGGTCGACATTTGACCTGACTCCTAGCAAGTTTTGCTTTTTTGACTTTTTTCCTAATCATACACGTAAGAAAATGTATTATAACATCTATAAATCATAATTCATAAATACTAAAATATAATAAGTTGTAAAAATAGTTGTGATGAAATAAACTAACCTTTGTAGCTGATTGCTCCCAATATTCGCATAAGTCCATCCACTCTGCCACTCTGACATTATGCGAATTAACATCCTTTCCTTAATTGGTAATGTAACATCCCATCATCGATGGGAAGGTTATATTGGTAAAATGGGACGGGTTAGTAGGTCACATTGCATATCTTGATTTGTTCATTCATTTGGCCTCTCGATATATAGAGGAATGAGATATTTTCCACATGCACATATATGTACGTGCATTCATAGCATTTCTCGGTATTTATTGTGAATATGTTGTGATTGTAAATTCTGAGATAATTGTGTTTGAAATTTGAATTGGAATGTATTAGGAGTGATTTTCAGTTGGTAGTGACCCTTAGAGATTTTTCTAGAAATTTGGAAGAAAAAGCCCGGACCGGAGTATTTTCTAAGTGACGGACTGATTGACTTGATTGTACTAGAATAACTGTCAAATGGCAATGGGAAAATTAGATATTTGATTTAGGAATGAAAATGTGGAACAATTGGAATTTGAGGACTATTAGACTAGAAACGAATTTTTGAAAAGTGAAAAAAAAGAACTTTGTGAGTGCTTGAGGAAAAGTTGAGTAATATGCCTTGAGCCCTAAAACCATTGTTAAGAGAGAAACCCTTTAAATCCCTTAGGTTTTAGATTTGGCCGAAAGCTATCTCCTCCATCCTAGGGCTTGTTTCTTCTTCCTTCGATTGATTCTCCTTTCTTCCTCCGTGTGCGATCTTTCGTTGTTCTCTTCCTTGCTTCTTCTTTGTGTTTAAGACCAACCTTAATCCTTGATAAGATGAAGATTTGGGAGGTTTTGAGTGGGAGTCATAAGGGTTGAAGAGGTTGGAGAAGATTTCGGAAGTTTTAAGAGTGAGAGCTTGATTTGGTAAGTAAACTTCTTTTATATTGTTTATTGTTAATTTAAATGCATTTATGGTGTTAATGTGAAAGATTGCGGTAGTTTCATGTGAGTTATGACTGTTTTTAGAGTGAGAAAATGTGGGAAAATGGTCGGAGAAGACGACAGGAATCCCGCACGTCGCGACGAGCGTGACTGGACATCGCGACGAGCGGTTGAATCCTCGTCGCGACGAGTGTGGTTAGACGTCGTGACGAGCGTGGTTGGTCGTCGCGGCGAGCGTCCTTTGGCCGCTACGAGGCTGATTTTCTGAACTGATGTGATTTAGTTCTTGGGTCATAACTAATGATGTAGACCTCCAATTGAAGTGATGTTTGATTCGTTATAAACTAGAGATAGAGGTCTACAATTGAGGTGAAGAAAGAAAGCTTGAATTCAATCTTGTAAGATCTCTATTATTGAATGAAAGTTCAGGATAGGTTTTTATTTCAACCTAAGTGTTGTTGTTTGATAATTGGAGTATCATTGTGAGATTTCTAAAATAGATTCATTGCCTTTGAGGTGTTAGAAATAGAGTACACTGGATGAGATTGATCTAGTATATAGTAATTTGGCTTTGAGGACTTTCTTGAGAATTTAAGGGTGTTGTCTAAATGTTGTGGTATCTATAGTATGAAAAAATTGTTTTGAGACAAAAGAAAGCAGAAATGAGGATATAGCACCGAAAATGTCACAAATAGGCATTGTACACTTTTGCATTTCAACATATGCATTTGTGAACCTTTCTGATTGTGCATTTGGTAATATGGAAATTGTTTGACTGTTATAGAGGCACCGTTGGAATGACATTCCACGGATATTGCTGGGACTTCCAGGCAGTAGCTCGGAAGTTGCAGGTGAGTAACCTAGTTGGTTCCTCAATCTTTGATTGTTAAATGTTCTGTACTTAGAATTTTGTGGAGAATAATGATGAGTATATGTGAATTGTTATGTTTGAAATCTCGGACCGAAAGTCCGATGGATTGAGTGCTTTGACATTGAAATGTAGATTTTTTGTGAATGTGAAATGTTCATGCTTCAATGTAATAAATTATGAATGTATGGTAATGTTTGATTGAGAACAATATGACTGTTTTCGATAAATTGGATCTGATTGCATTGTGATAAATGAATTCCATGAATGATTGATTAATAACGGTTATGACTGGAGCTGCCACTGAGAGCTACAAGCTTGACTACTAGAAAAGAGCCTCGTGCTCGAAAGGGAATAGTGCATACCCAGAGGGCTCTCCTATCCCGAAGATGTGTGGGAAGTAGTGCATACCCAGAGGGCTCTCCTACCCCTAAGATGCGCTTAATGTTTAACGAGCCCAAAAATGGACAGTTCAGAGCTATATGTTCAATGTTTAATGAGCCCAGAAAGGGACAGTTTAGAGCTACAAGCTCAATGCTTAAGGCACCCATTTGGGACAGTTTAGAGCCTCAGGCTCACTGATAATGTGCCCAGATTGGGACAGTATAGGCGATCTGTCACAACACTGCAATAAAAATAGAAAATGTTTTGTATTCGTGTATTTGTGCATTGAATTGATTTCTGGATTGGGAAAGAGACAACATGCCTTGCATCTATATGATATTACCTTTTATTCTCTCTGAATATGCTATTGTGAAAATCTGAACATTGCTAGATGGTATTCTGCACATGCTATTGTGATAATCTATACGCTATTTGCGTAATGCATGAATTGAGTGGACCATCAATGATGGTTTCTCATTGAGTTCGCAAACCCACCCAAAATTGCAATTTATTTTTCAGGATCGATAGAGTAGACTCCTAGCTCCAGTGAGAGAGACTTTTCCTGCCGTGTGGATCTAGTTGGCAAGAGAAGTCATGGCACACAGGTCGGTCAGCTAGGATTGTTTTAGGGATGACCTAGATAGATTTTTATATCAGTTTCCTTTTTGGAGTAATGTATATAGTCAGTGGAAAACTGATAGTCATGTGAATTTCTGTTTTGATGATATGAAATGAGAAAGTGATTTATATATTATGGTTTATTTATGATTACGATGCCATGAGAATACTGTAGTGAAGTGACCAATCGTAGCCCTCCCTTATTGTAGGATACGTATCGGGATGACCCACGGGTGTCCCGTTGTGTACCCTACGGTAAGGGTGTGCTACAGGTAAAATGCTTTTTTAAACTATATCTTTGATCTTTAGACCTTAACGCAAGAAACTTCTTCACAGTAGCATATACTTCGTTGTCAGTCCTCATTCCTGAAGTGAATCACACGTTAATATATTGAACAATAATATGATCAAGATACATAAGAAGGGGGGTTGAATTGTTATAAACTTTTCGTTAATCCCTTTAGAAATTACTTGTTCTTTCAAAAACTTATCGTAAATTAATTCGTAACTAGTTTAAAAAAAACTTTGTTAATTTTGAAAACTACGATATAAGTAATATGAGAGTAGAAAGAAAAAACACAGCAATTTATCCTGGTTCACCCAAACCGTGGGCTACGTCCAGTCCTCAGATAACCTTTTGAGATTTCACTATTTCTGAACTGTTTACAAGTATTCTTTCGATTGAGCCTCTCGTGTCTCTTTCTGATAAGTATTCTTTACTCTTAGCCTCTTGGGCTATCTCAGAGCACTTTCTAATTGAAAGAATAGTAAATGACTTATTACAATAGAAATGCTCTTAACACTTTTCACTCGAAATATCGTTCACAATTTTCTCTCGAGATAATCTGAAAATCAAAAGTTGAATATTCAAGGTTTCATGAAGTTGTATCTTCTTCAATCTCGACTCTTATTTATAGTCGGGTTCTTCAACTGTTTCTTGAATATCTGCTTCTTGAATCTTGAAAGAAATGGTTATTCAGTTTGACTCCGTAACTAACTCAAACTGATGTTTCTTTCTTCCGTCTCGATATTTTGTATCACCGCTTTTCTCTTGTAAAGCTTTAAATGCCTTTTCTCTTGTAAAGCTTTAAATACCTTTTCTCATGTAAAGCTTTAAATGCCTTTTCTCTTGTAAAGCTTTAAATGCTTTTCTCTTGTAAAGCTTTAAATCGCTTTTCTCTTGTAAAGCTTTAAATGCCTTTTCTCTTGTAAAGCTTTAAATGCCTTTTAAATTGATTCTTACTTCGCTGATTTTCTCCTTCACTGTTTTTTACTTCTCATGCGTCCATCTACTTTTCATTTGTATATTTCTCTTTGTTTGTCATCAAAATTATTTATCGTGAAGTCTGGTTTGACTTAACATTCTCCCCTTTTGATGATAACAAATATTGTGAAATAGAAATATGAAAGGTATCAAATATCTGAGTATGAATAAATCAACAATAACTTCGCTTTCAAAATTTCTTCTACCTTTTCCTTTCAAATTGATTCTCCTTCTCATTCTTCCTTCTCCCCTATTTGTTATTAATAAAAAATTATTTCCCAAACAGTTTCACCAACTTTTTCAAAGATCTTCTTAATCTTCTTCATATCCTTATCAAGTTTACGAACTTGTTTCTTTAAAGTCAATGATTCAGGTGCAATCGAGGATTACTCTCAACAACATGTTCATCAACAACAAAGAATCGTTGTTGTATAAGCTTCCACGTTTGATACATGTGGTTCAATAATTTGTAGGAGAGGCGAGGAACATATACGACTTGATCGGGAATATCAAGATCATAGGAATCAAGCATACGTTGAAATGTGCTTCCAAGCCAAGGCATAGCTTCAGAATCGAAGTTGATCTCCACGAGAGGTCGATTTTGCGAGAATGTTACGTAAAATACTATAAGAATATTTTAAGTTGCCAATCGAGAAAAGAACGACATCGACCGCTTCGATGGTGCCTCCTGTGGATCATCTCATGTAGCCTTAGTTTGGCTTGTTCACGGATCTTGATAAATGCAAATAGAACTTTCACTTCTTTTCTCTTCACATGCTTCATCAATCAATTGCCTTTGCTTCTAAATCGATCGAAGTTATGTCATCCAAAGCGGGTTACGGTTGAACTTTCGACAGCTTCTCTTTACACTTGCGTTCAACAAAATTTGGTGGTTGTAAATCGGTACCACCTTGATTCTTGTCTTGTCGATATTGGATAAAAAGTAAGACGCTCTCCAAATGGCTCGGTGGATGGGGTTCTCTTCCAACTCTCTTGATTGATCATAGAAATTTTGTAACCCCTATCCAGCAGGATGTAGAATCTTGTTATCAAATTCAACCGATTTGAAGAAGGCTTTCACAACTCTCTTTGGTTTGTCTCGGATGATGACAGATTTGGTCTTCTTCTCCTCTGTGACAACCAATCTGTTCCCAACTTTCTCTTTGAAAAGTTAAATATTTGGATGGAACATTAGTCATCACACTCAAGACTTTTTGAGTAACCTTTTGTCCCATAACATGTGTAGCAATTTGCTTGCGAATAAGTGAAGACTGAAAAGTAGTAGAAACTACTTCTTCAAAAATTGGATTATCAAGGACATTGTGAGTATCCTTAAGATTACCGATGTGACTTCCATATTTACTTCAAGAATATCAACCGTATCAACAACAGACTTTTCTGTAGTATCAACAACAGTCTTTTCTTGCCTTACCTTCTTAGACTTTGTTTCTGTTGTTGGACTTCCTTCTTTTGTCGCACTCATTTTCTTTCCCCTTGGTGACTTTTTAGGTTGCGTTTTTTTCTTTTCAGGTTCTTCTTTCCTTTTTCCTCCACTTCCTTGAGATCGAGTTTCAATCTTTTCAAGGATTGATGTCAACGACTTTGTAGCTTTTGATCTTTGCAGTTCAGAATGCTTTGATTGACTTGATTCTCTGGATTGACTGGCTTCTTTCTGTTGCACAGTTTTCGCTCTGGGTGACCTTCTTGCTTGCTTTGGAATGTCACTCAGTAGTGGTTCCCCTTTACGCTTCAAGTCACCGATTCAAAAATTGAACACTTCTAGACTTTGATTCACGAGAATGTGATCTTGTTTCCTTCATAGAAGACTTTTTGATATCGCGCCCCTCAATTGTTGCTTTCCTTGGCGATTCTGCTCCTTTTCTGTCTGAAAATCTCAGACCCATTTTAGTAATAGATGTTGAATCTATATAGCTTTTAACAGATATCTTCTGTCTAATTCCCCAATCCAATCTGATGCCAGATTCTCTGAACACTCTTGTCAACAACATCCCATAAGGACAAGTGTTTGTATCCTTTATTGATTTTACCATGTACTGATAAATCAAATACGATAAATCTATTGGGTGATGATTCAGAAGATGAAGAATACATTGTTCATCCAGGGTAGTGACCTGATGTCGTGAACCTAATCTCGGTAAAACACAGTCACATAGAACCGCGAACAATACCCTTGCCTTTGGTACCAGCCAAGAGGCTCTCCTTTCAGTTGGGTTATTTTGTCCATAAAGTTGACGACTAACTTCATCTTCATTCATCTTAAGCTTAGTCATCCATTTCTCCATATTAGTTAGTTGAACTCCATCCATCGGACATTCAGTTACTTTCTCCAGTAACTCCTTCGTTACTATAACAGAGTGTGTGTCTACATACGACACGATTGTATCGTCTACTAACTTAGTATTCTTCCAGAATTAATAAACTTCTTAGAGATAGACTTCATCTCGTACTTGAAAGAAGTTTCTCCAACCTGCCGCTATTATCTCCGGCTCTATATCCATCTGTTCTTTTCTTAGTTCTTCGAAGTTTACCAATCTTCCCCAGCCTGATCTTGGATCAACTCGCAAAATGGGTTTGACATTCATCTTGCTGATTCTGATTGAGTAGGAATTTGCTTGAAGAAATTTCAGAGAGATTTAAGAGAACTAGCAATTTCTGAATTCGGTAGAAATCCCAAAAGTCAGTTTTAGGGAATTTATAGCGAATTCTAGAACTATTGTACTTCTCGATGATCTGACAGCTTTTTCCCTCTAAAACTTTTTCTTGTGAAAGAAATTTTATATCTGAAATCGTCTAACGCCGTTAACTCCACCGTTCCACTTTCTTGTCTTTATAAAAAACCAGATGAATGGTCCGTTAACTCCTCCGTCTGCATCTTGTCTTTATGAAAACCGGATGAATGGTCCGTAACCATCACCATATTGAGGTTGCGTCTGATTTCTTTAAGGCGATCTTCACTTAGTGGTTTTGTGAAGATATCCGCCCACTAATATTTCGTTTCTACGAATTGTAGACTGAAAACTTTCTTCTGAACGTAATCTCTCAAGAAATGATGTCTGACTTTTATGTGCTTTACCCTTGAATGTTGAATTGGATTCTTTGACAAGTCGATGGTATTTGGTGTTGTCGCAGCATATTGGAATCTCTTCCTCTTGTATTGAGTAGTCCTCTAATTGATACTTGATCCACAATATTTGTCAACAACAACTTGCGGCAGATATATATTCAGCTTCGGCAGTTGATAATGCAATCGAGCTTTGTCTCTTGCTTGACCATGACACCAGGTTTGGTCCAAGAAAGTGACAGCCACCACTCGTGCTCTTCCTTTCGATCCTATCACCGGCATAGTCCGCATCGCAATATCCATTCAACCTGAAAATTTTACCTTTCTCATACATTAAGCAAAGATCAGTAGTACCTGCGAGATATCTCAAAAATCGCTTTCTGAAGAATATAATGAGATTCTCTAGGATCGGCTGAAACCTTGCACACAAGCATACACTGAATAGAATGTCGTCTACTTGCAGAAGATAAAGCAAAGAACCAATCATCCTCTAAATAGGGTTTGATCCACCTTCTTACCACTTTCGTCTTTTGACAACAAGTTTGAAGGATGCATCGGGTAGACATATATTTAACACTCGCATATATCAAACTTAGACAACAATTCTTTAAGATATTTTGTTGATGGATAAAATCTTATCCTCGGTTTGCTTTACTTGCAATCCAAGAAAGAATTTTAACTCACCCATCATGCTCATCTCAAATTCATTTTTCATCCGATTTTCAAAACTCATGCATAACCTTCTTGAAGTTGCACCAAAATAATATCATCAACATAAATTTGCACAATAATGAAATCATTCTCAGAATATTTCACCGTAGGGTACACATCGGAAACCAGAGGTCGCTCGATACATATCCCACGATGAAGGTGCACTACCGAACATTTTTCCACTAATATCCACATGGCATCGCAATAAATTAAAACCATAAAATAACTCAAACATCGAAACCGGATATTTGAATCCAAAATAATAACCATCCGCACAAATATCCAATGTCGAATAGACAAGTCTATCGGTCTCTAACAAAACCAAAAGGAAACCGATACAAACATCTATCCTAAGTCATCCTCAAAGCTAACCCAAATGACCGACACAGATGCCATCACGTCCCTCGCCAAAGAACTCAAGACGCGTAAATGAATATCTTCTGAGCTAGGAGTCTAGTCTATCGATCTGAAAAATAGATTGCAATTTGGGTGAGTTTGTGAACTCGGGAGAAACCATCATCGATGGTTCACTCAAATCATGCATTACGAAATTGCGTACAAGACGACCACAAGAACCTCAATTAACGATATATATCAGCACGTAGTCTATATCGATTTACATAGTTTATATCGATTTACAACAATACACGATGTCGATCACAATAATACAGTAGCGTAGAAACAGTTCACAGTAACACATCACAATTTACAGTAAATCATGGCATCACACGGTTTGGCCGTTTAATCCAGCATGTATATAATGCATATGAGACTCTTTCCGGTTATTCAGGTGTTGTGCCCAAGTGCTCAACGATGAACAAATGGGGGCGCGTCGTGATTTCTCCCCTAAGCTAAGCCCGAAAAATACGATGGTCGAGCTCTAGGCTCTTTTCAGTGATAATAGCAACTTGGGACACGTCCATTATGTGATCATGCATTTATGCGTGTAGTGCGGTGTTCAGTAATTCAGTATTCAGTGATTCAGTAATTTACAGTATATGGCTATAAAGCCCAAGATATCGCCTCGATGTCATACAAAGATCTAGTTCATCAATAAAGCATGCAATTCAATCCAATCAATTTGAAATCGTGAAATAGTCCATCCAATTCAAGAGTAGCATGCAATTCGATCCTAATCACGCCCGAGAATCATACAGATTCACCTTTGCAAGTAATTCATACAGAGCATATAAACAATCAGAATTTGAGAAACCAACTAGGTTACTCACACCGTAACTTCCGAAGCTCACTGAAGTCCCAAAGAATGTCCGTGGAACAGCGGTCCAACAGCGCCTCTATACATAAAATACGGTCCATTACTAATTACTCAATTAAACGGTAACTTAATGCATATGTCTCAAGACAATGATGTACAATGCATGTTCACGATTTCCGGCTCTAAAACCCAATTTTGGTATCCCATGCTCAAACCTATCTCATTGTTCAATTGATCGATAACTATTTGATTCACACCTAGAATTCAGTCAATTTCCTCAATTCAGATTCCCTATCGCAATTTCCTATTTATCAGGTCAAAACCTCAATTACAATTTCCAATTAACACTCCAATAGTCTCAATTTGACATTTTGGTCACACTATGTACCATAATTGGCCCAATTCTCTATAATTCAATACCAATTAAATCAATTAGAACTCCTATACTTATCCTCAATTGTAGACCTCTTTCCCTAGTTCATAACAAATCTGAAATCACTTCAATCGGAGGTCTATACCATGAATTATGCTCAATAAACCAAATTAAATCAATGAAAGCAGTTCCTTCGCCATGTCTCGTGTCTCTCACCGCGCCTTGAAAAGGTGCGCCACACAGGTGAGACCGTTCACGGGCGTAATAATACGTTCGCGCGCCATGAGACGGAGGAACACACGCGACATCCTACATTTATAACGCCGCGGCATCCCACGCTAGCTTCGCCATGCGGTAACGAATATATATTCGTCGCCGTCGGGCGCCACAGAAGTCATGACGTCGCGATTTAACTCCTTCGTCTTCTCCGATCGTTCGTCTCACTAAAACCCACCATTAATACTTTCAACTACCCCAAATCAACCATATTAAATGCCATAATTGCTATAGAAACCATTAATAACAACATTAAACACAAAAACACTTACCAATCAAGCTCAAATCTACGATTCCACCGTAAACCCTAAAATCCTTGCAATCAACGATTTCTCCACTTCTGACCTCTCAATCCTTCATCAATAACAGTAAACAAGTTAGCCTAGCATACTAGGAAGAAACCATGAGAAGAAATTGAAGGATCTCTCACCGATGGGAGGAATCGCAAGACACCGAAGAGGGAAGAAGAGAACTCGTAAATGCCTTAGCCAAAATTTCCCAAATTTCTTTCAAACCTAGCTATTTATAGACAAAGGTCTCCAGCTCGGTCCAAATTTCAGTCTCTAAATTTCAATGTTTCAACGTAGTTATTTCCTATCGAGAGAAATTTAATATTTCCATTGCCATCGGACCATTCTTTCAAGATTATACAATCGATCGATTACCTCTCAAATATTTTCGGTCCGGGCATTTTCTCCCGAATTTCCCAGAAATTTCCTATAAGCCACTATAAAATACCACCACTTGTAAACTATGCTAAATCAGTCACTTGAACCCAATAACTCCTAATTCCTCAATTGATCACTATTCAATCGGTCCAATCAGTTCCACAATCTAATCTTAGTCACAATTGAAATGCGGAAAATCATGAATGCATGTATTATAAATAAATGCATATGTAAAAATCAATTCCTCTATAATTAGAGGCCAAGAACATATTCAATCGGTGAATGCGAAGCGATCTATCGACCTAACCCATAATTACCAAAATACCCTTGCTCGCAGTAACGGGATGTTACAATTACTCAAGTTCTTCCTAAAAAGAGTTTTGTCTACTTTACCTCTAGTAAAACCATTTTCTATAAGAAATGAACTCAGACGATCATACCATGCTCTAGGGGTTTGTTTCACCATATAAGGCTTTATGAAGTCTCGTAGACATGATCTGGATACTTTATGTCCTCAAATCCGGAGGTTGCTTAACATAGACTTCTTCATCTATAAAACTATTCGAAATGCACTTTTTACATCCATCTGAAAAAGCTTTATGTCATGGCAAACCGTGATATGCAAGCGGTATCCTTATTGCTTCAAGTCTTCTCTTTGGAGCATATGTCTCATTGTAGTCTATTCCTTCTTGCTGATTATAGCCTTGTGCTACTAATCTTGCCTTGTTGCGACTTACTTTTCCCCGATTCGCCTAGTTTATTCTTGAATACCCATCTAGTACCAATAATGGATTTCTTTTCAGGTTTAGGAACTAAGGAACAGACTTTATTTCTACAAAATTGATTCAACTCCTCTTGCATAGCTAGTATCCATGCTTCATCTTTTAGAGCTTCATCAATCTTCTTAGGTTCTACTTCAGATATAAATGCCACGTTGGCTTCTCTTCTGAACTTGGACCTTGTTCGAACACCTTCTGAGGTTTCTCCAATAATTGACTCTTTAGGATGAGAACTTTTGTATCTCCAATCTTTCTTTAACTCCAAATTCTTCGAAATGTCTTTCTTTTCATCATATAGTGTTTCTGATGAAGATACTTCTTTGTACTCCGTCAAAAATCAGAATAAACATCATTATCGGATTCCTCTTCCTTATTGGGTTGAGAGCTATCATCGAACTTGACATGAATAGTTTCTTCAACAGTCTTTGAGGTGAGGTTGTAGACTCTAAATGCCTTTGAGATGAGAGAATAACCTAGAAATATTCCTGAAAGTGTCTTTGCATCAAACTTGTCCGAACTTCCTTTGTGTTCGAATAGTGCACTTGCAACCGAAAGGATGGAAATAAGAAATGTTTGGTTTCCTTCCATTCCACAACTCATAGGAGTTTTCTTGATATTGGTCGAGTAACACTCTATTCTCAATATAGCATCTTTGTATTGACGACTTCACTTGAAAATATTTAGGAAGATTCATCTCGCACAACATTGTTCTTGCCATCTCTTGAATCATCCTATTCTTCCTTTCAACAACTCCATTCTCGTCATGGAGTCCTTGGGGCGGAGAAGTTATGGAAAATTCCATTATCTTCGCAGAATACTCTAAATTTCTCATTCTCGAATTCTTCACCATGATCACTCCTTATCTTGGCTATAGACACTCCTTTTCATTCAGAACCTCATGGAAAGGTTTCTAATGCACTTGAAAGACTCATCTTTATGTGCGGAAAAAGTATCCAACAAAACCTTGTAAAATCATCAACAATGACAAGTCCATACTTCTTTCCACCAAGACTTATTGTCCTTGTTGGACCAAATAAATCCATATGTAACAACTCTAGTGGTCTAGATGAAGTTACGAAATATTTTGAAGAGAAAGAGGTTTTAACTTGTTTCCCTTTCTGACAACTTTCACAAAAGAAATCTTTGTCAAAACAAATTTATGGCAAACCTTTTACCAAATCATGTTTCAAAAGTTTTGAAATATGTTTAAAATTGACATGACCTAGTTTTTTATGCCAGATCAGTCTTTCTTCTTCAGTAGATAAAAAACATGAAATATTTTGAGACTGAAAATCGTCTAAATAAATTTTGTAAAGATTGTTTCGTCTTTCGGCCGAAAAGAAGATAGAACCATCTTTGTTTCTGACTTCACAAAAGTTTTGGTTGAATGTAACTTCAAAACCAGAATCACATAATTGACTAATACTTATCAAGTTATGCTTTAGACCATCAACTAGCGATGACGTTGTTAATGCATGCATGGAATTCTTACCAATCTTACCAATCCGATTATCTTGTCCCCTTGTTGTCTCCAAAAGTTACCGAACCTCCTTTCTTGTCAAGATCTAGGAACATAGACCTTTTTCCGTCATGTGACGCGAGCATCCACCGTCCAAATACCAATGGTGCTTCTTGGCTCTTCCAAAGAAGGATTTCATAGGAGATATTATCTTGTTTTAGGTACCCAGATTCTCTTGGGACCTTTAGGTTAGTATGGTGTAATGAATGATAATAAGAAGTAGAATGAAAACGTTGATGACCTTTTTGAAAACCTGATTGATATCTTTTCTTATCTTTTTGAACAATTGATTTCACGTAATGCTGGGACTTATTTTTAGTAAACCCTAATCTAGTTTTATCACTTTCGGATGTCGCATTTTCCTAGCATTTCATTCATCTTTTTGTACTATCTCAGAAATTTAGCTAGATCAATCGAGAGATTATTGATTCTCGCTTTCAACTGCTTAATCTCTTGGATCTATCTATAACTTTGTTGCTATTCAGTTCCTCAACTTGCTTTCTCAGACTTATATTCTCACTCTCTATCTCATGAGTATGTTTGAGGTTTTCTACATATTTCTTCTTCAACAGCTTGTACTGTTTCAGAATAGCATGAGAATCCTCTAACAATTCTGAGTATGCATCTTGTATATTATTATAGCTAGAAGTTACCTCTTCATCACTTTCTTCTTCACTACCGGACATATGTTAGCATGTTACGACGCTTCGAGCTTGTATCGATTACGATGAATCCAGATCCTCCCACGCTGCCATCATGCTTTTCTTGTTATCCCTACTCTTTTGGGTTGTCTTTTCAACATTGGACACTCGGACTTGTAATGTCCCGACTTATTGCATTCATAACATGTAATAGATGCTTTCTCGACTTTTCCATCGTCCTTGCCATTGTTCCTTCCGAATGTTGAATTTCCTTTGGACTTCTTTTCCACATTCTTCTTATCTTTCTTGAAATGAAAGATAGCTCATCGCCTTCATCACTTGATTGATTCTCGACTTCTGGAATCATCATCCTTTGATTCTTCAATCTTTAATGCCTTTGATGTATTCCTCTTTGTCTTTTCTTCGGATTTTGTGATTCTTTTGACCGCTTTGGCGCTATGGACTTCTCTTTCTTGGGCTTATCTTCTCGCATCAAGCTCTACTTGTATCTTCAATGATCCAAGCAATTCATCAAGCTTTAGTACGCTTAAGTCTTTGGCTTCTTGTCAAGTTAGATTACTTTGAGTCTCCATTTTTTGGCGACTCCTCAAAATCTTCGAACATGGTCTTGGTATTGTATGCTTCTTCCAAGAGCTTTTAGCCCATTAACAATTGTTTGAAATCTTCCAAACATTTGATCAATGGTCTCTTCTTCTTTCATTTTGAACAACTCGTCTTCGATGCACCGAATGCTTATCTTGGACTCCTTGACTTGATTTGTTCCTTCATGTGCAATTGATAATGTATCCCACATTTCTTTGGCGAGTGTCGCATCCATGAACTTTGTCATACTAAACTTCGCTCAATGCACAACTCAAGAAAATTTCGACTTGGAGTTTAGTTGAAATCTTGCTTTACCTTTCGGTATCCATCTTTCTCGTGGAATTAGATTTTATCATCATCTTCAGGTGTGTATGGTCCGTTCGATGATGTCCCAAAGGTCAATGTGAGTAGATTCGATAAACAATCTCATCCGGTCCTTCCAATAGTGGTAGTCTTCACCATTGAATCTTTGGAGGTCTAGTGATGAAGCTCCTTGACAATATACATGTGTGATTCCACCATTTTCTTTAATTCACACTTTATTAAAGTGATTCTTGAACACCAGGCTCTGATACCAATTGAAGTGAATCACACATTAATATATTGAACAATAATATGATCAAGATACACAAGAAGGGGGGGTTGAATTGTGATAAACTTTTCGTTAATCCCTTTAGAAATTACTTGTTCTTTCAAAAATTATAAATAAATCAATTAAGTAACTAGTTTTAAAAAAAACTTTGTTAATTTTGAAAACTATGATATAAGTAATATGAGAGTAGAAAGAAAAAACACAGCAATTTATCCTGGTTCACCCCAAACCGTGGGCTACGTCCAGTCCTCAGATATCCTTCTGAGATTTCACTATTTCTGAACTGTTTACAACTATTCTTTCGACTGAGCCTCTCCAGGTCTCTTTATAGCAAGTATTCTTTTACTCTTAGCCTCTTTAGGCTATCTGTAACACTTTCTAATTGAAAGAATAGTAAAGAGCTTGTTACAATAGAAATGCTCTTAACACTGTTCACTCGAAATATCGTTCACAATTTTCTCTCGAGATAATCGAAAATCAAAAGTTGAATATTCAAGGTTTCATGAAGTTGTATCTTCTTCAATCTCGACTCTTATTTATAGTCGAGTTCTTCAACTGCTTCTTGAATATCGCTTCTTGAATCTTGAAAAGCGGTTATTCAGTTTGACTCAGAACTAACTCAAACCGATGTTTCTTTCTTCCGTCGATATTTTGTATCGGCCGCTTTTCTCTTGTAAAGCTTTAAATGCTTTTCTCTTGTAAAGCTTTAAATGCCTTTTCTCTTGTAAAGCTTTAAATGCTTTTTCTCTTATAAAGCTTTAAATGCCTTTTCTCTTGTTAAGCTTTAAATGCTTTTCTCTTGTAAAGCTTTAAATACCTTTTAAACGGTGATTCTTACTTGACTGATTTTCTCCTTCAACTGTTTTTTACTTCTCATGCGTCCATCTACTTTTCATTTGTATATTTCTCTTTGTTTGTCATCAAAATTATTTAATACGTGAAGTCTGGTTTGACTTAACAATTCCCTTGATTTCCAACTTTTGCTGCACAAAATTATAAATTATTAGTCAATGTTCTAAGCATATGAAAAACACATACAAATTAGATTGGTTTAGAATACTTACGTCTAACTTGTCAAATGCAATATCCAATTCCTCAGTTGTAATTTTTGAAAATTTGTTTTTACAGGTAAGGAAGTTCAAGATACCAGACCAATCTCACTCGAGAATTTGGCAGATTGTACGGAGTTGGTTGGTCGTCCTTCAGTTGGGGAGATCTCGATAACCAATCTCTTACCTATGGCCTTGTTAATCTTTGCTAATCCGTGTCCTTTTGTAAGACCCCTTGTTTTTCTTGCATCAATCGTCGATCCTAAATTAGCAAAGAAAAAAGCATATAACATACTCTTAATTGGTTAGATAAGCAAAATAAGTAAAGTTAATAAATTTCACCAATGTTTTGAGAAAGATCAAACCTGCAGTGCTTGCAAAAGAAGAACACACAGTGGCAGTAATTGTTTGATTTACTGGTGTCTGATAAGCCAAAGTTGGAGGCATCTCTTAAGTCGTGGATGGAGAACTAATGTTGTGGCGCTGATTCATAATTTGTTCATATTTATCTCTAGGATGAGTAATAGTGTTGGGACCCGATCCGGAAACCGGATCCCAACCGGAAAACGAAGGAAACAAAGCGAATTCAAATAGGATAAATTGAATCCGAAGGCGGATCAATAACAAAATGCGGAAGCAACGTATCGAATATTGAATCAAAACGACTCGAAACCGGTTTTCGACATCCGTGAACAAATATCTTAGAGAACATGATCGCGTTGGAAACCTAGACTATCCGATCTGAAAAAATCTGGTATAAATTTTTCTTTTTTTTTCTTTTCTTTTTTTTCTTCTTCCTTAATCAATTCTCAATTCATAATCATTTTCTTATACACTCATTTGAATCTCAATTCTCGTTTTCATACCCATTTTACCAAAAATTTTGGCAGCATAACGGCTGAATTCTAACTAACCCAAACCTGCAAAGTGTTCAAAATACACTTTTATAATTCTCACACAATAGCCAGAATCATCAGACTCCCCGTCCGGAATCCAACTCAACACACGCAATCCTATATCTATAAATCCATATCCTTTAACATATTATAATAACACAATTCTCAATAATCATACACAAACTTATATCTCAATTCCATACTGAAATCACAATTCATTTTAGCATTCCATATACAAATCCATAGTGTATATACGTCATGAATACGCGCTTACCAAATATTCCATAATACAACATCGATAATAAAATCCGAATACACAATACACAATATACGAAAACCTTCACTTTCTTTCACCCGATCTTCTTCTCATCACCTGTGGATGGGAATGAAGGGGGTAAGCTTATAGCTCGTGGGTAACAGTTTATAACAAATATATAAGCAAAATCCTTGAAATTCTTTTTCTTTTCTGGTCTTAGAAAACATTTCTTTGAAATCCGTAAAGCATATTTTCAAAAGGTTCTTTTCCCTTGCTATAGCCAAAACCTCCATTTGCAAAACATATGATTTTTAGGCTTTCAGCCATAAACCCATAAGTTTATAAAACATAAATGCATCAACTTGACAATTCATGGAAGCAATGGCAATCACATAAGCAATGCACAACAACACATGGCTCGAGAGTTCCGTAAACACAACGAATAAACCAAAGTTTATCGTAAACTATTCGAATCCGATTTCTCAAGGATCTCGTTGCCTCAAGCGGGCAGCCGGGAGAAGGCTATAACTATACGTCGACGTGCACGTGACTATCCATCCGTAACTCTCTCGCCCACACAAAAGCATATAAGCAATGCTCAAGATCATTTACTGAATGCTCTTTCTTTCGAATATACGAAATGTCATGGAATCTTTCGAGGCATAACACAAATGTATTTTGCAATTCATCAAAAGTTCATGTATGGAATCAATGATGATTTTTCAAATCATTCAAAAAATGATGCAACACTTATGATGCAATTGAAATCAGAAAATCCCTTTATTTAAAGAAAGCAGTAGTGGCTTATAAATTCTATTATAAACAGGTACCCACCTCGAATCGATGCTAGAAACTTATTCCTCGCTCCAATTTGTCCATTGATTCCTTCTTTCTTCCAATTTAACTTCACCTCAAACTTTTCACCATTTTCAGATTTATTAGGCTTGGAAGGAAGCTCTCTTCTCCTTCCATCTTTTTCCTTCATGAATCAACGAAAAACTGAGCTTGAACCTCCAAACATCCGAAACCCTAAGCTCTCCCTTCTTTCTTATTTTCTTCGGTTCTTCTCCACCGAAACAAGCTCTTTCTCTTCTCTCCTCTTATTTCTTTTAAGTCTTTTGGGCAGTAATCGTGATTCTCCTCCAAACAACTACAGCCCCATTGCTTTTATAGTGCCAGGTCAATTAATGAATAAGGAATGACCCATAAGCCCCTCCATTTAAGCCTATAAACTTAACCCTTTAAGTAAACTTCCAAAATTGCCCCTTCATTGGTCTTTAAAACTGACATCTTGTCTGATTATTTCGATCAGGTAAATGAAGTTATTTGATAAAACTTTCTTCTAAAGAAATGTTCCTCTATGTCTTACAAATCCATCACTTCAAGAATCAGATCAATTGGAGCTCTATAGCTCAAGATATCTCAAAAACACTGAAATCTATTCTTCATACTCAAGGCTGACTATTACACCTGACTTCCGACCCATATTTGAAAGGCTTAGAGGCTCCATTGTCGATCGGCTCCTTCATAACATTTGTAGCCTCATCTCTCTAGTTTAATTCTCAAAACCAATCAGCTCAATCCAAGCTCTAACGATCGATATATCTCCAAAATACTAAACACTTTTCAGCCATTACAACACCGAGACTGAACACTACTCTGAACTTCCGACCTATATTTAGAAGTCTTAGAGGCTACATTATAGCTCGGCTCCTTCATAATATTTGAAGCCCCATGTCTCTATTTTAATTTCCAAAAAGAATCAGATCGATCGGAGCTCTACCGATCGAGATATATCCACAATACTGAACGATGTTAGGATCTTTTCCACAGGTCAACTCACTTAGATCAGGTCGATCTTTTTCCATTTAATTCTAAAACCAATAAATCTAGTATGGAAAGATAGAAAAATGTCTTAGGAATCCAACGCTTCAAAAATTAGGTCAATCGGATGTCGAACGAAGAAGTTATGGCGAAAGATTAAACAAAGGTCGGTTATCTAACTCAGAGCTCATACTTGCAAGCGGCTCAGCGGGGATGGCCGAGGGACATGACCGAGCGGAATGGCCGAGGCGAAAGGCCAAACGAAATGGTCGAGCTATACAGGCCGAACAAAGAGAGAGAAGTCGGTTGGCCAAAACAAAAAGGCCGAGCTATCACAAGGAGCACAGGTCGCTCGGCCAAAACGAATAGGCCGAGCTATCTCAAGGAACACAGGTCGCTCGGCCAAAAAAAATAGGCCGAGCTATCACAAGGAGCACAGGTCGCTCGGCCAAAACGAATAGGCCGAGCTATCATAAGGAACACAGGTCGCTCGGCCAAAACGAATAGGCCGAGCTATCACAAGGAACACAGGTGGCTCGGCCAAAACGAATAGGCCGAGCTATCACAAGGAACACAGGTGGCTCGACCAAAACGAATAGGCCGAGCTATCACAAGGAACACAGGTGGCTCGGCCAAAACGAATAGGCCGAGCTATCGAAAGGAACACAGGTCGCTCGGCCAAAACGAATAGGCCGAGCTATCAAAAGGAACACAGGTCGCTCGGCCAAAACGAATAGGCCGAGCTATCACAAGCTAAGCGATCGCAAGCGCTGAAAGATCAGAAGCGCTAGGCGATCCGGAGTGCTGAAAGAATCAGAGGTCTGTCGGTCGGCACCTGATCCGACCTTCAAACTTCAAATACTAGAAACTTTCTATTCCAAAGTCCAAACACATTATATTTTATATCACTGTGAAGACCAAGATGAATCTTACAACTTTCAACTCAGTTCTTCAAAATTCACCAACTTAGTATCGACAGAAAACTGACAGGAAGCTCTACCACTTCCACGGAGAACTCCACAACCACCTTCCATCTTAAACTGATCAATTTTTCTCAAATCACAGATTCTATCTTCTCATCATCATGCTAAATCAATAACAAAAACTGGTAAAACTCATAACTTATTATTCCTTGATCTAAAAATTACTTACTTTATATCAAACTAAAGATCTACTCAAAATCTTCAATTTTCATGAAGAACTTAAGGGCTGATTTAACCTCTAAGGATGTCAATTTTCCAGTCAAAGCTTCAGCCAAATCATAGGTCAACTCTCAAGTCAAACTTTCTATATCAAAACCCAACTTTCAAAATTCTCAGTCTTCTGATTCACTTACTCTCATAACCCACACAAACCTATTCAAAACTCAGGGTCATCATAATCTATCAATTCCATAAATAATTTCATACATCAATCCAAAACCTAAACCAATTATAATCATTTATAACATGATTCACATACAAAAATACTTATTTAATTTCATTTTCATATTTCCGTATTTGTCACTCAAGGATCGGGGTCCAACAAATCTCCCCCTCTTAAAAGAATTTTATCCTCGAAATTCATACTTAAGCAAACACCAAGTAATACATTCTCTTTACTCATGTCTTCCAATGATCCTAGTCATTCACATATTCAAAATTTCACCACACATATTCGTAAGGTTTTTCACCTCTTACATCAAATACCATCCATGCATATCCAAACATCAATATTTCTTATCACATTTTCACAAATTCAATCATATTCCTTTGTTAATCGCTCATACCAATCACTCACACATACTCTTAACTCATTCACAATTATTAACCCTCTATATCTTATACCACCAATATCAGATCATAATCTCTATATCCACAAATCAATATTCCTTAACATATGTACACAATTCAATAGTCCAAGGCTTAATGACCTTTAATATGGACCCAATCATCTTTCAAACCAATCCTTCGAGTTCTATACTGATATCTTTATCATGCATCTTATCTTTCAAAGATTTTCATCTCTCAAAACATAGTCTCTATCAATTGATCACAATTCATCATGAAATTCAAATCTCAATTTCATTAATTCATCACTAAAATCAATCATAATTCTTGTCAGTAAAATCAAACGATCACTTAGCACATTCTCACAATTCAATTACATCCTTTCAAGTATCCTATATTACATCTCACATATATATATCCGAAAGGAATTCATCCAAATTCATCGTGAAGTTTGAACCTTAATCTCCATTATCACATTCTTTTATCATCAATCATGCTTTCAACACCTTAATCAAACATTCTTATACTCCAAATACATGCGAGGTCGTTCACATCAATATCACATTCTCACTAATTCAATCATATCCATTCACTAACTCTTAGCCAATTCTCATGCTTATCACTTATACATATGCGCCCATATAAGATCCTAATACCAGCGCTCTGATATAACAAATGTTGGGACCCGATCCGAAAACCGGATCCCAACCGAAAAATGAAGGAAACAAAGCGAATTCAAATAGGATAAATTGAATCCGAAGGCGGATCAATAACAAAATGTGAAAGCAACGTATCGAATATTGAATCAAAACGACTCGAAACTGGTTTCCGAAATCCGTGAACAAATATCTTAGAGAACATGATCGCGTTGGAAACCTAGACTATCCGATCTGAAAAAATCCGGTATAAATTTTTCTTTTTTTTCTTTTCTTTTTTTTCTTCTTCCTTAATCAATTCTTAATTCATAATCATTTTCTTATACACTCATTTGAATCTCAATTCTCGTTTTCATACCCATTTTACCAAAAATTTCGGCAGCATAACGGCTGCATTCTAACTAACCCAAACCTGCAAAGTGTTCAAAATACACTTCTATAATTCTCACACAATAGCCAGAATCATCGGACTCCCCGTCCGGAATCCAACTCAACACACGCAATCCTATATCTACAAATCCATATCCTGTAACATATTATGACAACACAATTCCCAATAATCATACAAACTTATATCTCAATTCCATACTCAAATCACAATTCATTTTAGCATTCCATATACAAATCCATTATTGGGACCCGATCCAGGAACCGGATCCCAACCAGAAAACGGAAACGGAAAAGTGAAACAAAGTGCAGAAAGTCGCGAATTGGAATACGAATAACAAAGCGGAGACAAGTGAAATAGTCAAACTGAAACCAACATCGACATCCGTTTCAAACACAAAGCATAGCAAACTGATCGCGTTGGAAACACTAAGACATTCCAAATCTGGTCAATTTTTTTTTTAATCATTCCTTTTCTCTTTAATCAATCTCCTATAACTCAAAACAATACAATTTCCCATTTGGAAATTTAACCATTCCAAACTCACTAACCTTTTTTCCATAAGCTCAATTCACTTTTAATCGTGCGGATCTTAATCCCATCTTAAAACTCTTATTCTTATTATAACTTTGTCATAACCCGATTTTCTCGAAAATCGGGCAGCATAACGGCTGTATTTTGACAGCCCAAAATTTCTGCAAATAAAAACACACTTCTATAATCTCAACCAATCATACGAGTTATCGGACCTCCTTCCGCATCTAACGTCGTGAGAACACACATCTACCTAACACTTCAATAATTCTCAATCCAATTCCATCATCATAAATAACCTTATTTACACATATCTCAAAATCAAATTACCAATTCATAATTCGATTCAAACCACTCATATTCATATAAAATATCATGATCTACTTACGTAATCCCATATCCATAATCATACATAAATTCGAATACATCAAGAACTAAATACTTCATACGCATAAATGGCATTCCAAGCCATATACAAATTACAAAAAAACATATAAATGTTGAACTGACGTCTTGACCGCATTCATTCGATCTCCTGCTAGAAACCTGGAGATGGGGATGAAAGGGGGGGTGAGCTTGATAGCTCAATGGGTAACATATTTATTAATGAAACATAAGCGAAAATTGTCTTTTCAAACTTTTCAAACCTTTCCCATTCGGAAATTTTATTCAAAAACTGATTTTCAAACTTTTCAAGACATTCATAAACCTTCATCAACATTTTCTAAGATTATTCTCAACATCTTCATTTATTTCAAAACATTCATAAACAGTTTCCGAAATTTCATGATTGACAAATCACTCTCATTTCTCAAATTCTCAAACTTTTCACAAATCATGCACAATTTTAAATATGAATGCATCACATCGAAGAAGTGTCACGTACATAAAAAAAATTCAAAAAAATATATAACATAACAGAATAGTTTGATGTTAGACCCCACACCCCACCCGTAGGTGTTTGCAAGTTATCTTTGACGCGTGTGTTTTGCGGGTTATACCGCGGCATCAACACAAAACACATAACACATTAAATGGTTTGAGTAGGTCTAACATAATGAATCGCGTTCCGCATAGCGATTCACATGCGATCGTAAGCGAAGGAGTCAGAAATTGAGCTCTAAGCCACTTCTTGAGCAGCCAGAGAAGGCTTTTAACACGAGACCAGTGCACTGACACAACTTAAGGGACCTAACCCAAACCCACATAACACATATCATACATCAAAAATCAAATAGCCAGAAGGCACATTTCAAAAGCTTGATTTTCAAACTTCACATAACTCACATACATGCATATTACAATTCTCCATATATTTGTCATTGGAAAAACAAAATATAATCACAATCCATCACCAACTCATGACAATCAAAACCTCAATCAATTCACACAATTCGTAACAAAGTATGCCACACCTTTGATACTTTATCAAATTATTAAAACAATTTTAACTCAAAAATCGCATCAAATCTCATCAAATCATTTATAACATTGATTTCACTCATGGTAGCCATTCCTTATAAAATTCAAAACATGATGACTAATAACTTCGTAAAAATCATTGTTCATTCGGAAATCAAGATTTTCATTTAAAAAAAAACAATCGGAAATCGCAATGTATTTTATCAATCAATCCCAATATATCGGAAATCATAATTATCAAGCACTTTTATAAACGATATGTTTATCATTTTATAACACTTTCAAAAGCTTTCGAAAATTATAATTGTCAAACACTTATATACTTAAACCATATTTTCTAAACAATTTCAAAAGCATTTTTTTTTTGGAATCAAAAACTCTCAACATTTCTACACAATTCCAAACGCTTTTCGGAAATCGTTTTTTTTTTAATTTAAGTAACCTTTATTTTCTAACAATTTCAAACACAACTTTGTCAAACATTTTTTTAAAAAAACAAGTTTAGGAAATCGTAAACTTTTCAAACACTTTTATAAACACTATTTTGTAACCAATGCCGAGAGAATTCGGAAATCCTAAGTTGTTCAAACATTTTCTATAGAAGACATTTTAACAATATTTGAAAAGTCCTCTCTTTTTTTTCAAAATTTTCCATAACCAATATTGTATAAACATTTCAAACATATTCGGAAACCATAATTTCTTTCAAAAGGAGTAAATTCAAACCCAAAGAATTTCTCAAATTTCAAGATTAAAGAATACAACATTTCCTAACTTATCAATCATTCAAGACTTGTACAAATTTTAAACCCATTTGAAAATAAATAAAAGTCGATACTTTCCTTCTTAAATTTTATCAAATCACTTAAAATCAAATAATGCAAAAATCAATACATTTTCATTCACTTAACCAAAACACTTTTAGCAATATCTCCATTAAACAAAACATTTACTTTAAACAACTTTGTTAATTTCATTAGATAAGTCAAACCTCAAGTAATAAATTTTTTAATTAAACTTCCAAACTCAATAAATGCAACAATTTTCATAATTAGTCAATTCTTTGGAATCATTTATCAAATTATTTCTAAAACATCAATTTACAAATCTTTTATCCTCTTCTTGCTTTTCCCAAAGATAAACAATAATTTTTTCAAAACATTTCTCATTCTTGATTTTGATTGATTTTTTTCAAACTCCTACAAAACTTATGATTCAAAAATAAATACATTCAAACATAAACAATATTTGCTATTCAATTTCAAAAGCATTGGAAATTAGAAAATTTGTATTCTAAAATATAAACTATCCATTTTCAAATATTTTTCTTCTACGTTGAACAAACAATTGTTCAATTTCATCAAAATATTCAAAACAATGACTTTACAAAAAATCCCTTTCACTTTCTTGAATTACAAAGAACACATATAAAGTTTATAATTTCAAAAATAAATATGATACCCACCTCATTTTCTTGCTAGAAACTTTTCCAAAGTTTCAATTCCTCCATTACTTCTTTCCTTCATCCAAGCTAAAGGTTCCAAACCAAAATCACCAATTTCAAAATCACAAAACATAAGGACTAAAATGAACTATAGAAACCCCATACTCATCATAATTCCAAACTTTCTAAATCAATACACTTCCAAAATTCCAAAATCCCCAAATTCAAGACGAAAACCCTAACCCATTCATAATCAAAATTAAATCAATCTAACATGAAATCTCCCAAAATTTATCATGGAATTAACAAACCCATAACATTTTCCATAGATCTAAACCAAGGATTCAAGAACAACTCAAATATCAAGGTTCATCTCTTACCTTCATCTTCTCAAATTTCGAATTTTCTTGCTCTAAGATGAAGCTTTCATCTTCTTCCTTCCATTCTTCTTGAATCATGTTCGAAATTCCCCCAAAAACCCCATAAAAATCGAAGCACCAAGCTTCCTTTCTTCTTCTTCTTCTTCTATAGAAGTGTGTTTTTGATTTGTAAAAATTTTGGCCTGTCAAAATACAGCCGTTATGCTGCCCGATTTTTGAGAAAATCGAGTTATGACAAAGTTATAATAAGAATAAGAGTTTTAAGATGGGATTAAGATCCGCACGATTAAAAGTGAATTGAGCTTATGGAAAAAAAGTTAGTGAGTTTGGAATGGTTAAATTTCCAAATGGGAAATTGTATTGTTTTGAGTTGTAGGAGATTGATTAAAGAGAAAAGGAACGATTAAAAAAAAAATTTTGACTGGATTTGGAATGTCTTAGTGTTTCCAACACGATCAGTTTGCTATGCTTCGTGTTTGAAACGGATGTCGATGTTGGTTTCAGTTTGACTATTTCACTTGTCTCCGCTTTGTTATTCGTATTCCAATTCGCGACTTTCCGCACTTTGTTTCACTTTTCCGTTTCTATTTTTCGGTTGGGATCCTGTTCCCGGATCAGGTCCCAACATCCATAGTGTATATACGTCATAAATACGGGCTTACCAAATATTCCATAATACAACATCGATAATAAAATCCGAATACACAATACACAATACACGAAAACCTTCACTTTCTTTCACCCGATCTTCTTCTCATCACTGTGGATGGGAATGAAGGGTGAGCTTATAACTAAATGGGTAACAGTTTATAACAAATATATAAGCAAAATCCTTGAAATTCTTTTTCTTTTCTGGTCTTAGAAAACATTTCTTTGAAATCCGTAAAGCACATTTTCAAAAGGTTCTTTTCCCTTGCTATAGCCAAAACCTCCATTTGCAAAACATATGATTTTTAGGCTTTCAGCCATAAACCCATAAGTTTATAAAACATAAATGCATCAACTTGACAATTCATGGATGCAATGGCAATCACATAAGCAATGCACAACAACACATGGCTCGAGAGTTCCGTAAACACAACGAATAAACTGAAGTTTATCGTAAACTATTTGAGTCTGATTTCTCAAGGATCTCGTTGCCTCAACCAGGCAGTCAGGAGAAGGCTGTAACTTTACGTCGACGTGCACGTGACTATCCATCCGTAACTCTCTCGCCCACACAAAAGCATATAAGCAATGCTCAAGATCATTTATTGAATGCTCTTTCTTTCGAATATACAAAATGCCATGGAATCTTTCGAGGCATAACACAAATGTATTTTGCAATTCATCAAAAGTTCATGTATGGAATCAATGATGATTTTTCAAATCATTCACACAATGATGCAACACTTATGATGCAATTGAAATCATAAAATCCCTTTATTTAAAGAAAGCAGTAGTGGCTTATAAATTCTATTATAAACAGGTACCCACCTCGAATCGATGCTAGAAACTTATTCCTTGCTCCAATTTGTCCATTGATTACTTCTTTCTTCCAATTTAACTTCACCTCAAACTTTTCACCATTTTCGGATTTATTAGGCTTGGAAGGAAGACCTATTCTCCTTCCATCTTTTTCCTTCATGAATCAACGAAAAACTGAGCTTGAACCTCCAAACATTTGAAACCCTAAGCTCTCCCTTCTTTCTTATTTTCTTCGGTTCTTCTCCACCGAAACAAGCTATCTCTCTTCTCTCCTCTTATTTCTTTTAAGTCTTTTGGGCAATAATCGTGATTCTCCTCCAAAAAACTACAGCCCCCTTGCTTTTATAGTGTCAGGTCAATTAATGAATAAGGAATGACCCATAAGCCCCTCCATTTAAGCCTATAAACTTAACCCTTTAAGTAAACTTCCAAAATTGCCCCTTCATTGATCTTTAAAACTGACATCTTGTCTGATTATTTCGATCAGGTAAATGAAGTCATTTGATAAAACTTTCTTCTAAAGAAATTTTCCGCTATGTCTTACAAATCCATCAATTGAAGAATCAGATCAATCGGAGCTCTATAGCTTAAGATATCTCAAAAATACTGAAGTCTGTTCTTCAGACTCGAGGCTGACTATTACACCTAACTTCCGACCCATATTTCAAAGGCTTAGAGGCTCCATTGTCGATTGGCTCCTTCATAACATTTGTAGCCTCATCTCTCTAGTTTAATTCTCAAAATGAATCAGCTCAATCCGAGCACTAGCGATCGATATATCTCCAAAATACTAAACACTATTCAGCCATTACAACGCCGAGACTGAACACTACTCTGAAATTCCGACCTATATTTAGAAGTCTTAGAGGCTACATTATAGCTCGGACCCTTCATAACATTTGTAGCCCCATGTCTCTATTTTAATTTCCAAAAAGAATCAGATCAATCGAAGCTCTACCGATCGAGATATATCTAAAATACTGAACGATGTTAGGACCTTTTCCACAGGTCAGCTCACTTAGATCAGGTCGATCTTTTTCCATTTAATTCTAAAACCAATAAATCTAGTATGGAAAGATAGAAAAATGTCTTAGGAATCCAACTCTTTGAAAAATAGGTCGATCGGATGTCAGATGAAGAAGTTATGGCGAAAGATTAAACAAAGGTCGGTCATCCAAATCAGAGCTCATACTTGCGAGCGGCTCAGCGGGGATGGCCGAGGGACATGACCGAGCGGAATGGCCGAGGCGAAAGGCCAAAAAAAATGGTTGAGCTGCACAGGCCGAACAAAGAAAGAGAAGTCAATTGGCTAAAACGAATAGGCCGAGCTATCACAAGGAGAACAGGTCACTCGACTAAAATGAATAGGCCGAGCTATCACAAGGAACACAGGTCGCTAGGCCAAAACGAATAGGCCGAGCTATCACAAGGAACACAGGTCGCTTGACCAAAACGAATAGGCCGAGCTATCACAAGGAACACAGGTCACTCGGCCAAAACGAATAGGCCGAGCTATCACAAGGAACACAGGTCGGTCGGCCAAAACGAATAGGCCGAGCTATCACAAAGAACACAGGTCGCTCGGCCAAAACGAATAGGCCGAGCTATCACAAGCTAAGCGATCGCAAGCGCTGAACGATCATAAGCGCTGGTCGATCCGGAGTGCTGAAAGAATCAGAGGTCGGTCGGTCGGCACCCGATCCGACCTTCAAACTTCAAATACTAGAAACTTTCTATTCCAAAGTCCAAACACATTATATTTTATATCACTGTGAAGACCAAGATGAATCTTACAAATTTCAACTCAGTTCTTCAAAATTCACCAACTTAGTATCGACAGAAAACTGACAGGAAGCTCTACCACTTCAACGGAGAACTCCACAACCACCTTCCATCTTGAACTGATCAATTTTTCTCAAATCAAAGATTCTATCTTCTCATTATCATGCTAAATCAATAACAAAAACTGGTAAAACTCATAACTTATTATTCCTTGATCTAAAAATTACTTACTTTATATCAAACTAAAGATCTACTCAAAATCTTCAATTTTCATGCAGAACTTAAGGGCTGATTTAACCTCTAAGGAGGTCAATTTCCCAGTCAAAACTTCAGCCAAAACATAGTTCAACTCTCAAGTCAAACTTTCTATATCAAAACTCAACTTTCAAAATTCTCAGTCTTCTTATTCACTTACTCTCATAACCCACACAAACCTATTCAAAATTCAAGGTCATCATAATCTATCAATTCCATAAATAATTTCATACATCAATCCAAAACCTAAACCAATTATAATCATTTATAACACAATTCACATACAAAAATACTTATTTAATTTCATTTTCATATTTTGGTATTTTTCACTCATGAATCGGGGTCCAACAAATAGGTTGAGAAGGTGTGACTTCTCTTGGTGTTGGAATAGGCTGAGAAGGTGCAGGTGTGACTTCTCTCGGTGTTGGAGTAGGCTGAGAACAAGCATGTGTGACTTCTTTCGGTGTTGGAGTAGGATGACAAGGTACAGGTGTCCGGTTTTATGGTTGTGTACAAGAAGATGACGCATTAGCTGCATTCCCAAGAAGCTGACGGTAAAGCGACTACAATTTTGTCGGTACTAAGCTACTTGGTGCAGCCTTATTCTTCTTCTTGGGTTGACCTGGTGCCATGTGAATTACCTGCATCCAAATTGAAGTTAGATTTCAAAGTTCAAAACCAAATGCATTTCCAGTTTTCACTTGAAAGACAACAAGAAAATGTTGGTGAACATAAACTGTTGTAATTATCTACCAAATGTATAATGAAAAGTTAATATGATATACAAACACTTGCATCATATTAGGTTGGTTTACATGCATAAGCCCAAATGGTACTTTGATAGTAGGTGTCGCAATCATAAGACAACAAAATGAATGGAACATGAAAATAAACTGATAACTTAACAACATATACACAGTTAGAAGATACACTTAGAAAATACTGAAATATACTTTTGCATGAGTGTCATGTATACCTTATTCAAATGCAGTAATATTTAGAACAAAAACAAAGTATCATGCAAAATGAAGTTCCAAGTGATTGATAGTTTCTAAGTTTATATGCTTCCAAGTGTTCTTTGTGGCAGAGAAGCAGATTATGCAATTGTGAGTGTGGATGAGATGCATTGGAGGAAAAGAGAAGCATGGATGCTGCATATAAAGAGAGGGTGAAAGCCATGGACTGGGAACAACAGAGGAAAACAGTGGTGGAAGCATTAAAGACAGAAATTTAAAACATCAAGGGCAGTATGAAGGATTTGCAGTATGCATATCAACATGAATTGGTAGTATGAAGGCTCAAGGCATTTAATCTTTACGTTTATACCTTATTCAAAACCAGTAAACTTTAGAACAAAAACAAAGTATCATGCAAAATAAATGGAACATGAAAATCTATGATTAGCTATATATACGGTGGTGATTACAATTTCCATATTAACATCTTTGAGTAGCAAATCACAATGGATGGGTTGCTCATTTTCTAGCTTACCAAGCATCTCAACTTTTTGAGGTTGAAGCCGATCACCACCCGGCCACTTATGTGACAGGTATGATTAGTGACTACCTTCTAGTCCTAATCTAGGAACCATACGTTTCTCTTTAGGTTGTCCCTCTTTATTTTGATAAACACTTTAACAGCAAGTCGTTTATTGAGGTTGTCTAGCCCTCTCTCATATTTCATGCTGCTAACTTCATCCTTTATTTTTCTTCTTAGACCTTTTTCATCTAGTTCTTCGACTCATTCTAGTAGAAGCAGTTTCTGTATCTTTTTTAGAGTCAGATGCTTCATCCTATTCCCTCACCAGAGTGCTTTCCATTTCTGTTTTTGTTCCCTATTATAGCCCCTCATTCTCCTACTTCCCTTTAGCTAATAGACTAGTAACTGCCTCAAACCTGTCCTGTTCCTTATGGTCTATGAAACATTAGTCTTTATTCGTCTAAGTGTCCTCCAAGACCTTACTTAGTTTGTAACATCCCATCACCGATGGGAACGTTATATTGGTGAATTGGGACGGGTTAGGAGTTTATATTGCATATTTTGTTATGAGCATACTTTTGGCCTCTAATTTTAGAGGAATGAGTCATTCTGCACATGCATATATATGTACATGCATTTTTTACATTCCTGGCATTTATTTATGATTATGTTGTGATTAGTCAATTTTGAGATAATTATGTCTGAAAATCTGAATTTAAATGTTCTAGGAGTGATTCTCGGTTGATAGTGACCCTTAGAAAATTTTCTGGAAATTTTGGGAGAAAAAGTCCAGACCGGAGAATTTTCTAAGTGACGGACTGATTGATTGTATTATACTAAATAACTGTCCAATGGCAATAGGAAATTTAGATTTATGATTTTAGGAATGAAGATGTCAAGCCATTGGAATTTAGAGACAACTTAGACTGGAAATGATTTTCAAAAGAAAAAGAAACTTGATAAGTGTTTGAGGAAAAGAGAGCAACCCTCCCTTTAAATACCTTAGGTTTTAAATTTGACAGTAAACTATTTTCCTTCATCCTAGGGCATGTTTGTTTCTTCTGCCTTTGGTGATTTTCGATCTTCCATACCCGACCCTTGCTTGATCATTAACTTGCTTGCTCCTTCCTTGTTGTTAAGATCAACCCTAATCCATGAGAAGATGAAGATTGTTGAGGTTTTGAGAGAGAGTCGTGGGAGTTAAAGAAAGTGAAAGGGGTTAGAGGAATTTTCGGAAGGTTAAGAAGGAGAGCTTGTTTGGTAAGTGACCTCTTTATTTATGTTGCTTATTATTAGTGTAAATGCATTTATGGTGATTAATATGAAAGATTGTGGTAGTTGGATTTGAGTTATGGTTGAATTTAGAGAGAAAATGTGAAAAAGAGAGTCGGAGAAGATGACCTGCGACCCGCACGTCCCGGCGTGCGCGAGGGCCTTGCTGCGGCGAATTAATGTTAATTTGCCGCAGCGAGCGTGCAGGAGGTCGCCGCGGCGATCTATCTTCGGATGCCACGGCGAGCAACTCTGGGACGCCGCGGCGAGCCCATTTTTCTGAACTGAGTTGTTTTAGTTTTTGGGTCATAACTAATGATGTAGACCTCTAATTGAGGTGATTCTTAATTCGTTATAAACTAAAGAAAGAGGTCTACAATTGAGGTAGAGAAAGAAAGTTTGAATTCAAGTCTTTAGGATCTCAATTTGTGAATGAAAGTTGGGCTTAGATTACTTTTTCAACCTAAAGATAGTTTCTTGATAATTGGGGTATAATTGTGAGGTTTTCGTGAGAATATCCTAGTGTATATGATTTGGCAAATTGAACTAAATAGTAGAAATGAAACTTATGGAGTTCATGTCAGTATATTAAAATCAAAGGTGTCTTTTGATGAAATGGATGAAATTGACCAAATGAATAGTAAGTTGGCTTTGAGGCAAAAGATAGTAAAATTGGGATATAGCACCGGGATTGTCACAAATAGGCATTGTACATTCCTGCATTTCAGTATGTGCATTTGTGAACCTTTCTGATTGTGGTATTAGTAACATGGAATTACTTTGACTGTTATAGAGGCACCGTTGGATCAACATTCCACAGTCATTGCTAGGACTTCCATCAACATTCCACAGTCATTGCTAGGACTTCCAGGCAGTAGCTCGAAAGTTACAGGTGAGTAACCTAGTTGATTCCTCAATCTTAATTGTTAAAGTTCTACACTGATAGTTCTGTAAAAATGAATGACTAGTATATGTGAAATTATTTGATTGTAACTTTGGACCGAAGGTCCGAGGGATTAGGGATTGTGATATTGCAGTGTAAATTGTTTGTGACTGTGAAACGTTTTTGCTTCAATGTGATAAACTGTGAATGTGTGGTAAAGTGTAATTGAGAATGATATGACTGTTTGTGATAGAATAGATCTGATTTCAATGTGATATGGTAGAATTGTGATAAATGAATACCATAATCGGTTGAAAAATAATGGTTGCGACTGGAGCTGCCACCGAGAGCTACAAGCTCGATTACTGGAAAAGAGCCTCGAGCTCGAAAGAGAATAGTGCATACCCAGAGGACTCTCCTATTCCTAAGTCGCGTGGGAAGTAGTGCATACCCAGAGGGCTCTCCTACTCCTAAAAATGCGTTTACTGTTAAATGAACCGGAAAAGGGACAGTTTAGTGCAATATGCTCAATGAGTAATGAGCCCAGAAAGGGATAGTTCAGAGCTATATGCTCAACGTCTAATGCACCCGAAAAGGGACAGTACAGAGCTATAAGCTCAATGATTAAGGCGCCCATTTTGGGACAGATTAGAGCCACTGCTCACTGAGTAATGTGCCCAGATTAGGACAGTGCAGGCGCTCAGTCACAACATTGCAATAAAATGGAAATGTTTTGTATTCATGTATTGTGCAATGAATTGATTTCTGGATTAGGAAAGAGGAAACATACTTTGCATATATGTGATACTGTTCTGAAATCTTTTTGAATATGCGATTGTGAAAATCTGTAATTGCTATATGAAATTCTGAATGTGTTAATGTGATGATCTGTACGCTACTTGCGTAATGCATGAATTGAGTGAACCATCGATGATGGTTTCTCATTAAGTTCGCAAACTCACCCAAAATTGCATTATATATTTTTTAGGATCGATAGAGTAGACTCCTAGCTCCAGTGAGAGAGACTTTTCCTGCCGTGTGGATCTGGTTGGCAAGAGAAGTCATGGCACACAGGTCGGTCAGCTGGGATTATTTTGGGGATCACCTAGTTAGATTTTTGTATCAGTTTCCTTTTTTAGTATTGTATATAGACAGTAGAAAATTGATAGTCATGTGAATTTATGTTTCGATGAAATAAAATGAAGAAGCTTTTGGACTTTAAAACATAGTGATCTTTATATTATGGTTATATGATTTTGATGCCATGAGAGTATTGTAGTGTCTGACTGCTCGTAGCCCTCCCTTATTGTAGGATATGTGTCGCGATGACCCACAGGCGTCCCGGTGCGTACCCTACGGTAAGGGGGCACTACATTTAGGTGGTATCAGAGCATGGTTGGCATCTGTTGGGCATAGTGCATAACTAGGCTTGAATTTCAGTGAGAAAAGCAGAAATTGATCAGAAATCTTGTTTTATGATAGGTCATCCATTCTTGGGGATCAGATTGATTAACCAACTGACCAAGGATTAGTCGAAACTAGTAGGGAGTCACCGATGCATTGTTCTAAGGAGCTGCCTCTTAGAGTTCCTGCGAGACAGGAGAGGAGGTATGACAGATTGCGCAAGCAGGGGGCTGTTGAATTCTATGGCAGCACAATTCCCGTAGAGGCTGAGGGATGGTTGGAGAGGACTGATAGGGTCCTCAATCAGATGGACTGTGATGCAGACGAGAGATTTGACTATGCAGTCTCTCTTCTATAGGGCCCAGCATATCAGTGGTGGAAGACTGTCCCGGGCAGTACCACCAGACCTTGTATTCTAACTTGGAATGATTTCTTGAGGGATTTCAGAGATAATTACATGCCCAAGGTCTATATAGAGATGAAGATGCAAGAGTTTCTAGAGTTGAGAAAGGGTAGGATGACTGTAGCAGATTATGAGTTGAGATTCAATGCGCTCATGGGATATGCTACTGCTCTGATTTCTATTGAGGCTGATCAGTGCCGGAGGTTCGAGAATGGCCTCAACTTGGAGATTCGCACCAGATTGGCTAGATCTGATATAGGCACGTTTGTTGAGTTGAGGGCTGCAACAGTGCGAGTTGAGCAGCTGTTGAGATAGACCCAGGCTGAGTCTGGTCAGGGGTCCAGAGGTAAGAGGCTGAGTGATAGCCAGGGTAGTTCTAGTAGAGGGTACAACAAGCGCCAGAGCAGGACCTTTAGATCATCTGGGGGAGCTAGACAGTCTAGATTTGGGCAGAGAGGGAGATTTGTTCAGACCGGTCGTGTTAGTGGCAGTGGTCGAGGTTCAGGCCTGATTCCTCCAGTGTGTGAGCATTGTGAGAGGAGACATAGTGGGGAGTGCTGGAGATTGACTGGAGCCTGCCTCAGGTGTGGCTCCATGGAGCATCAGATCAGGGTTTGCCCCGCTACTGTGGGAGCTCAGTCAGCTATGACTGGGAGATCTGGCAGCAACTCTACGGTGCAGCAGAGTCAAGGAGGTGGATCTGGACTAAGAAGCCGAGGTAGAGGCCGTGGCAGAGCTGAAGGATCTGTAGTGAGGACAGAGGGACTGAGCAGCAAACTGCAGTCCCAGGCTAGAGTCTATGCCATGACTCGGCAGGAGGCTTAGGATTCTCCAGATGTGGTAGTGGGTACGCTTCTGATTTCTGATTTTGAGGCTTATGCATTGTTGGATCCTGGATCTACGCATTCATTTATTGCACCACATTTGGCATGTAGACTGCATGGGGATAGGGAGAGATTACAATATGGGCTAGAGGTGAGTACACCTCTAGGTAGTACTACTGCATTGGGAGAGGTCTGCAAGGGGTGCTCGATCCAGATTGATCAAGCAGTATTGAGTGTAGATCTTATTGTATTGCCTCTAAGAGAGATTGATGTGATTTTGGGGATGGATTGGTTTACTGCTCATAGGGCCATCATGGACTGTTATACCAAGTTATATTAGAGTCTCCTGGTCAGCCTAGAGCTGTTTTTCGAGGAGTTAATGAGGCAGTGCCAGCCCGCATGATTTCTTTTCTGAGTGCCCTGAGGTTGATGCAGGGAGGATGTGAGGCCTATCTGGCCCACATTATTGATATGAAAGTGGGACAGAGTCTGCAAGATATTCCCGTGGTTAGGGAATTCCCTGATGTGTTCGCCGATGAGTTACCGGGTTTACCGCCGAATCGGGAGACAGAGTTTATGATTGACCTCGTTCCAGGTACAGCTCCTATATCCATACCTCCATATAGGATGGCACCGGTGGAACTGAGGAAGCTTAAGGCTCAGTTGCAGGAGCTGTTAGAGAAGGGATTTATCCGGCCCAGTGTTTCGCCGTGGGGAGTGCCGGTTCTATTTGTGAAGAAGAAAGATGGGACTCTGAGACTGTGTATTGACTATAGGCAGCTGAATCGGGTGACAGTGAAGAATAAGTATCCACTGCCTAGGATCGATGATTTGTTTGATCAGTTGCAGGGGGCTCAGGTGTTCACTAAGTTGGATCTGAGATCTGGGTATTATCAACTAAAGATAGCAGAGACTGATGTGCCTAAGAGTGCTTTTAGGAGCAGATATGGGCATTTCGAGTTCCTAGTGATGTCGTTTAGGTTTACTAATGCCCCAGCAGCTTTTATGGTTTGATGAATAAGGTTTTTCAGCCCTACCTGGATCAGTTTGTGATAGTGTTCATTGATGACATATTGGTGTATTCGAGGAGTAGACAGGAGCACGCTGAGCATTTGAGGACTATTTTACAGGTTATGAGGGAGAAGCAGTTGTATGCCAAATTCAATAAATGTAAATTTTGGCTGGATGAAGTGATATTTCTGGGTCATATAGTGACTGGTGAGGATATTCAGGTAGATTCTCATAAGATTGAGGCAGCGTTGAATTGGTAGGCTCCTAGGAATGTGTCTGAGATTCGGAGTTTCCTAGGATTGGCCGGTTATTATCGGAGGTTTGTCGAGGGGTTCTCGCTGATCTCAGCCCCTCTGACAAAACTTCTGAGGAAGAATGTACCATTCAGATGGACTGAGGAGTGCCAGAAGAGATTTGAGGAGCTGAAACAACTATTGACTTCTGCACCGGTGCTAGGTATTCCATCTGGGACTGGAGGTTATAAGGTGTATAGTGATGTTTCGCATCAGGTACTGGGATGTGTTTTGATGTAGCATGGTAGAGTGATTGCATATGCCTCGAGACAGATGAGGTCTCATGAGGCTAATTATCTAGTGCATGATTTGGAGTTAGCTGCAGTTGTGTTTGCCCTGAAGATTTGGAGACATTATTTATGTGGGGAGACATTTCAGATTTATACTGATCACAAGAGTTTGAGGTATCTGTTGAGTCAAAGAGAGTTGAATTTGAGACAGAGGAGATGGATGGAGCTACTTAAGGACTATGATTGTACGATAGAGTACCACCCTAGGAAAGCCAATGTGGTGGCAGATGCGTTGAGGAGGAAGTCTCATATCAGTACAACTCAGATTCAGATTGGGATATTGCCTAATTTGATTCAGTTGAGAGCTCTGAATGTGCAGATGAATCTAGATCAGGATGGGGCTTTGATAGCCACTCTGAGGTTAGGCCAATGCTGCATGACAGGATTAGGTGAGTTCAGGAAAAGGATCCTGCTATAGTGAGACTGATTGAGAGAGTGAAATCTGATCTGACTTCTGATCTTGAGTTGAGAGATGGGACATTATGGATGGGTCAGAGACTGTGTGTGCCAGATGTAGATGATCTGAGGCGTGAGATTCTGGAGGAGGCACATATGGCCACCTATGCTATGCAAGAGTGTTATACTACAAAGATGTATAACACTCTTAAGCCACATTTCTGGTGGCCTGGCATGAAAAAGCAGGTGGCAGAGTATGTTTCTAGATGTTTGACGTGCCAGCAGGTTAAGGCTGAGCACCAGGCTCCAGCAGAGAAATTGCATTCGTTGCCCATTTCGGAGTGGAAATGGGAACGAATTTCTATGGATTTTATTATGGGGTTGCCTAGGGCCGATGCAGCATGATGCGACCTGGGTCATTGTGGACCGGTTGACTAAATCGGCCCATTTCTTGCCAGTGAGAGAGAATAATACTCTTGATCAATTGGCCCAGAAGTATGTGACAAAGATTGTGCGACTACATGGGGCCCCAGTGTCTATAGTCTCAGACAGGGATCCTAGATTCACTTCCAGGTTTTGGCAGAGTCTGCAGTCTGTTATGGGTACTAGATCGAATTTCAGTACAGCATTTCATCCTCAGACTGATGGGCAGAGTGAGAGGACGATTAAGACTGTTGAGGATATGCTTCGGGCTTGTGTATTGGAGTTCAGAGGAGCATGAGATCAGTATTTGGCTCTGATTGAGTTCACATATAATAATCATTATCACAGTAGTATTGAGATGGCACCGTATGAGGCTTTGTTTGGGCAACAGTGTCGATCGCCTCTGTATTGGGATGAAGAGGGTGTGAGGACGATTGAGGGTCCCGAGCTGATTCAGGATACAGTGGATAAGGTGAAACTGATTCGGAGTCGCATTAAGGCGGCTCAGGATAAACAGAAGAGTTATGTCGATCAGCATCGGCGAGAGATGGAGTATCGTGTGGGAGACAGAGTGTTCCTTCGAGTATCACCCTAGAGAGGGGTTTTGATATTTGGCAAGAAGGGCAAGTTAAGCCCTAGGTACATCAATCCGTATGAGATTATCGAGAGGATTGGACCGTTGGCGTATAGATTGACATTGCTGAGTGAGATGTCTCAGTTACGTGACGTGTTTCATGTTAGTATGCTCCGACGGTATCGATCGGATCCGACACATGTGATTCCGGCCCAGGAGATAGAGGTGGCTAGTAATCTGAGTTATGTAGAGGAGCCAGTTCAGATTGTGGGATCTCGGGTCAAGCAGTTGAGGAACAGGGTTATCCCACTGGTAAAAGTCCTGTGGAAAAACCACTCAACTGAGGAAACAACTTGGGAGACTGAGGAGCATATGAGGAGACAGTATCCTCATCTATTCGATAATTCAGGTATGAAATTTCGAGGATGAAATTTTATTAGGAGGGGAGAATTGTAACATCCCATCACCGATGGGAAGGTTATATTGGTAAATTGGGACGGGTTAGGAGTTTATATTGAATATTTTGTTATGAGCATACTTTTAGCCTCTAATTTTAGAGGAATGAGTCATTCTGCACATGCATATATATATACATGCATTTCCGACATTCCCTGCATTTATTTATGATTATGTTGTGATTAGTCAATTTTGAGATAATTATGTCTGAAAATCTGAATTTAAATGTTCTAGGAGTGATTCTCGGTTGATAGTGACCCTTAGAAAATTTTCTGGAAATTTTGGGAGAAAAAGTTTGGACCGGAGAATTTTCTAAGTGACGGACTGATTGATTGTATTGTACTGAATAACTATCCAATGGCAATGGGAAATCTAGATTTATGATTTTAGGAATGAAGATGTCAAGCCATTGGAATTTAGAGACAACTTAGACCGAAACTGATTTTGAAAAGAAAAAGAAACTTGATGAGTGTTTGAGGAAAAGAGAGCAACCCTCCCTTTAAATACCTTAGGTTTTAAATTTGACAGTAAACTCTTTTCCTTCATCCTAGGGCTTGCTTGTTTCTTCTTCCTTTGGTGATTTTCGATCTTCCATACCCGACCCTTGCTTGATCATTAGCTTGCTTACTCCTTCCTTGTTGTTAAGATCAACCCTAATCTATGAGAAGATGAAGATTGTTGAGGTTTTGAGAGAGAGTCGTGGGAGTTAGAGAAAGTGAAAGGGGTTAGAGAAATTTTCGGAAGTTTAAGAAGGAGAGCTTGTTTGGTAAGTGACCTCTTTATTTATGTTGCTTATTGTTGGTGTAAATGCATTTATGGGGATTAATATTAAAGATTGTGGTAGTTGGATTTGAGTTATGGTTGAATTTAGAGAGAAAATGTGTAAAAGAGAGTCGGAGAAGACGACCTGCGACCCGCACGTCGCGGCGCGCCTGCGGCACAACGCGGTGAATTAATATTAATTCGCTGTGGCGAGCGCGCAGGAGGTCGCCACAGCGAGCTCTCTTCGGACGCCGCGGTGAGCCCCATTTTTCTGAACTGAGTTGTTTTAGTTTTTGGGTCATAACTAATGATGTAGACCTCCGATTGAGGTGATTCTTGATTCGTTATAAACTAGAGAAAGAGGTCTACAATTGAGGTAGAGAAAGAAACTTTGAATTCAAGTCTTTAGGATCTCAATTTGTGAATGAAAGTTGGGCTTAGATTACTTTTTCAACCTAAAGATAGTTTCTTGATAATTGGGGTATAATTGTGAGGTTTTAGTGAGAATATTCTAGTGTATATGATTTGGCAAATTGAACTGAATAGTAGAAATGAAACTTATGGATTTCAGGTTAGTTTATTAAAATCAAAGGTGTCTTTTGATGAAATGGATGAAATTGACCAAATGAATAGTAAGTTGGCTTTGAGGCAAAAGATAGAGAAATTGGGATATAACGTCGGGATTGTCACGAATAGGCATTGTACATTCCTGCATTTCAGCATGTGCATTTGTGAACCTTTCTGATTGTGCTATTAGTAACATGGAATTACTTTGACTGTTATAGAGGCACCGTTGGATCGACATTCCACGGACATTGCTGGGACTTTCAGGCAGTAGCTCGGAAGTTACAGGTGGGTAACCTAGTTGGTTCCTCAATCTTAATTGTTAAAGTTCTGTACTGATAGTTCTGTGAAAATGAATGACTGATATATGTGAAATTATTTGATTGTAACTTCAGATCGAAGGTCCGAGGGATTAGGGATTGTGATATTGCAGTGTAAATTGTTTGTGACTGTGAAACGTTTATGGTTCAATGTGATAAACTGTGAATGTGTGGTAATGTGTAATTGAGAATGATATGACTGTTTGTGATATAATAGATATGATTTCAATGTGATATGGTAGAATTATGATAAATGAATACCATAATCGGTTGAAAAATAATGGTTGTGACTGGAGCTGCCACCGAGAGCTACAAGCTCGATTACTGGAAAAGAGCCTCGAGCTCGAAAGAGAATAGTGCATACCCAGAGGGCTCTCCTACCCCCTAAAAATGCGTTTATCATTAAATGATCCCGAAAAGGGACAGTTCAGTGCAATATGCTTAATCATTAATGAGCCCGAAAAGGGACAGTTCAAAGCTATATGCTCAACGTCTAATGCGCCCGAAAATGGACAGTATAGAGCTATAAGCTCAATGGTTAATGCGCCCATTTTGGGACAGATTAGAGCCACAGGCTCACTGAGTAATGTGCCCAGATTGGAACAGTGCAGGCGCTCAGTCACAACAATGCAATAAAATGAAAATGTTTGGTATTCATGTATTGTGCATTGAATTGATTTCTAGATTGGGAAAGAGGCAACATGCTTTGCATATATATGATACTGTTCTGAAATCTTTCTGAATATGCGATTGTGAAAATCTGTAATTGCTATATGAAATTCTGAATGTGTTAATGTGATGATCTGTACGCTACTTGCATAATGCATGAATTGAGTGAACCATCGATGATGGTTTCTCATTGAGTTCACAAACTCACCCAAAATTGCATTATATATTTTTCAGGATCGATAGAGTAGACTCCTAGCTCTAGTGAGAAAGACTTTTCCTGTCGTGTGGATCTGGTTGGCAAGAGAAGTCATAGCACACAGGTTGGTCAGCTAGGATGGTTTTGGGGATGACCTACTTAGATTTTTGTATCTGTTTCCTTTTTCAGTATTGTATACAGATAGTGGAAAACTGATAGTCATGCGAATTTATGTTTCGATGAAATGAAATGAAGAAGCTTTTGGATTTTAAAACATAGTGATCTTTATATTATGGTTATATGATTTTGATGCCATGAGAGTATTGTAGTGTCTGACTGCTCGTAGCCCTCCCTTATTGTAGGATATCTATCGGGATGACCCACAGACGTCCCGGTGCGTACCCTACGGTAAGGGGGCGCTACATAGTTCCTATTGTTCATTATTTGACCCACTTTGTTTATGTTTATACCTTATTCAAAACCAGTAAACTTTAGAACAAAAACAAAGTATCATGCAAAATGAATGGAACATAAAAATAAACTGAAAACTTTACAACATATACACAGTTAGAAGATACACTTAGAAAATACTGAAATATACTTTCGTGCTATTTCTATGGAAATTCTTACTAGCAAGATTATGAAGAGCACTCAAAAAAGTTGGATATAGGGATTTTTTTTCAGTATTTTCACCCAATATATTAACACCCCTATTTTGTACCATTCTTTGATCAGTACGGAACGAAATTCATAAGATTGGGGCATACCATCTAACAAAACCCCCTACACAGAAGAAAGAAAATCAAAACAACAAAAACTTATGGCCTATCTTTATAGTCTTCCTATTCTGTTCTGTGTACACACCCTCCCGTCAATATTTCAAAGTTTGGCATATCCTAGACATACATTTATCTACCTGAACTTGTTTATTCTTAAACATAGACTTGTTCTTGTTGTGCCATATTTGGTAGACCTTGGTACATAAGGCATCAGTGAAAAGGCTATACAGAACACTTTCCTTAACCCTAGATCTAGCAAACACCGCCATTTAAGTGTGTATGTAAGAACATATGCTCCAATGATTCTTTAACCCATTACACAAACTATAATTAAGTAGATTTTTTAATCAAATCAAACTTAAATAATCTAGATTTAGTAGCCAAACGTTTTAAGACAATAAGTCTAACACACAGAAGATGTACTCAAGAGGTAGTATATTTGTTACTTATTAGATTATAAAAATCCATGCTTATCATGTTTAAATAACTTATGCTCATCACGCAAACTTAAGTTCCTACTGTAGGGTTCAACAAAGCATTAACCTAACGAAGTGACCTCAATCCATTCATCTCTAATCTTTAGCAAATTTCGCCACCAGTCTGAGTCTGTTAAATAACATCTTACTGACCATATATTGTTAGATTTTAGAAGGTAATAATAGAACCAAATTTTCAAGTTGAATTTGATTCATCCACTCAATTTTAAAAAGGAACTTCATCAAGCTCATCTTATTCCATACTAGAAGTTATTTAAAACCAAGTCCACTTTGTTCTTTTATATAATATAATAGATTCACTTTCAAGATATAAAATTCTTTCATATGTAGCTATCCCCTATAGTCCACCTGTACAATGCTTGTGTTTTGTTAATTGTTAGGTAATATGATGGAGAATCAGAAATTACCTACCTGAAAACATTTTATACTCAATAGCACAATAGAGATGAGTTGCATTCTTCCCACATAACTAAGTTTTCTCATTTTTCAGCTCTGGATTCTTCTAGTTATTTTATCTATAAGGGGCTAATATTCGGGGATTTTAAGACCGTAGTAGCTTAACAGTACTCTCTATATTTAACAGAGAATTGTCCTTTTGAAAATTGTAACACAGCTTCAAATGGGATAATGGGATCATCATTATCCCATATCATCATCAACTGATAGCTATAATTAGTTCACTGATCCACCTATTTAATCCAAATAATGGGATATATTCTAATTAAATGTGACATGCAAGCAACTACATTCACAAGATATCCATCAAGCATTGTCAACAAGCTCCATAAAGGTCAAACAGTTATGGAAACATAAAAATAGAAGCTGAGAGTACAAATACAGAATTACTTGATCTTCCCCGCAAGTTTTGCCCCTTCATAATGAAGCCAAATCCCACTTGTTTGCACAAACTCTGATTAGAAATAAATCAATGAATCAAACTATTCAGACATTGTCCTGATCAAATAGTTGTATATATGTAGGTTCAAAGCTAAGAAAGTAGTGAAGCAAATCAACATTCAGTTAAAACAAACGGTCAATCAAATTCAGTTAAAATAAACGGTCAATCAAAGACAGCAAGAAGTCATTCATTATAGGACATGGATGCTGCATATAAAGACATGGCATTGCAATCTGTTTCAATGCCACAAGGTTAAAGATTCATCAATTGGCATTTATGCATATCAACATCACTGTTAGCTAAAAGAAATCCTTATAGGTATAATAGATTCACATAGTTTACTCAAAACAAATTCACATAGTTCACTCATAACCACATTGATAAGTATTCTTAACCATGTTAAAAAAATCCTAGAAGGCTCTTATTTTTTAGTAGATACAAGAAGTTAGTCTTCTCAGTAATTAGTGTGCATTATATATCTCAAACACCAAGTTGGTCATGTTTACATGGCATTGGTATAGAAATGATAAATGATAGGAAGCAATATTTTTGCTAAGAAACAGTATCATCTTTTCAAAGGACGGAGATAAACAATCCAACTTCTTTCATAGCAAAACAATAGCAAACCAAAAGGCCGGAATCGAATTATAAGAAATTATTCATCATCGTCGTCGGTCGAATCTTGGAATACAATATCACATTCATTGTCACTACTACTTATCTCTAAGTCATCTAAATTGTCATCTAAATGTTGCTCGGAATTAAATACAACGTTATTTATTACATCAAATGCAATATCAGTTCTATCTAAAAACTCTAAGGAACATTCCTCGACTTCGACTAGAACTTCATTAGACTCTTCAACATCATCTGAACCTTCTTCATTACCATGCGAAGGGATATCATACGCACGCCTAACTTCACATTCTTGCACAATCTACCAATTTGAACCGAGTACCAAATCTTCCACCAAAAAAACTTGCTTCGCTTGGTTTGTCAAAATAAATGGGTCATCCTTGAACCAAAACTTACTAACGTTGATGCTTTTGACAATGCCATTGACCCTCATATTTGAACTTCCAATATCGTACCATTTGCATTTAAAAAGCACAACACTTTTATCCCTAATATATTCTATCTTTATAATATCTGCCAGCATCCCATAAAATGTTATATTGTCTTCCCCATAATTTCCTAACACTGCAACGCCACAATTTTGTGTAATCCTTCGCAGATCACGACCTTCAGTGCAAAATCGCATTCCATTAGTATTGCAAACTGTATACTTCTGCACCAAACTATAAGGTCCACATGCTAATGCATACAAAGACTCAAAGTTTTGCCCTTCATGGGAGCTAGCTAATGTCGTCATCTATAACATGAAAGGAATATTAGTTTAGAATAAATAATCAGTAATGAACACCATGTTCAAACCTTCTTCTCACGTGATGCTTAAACCACGAAGGAAATTGTTCTTTATGTCTCCTGTCAACATATAATGGACTTTGTTGCCTCAACTCATCCATGTGCTCACTATAGATCATTGAAAATTGAATCAAATTAATTAACACGAATTAGCTCAATTCATTCCATATCTTAGTTTATAAGATTGTTAGCAAAACCTACTCGATAAATGAAGTTATCTCATGACAATTCATAAGCACATACCAATGTGCAATCTCTAGCTCTTTTGTAGGAAGGGAAATTATTTTGCCAGACCCAATTGGCTTACATTGTTGGAAGAACACTGAAATGTCACTACCATCAACCATATCATTGATCCGGTCTGGAAGGTTGAAGTTGGTTTCAATTCCTTTCAGATACATTGACCAGAATGTCATGCACTCTTTAACAACATATGCTTCAGCAATTGACCCTTCCGAACGTGCTTTATTTCTGACAAATCCCTTGAGTGTACCTAGGAATCTTAACAAATGATTCACCATAATTAGATAGGCCACTCTTTAGTTCACTTTCAAGAGTAATACGATATATTTAAAGAATACCTCTCAATTGGATACATCCATCTATACGCAACTGTTCCATCAAGTAAGGCTTCATTTGGCAAATAAATAGCCAAATGTACCATAACATCAAATAATGCCGGTGGGTATATCATTTCAAGTTTGCACAAGATTAAAATAATCTCCTGACACATTGTTTGAACGCCATCCTTATTCAAACTTCGTCTACAAATTCTGCAAAAGAAGTTCCCCAACTCAGGTAAAACACCTGTCACATCTTTATTCAAAATGCCACGCATCCCTAAAGGAAGAATGCTTTGTAACAATATATGAAAATCATGCGACTTAAGCCCACTAGTCTTCCTTTCATCAACATTAAGACATCTAGATATATTCAATGCGTACCCATCTGGAAACTTCACCTGCTTGACAAACTCACAAAACTTCTTCTTCTCATCCAAAGACATTGTATAGCATGTTGGAGGTTTTCCCACAATAGTTCCATCAGTAGCTCTTATCAAGTGTAATTCTTTCCGAATATTCATATCTTCCAAATCAAGCCGAGCCTTGATTGTATCCTTGGTTTTACCTTCAACATTCATCAACGTACCAAGGATACTGTCACAAATATTCTTTTCTATATGCATGACATCAAGGTTATGTCTTAATCTTAACTTATGCCAATATGGTAGATCAAAAAGAATGCTTTTCTTATTCCAATTCAACTCCTCTTCCAATCTCCTTCTCCTCTTATTGCTGGGGTGCTTTCCATAACATATATTCTCCACATGACATAATTGATCCATCACAGCATCTCCGTCTGGTAAGTTAGGTATAGTTTGATGATCACTCTTGCCATCAAACTTCTTGCTTCTTCTCTATGGATGATCGTACGAAAGAAAATGACGATGACCTAAGTAACCAATCTTACTTCTTAACTTACAAGAAGGAGTTTGCGTGGTACAAACAGGGCATGCCTTATAGCCTTTTGTGCTCCACCCAGAAATAGTTCCATAGGCTGGAAAGTCATTGATAGTCCACAGTAAAGCTGCATGCATTCAGAAATTTTCGCCCTTTGAGGCATCAAAAACATCAAAACCATCTTCCCATAACTCACTTAACTCATCCACTAGTGGTCTCATATAGACATCAATGTCTCGACTAACAGCTTTCGGACCTGGAATAACCAACGATAGCATAAAAAATGACTCATCCATACACATCCATGGGGGTAAATTGTAAGCTAAAAGAACAACAGGCCACACACTATATGAAAATGGCATATTGCCATATGGATTGAATCCATCAGTTGCTAAGCCTAGTCTGACATTACGTGGTTCTCTGGCAAAGTCAGGATATAGCTCATCAAAGCTCTTCCAAGCTTCTCCATCAGAAGGATGAACCATGGTATTTCCGTCACCTTTAGGCCTATCATTACAGCAAGTCATTTGTTTAACGGTCTTACTTGACATGAATAATCGTTGCAATCTGGACTTTAATGGAAAGTACCTCAACACTTTCCATGGTATCTTCTTACCCTTTCCATCATTAATTCTCCATCTTGATGTTCCACACTTGGGACAACTTTGCAAGTCCCCATACTCTTTCCAAAATAGGGAACAATCGTACTTACATGCGTGTATCGACACATAACCCAAACCTAGGCTTCGTAGAAATTGATTTGCTTCATAATAGGACTTCGGCAAAGTTTCACAATTAGGTAATACATCCCTCAACATACCAAGTAACATGTCAAATGACTTATTGCTCCACTTGTTGTATACTTTCAAGTGAAGCAATTTTATTAAAAATGACAACTTTGAAAAGTTTGTACATCTGGGGTACAACTCTTTAGTTGCTTTGCTCAACAATTCATGAAAGCCTTGCCCTATAAAATCTTCGATGCCTTTAGGACGACTCCTTCCATCCTCATCAATTGGACAATCATTTACGAAAGTACCCACATCTTGAAGCAAATCTTGCATGCCATCATCCTCCTCATCACCATCACCCTCATTAATATCATTCCACATCCCATCAATGTCTACATTTGCTTCATCAAGCCTTTCTGCCCTAGACATAAATCTAGATTTAGGCTTTTCATCGTGTAAAACCCAACAAGTGCATGATTGGTCCATGCCGAATCTCATTAAATGCTCATAAACATTCATTTGAGACCACTTATAACAATTCATGCAACGACTATAAGGGCATGAAATTTCACAATCTCTACCCTTTTTTTCCACCACAAATTTCATAAATGCTTTAACTCCATCAATGTATTCACTGGAAACCCTAACACTATTCATCCAACTCTTATCCATTGACCAAAAGCAACCTATGAATTTAACATAAAAATGACAACATTATCTTATGTTAGTGGGAATTCAATTTACACATAAAACACAAGCAACAAGTTGAAAAGAATGGGATTAGATTACTCACATATAATCTAATCCCATTCGAGTCATCCTATACAACAAACCTTGTTATTAGGATTTTAAACCTTCTTTTTCAAAGGGTGGCCAATAATCTCACTATTTCACACTTATTCCTATTGGGCAAGTAGCTATAACTAATTGTTCAATAGTCCAACAGTAGTACTGTGTGTAGTAGCTAATACACTGCAAATCCTAAACAGATAAGATGCTATCCTTAAGTCATGAGTTAGCATCCTAAGGACTCCTCAAATTCAAGTACAAAATTGTAAAAAGTATTCACAGAGAAAAAAAAGTAACTACAACAAAACAAGGCATTTTGCAACACAAGACAAGAGTACAAATCTTTCAAATTGCATAAGATAAAGTGCATAATTTGCATACCAGATCCAGTAACAAAATATAACAACAATTACATTGCCACTGCATACAATAATAAACAAGTATAAATATGAACAAATGAAAATGTGGTGTACAATTATATCAAAGTATACAAAGTGAAGTTCACTCGTTTACAAGCTTCTTGTATTAAACCACTCATGTTTAGGTCAAGTCATCTTCATTATTATGAATCCAACTTTTATTATTTTTCATTTTATTATATCATATTCTTGCTTTTAAATTTTTAATCAAAAAAACAAAATTTATGTAGAAGGTGTGAAGGAAAATGTGTTCATGAAAAAATGAAAATGAAAGAAGGTGTGAAGGAACAATTACCTCCAAAAATTGTTGCTAAATGGAATGTAGAATTCTCATTAGCCTCTCTTGTTTTATTCAATTTACGTATGCTTGCTTAATCCTTAAATTATTTTTCCCCCTTAATCAATAATTCTGATATTTTTTGACTTTACAAGGCTAAATTCTTGGATGAGTTTGTTTATTTATTTAAAGAACTTGTGAGGGAGTGAAACACAAGTACTTTGTCATCTTTGATAGTCAACATATGAGGGGCTATGAAAATATATTTTTTAGTAACTTTTTGGAAAACTTAATATATATATTAAAGGAGTTATAACACGAAAAGGGAAAAAAATAACTCACAAGTAAGATAAGCTATGCCACAACAATTTGATAATTCTACGTAAATTTCGAAAAAGACAATATCAGAATAGGAACATAAACCTTAAGATGAACATTATATTACTGAGGAGATCCTATCAAGTTGTAAAATTGTAAAGGGTACAACATCATTGAGTTCCTAACGAGAGAAGGCCTACTATACGCAATCCAATACCTCTGACAAAAGTTATTCAAGATAATAATAATGAACTTAGTCCTATTAACATTGATTTAGCTTTTAAGGATCAAGGGGATAAGCTTAGGACTAGGAGAGGAATTATAATCATAACGGATGATGGAGAAGCGGGAGAAGCAAGTGAGTCAAAGGAAAAGGAAGCTATATAACCACCTAACAAGTCTAGTGATGAGGGTTTTAAGTATGTTATTAAGTGCGAGATGCTTGTTACTAAGAAGGCATCAAGTCTTCAAATCAAAGAATATTAGCTAGAGACATAGAGGAAAAATATATTCCATAATAAATGTCATATTCATAACAAGAAATATTAAGGAATGAAATTGCACAGATGTCACCAATTACATACTCATTCAACAATTTTTCCTAATGGGGAAAACAGAAATGGTTGCTTCATTGCAACAATTTTTAGGTCCTTGGTTTTTACGGGTACATGAAATCCAACCATCATATACATTAAAAGAATTCCCTTTGTGGACAAAATAACAATAAACAAAAATAAATAGCAAGACCAGTAGAACAAGGAAAAATAAACAGTAGAGTGTAGCTTCAAATGGTAAATAAACAACAAAGTGTAACTTTTGACATGTATATGAAATCCAACCATCATATACATAAAAAGAACTCCCTTTGTGGACAAAATAACAATAAAGAAAAATAAACAGCAAGACCAGTAAAAAAACATGGCATTTTTTGTCATTTTAGGGTAAACAATGTGACTTATCTGTTATGTATAAGTACTGGTATTTATTGGTATGTAAGCTTGGTATTGAATATATGAAGGTTTGGTATAGTTTTAACCAAAGCATGGTTTTCTTTATACTGAGTAATGTTATTCCTATTTTAAGATGAAGATGTGACTTATCTGAGTTATGAATGGTGGTTATCTTTACATAATCATGATATTAAATGTATGAATGTCTGCTATGGTTTTTATTGAGCTAGAGTTTTTTCTATTGGGTAATAGTATCCTTATAACCTTTACAAGTTATGAATAAAGGTTTTTAAGGTTCATATAAACTCATTCATCACAAACTAAGTACACAAAACCAATCTTGAAGTTGAAGGTATGTTGAAAGGGATGTGCAGTATGTTAATCATAAGTTTCATTTACTCTCCCAATTTGTTCTACTTATCAAAGCAGAAGAATGTTGATTTGCCATTCCCTATTGGACTCTTTAGGTCCCTTACCCTCCCAATTTTTTATATTCTTTAGCTTCGATTGATTATTGTAATCTTCCATGGGACAACTATTGCATAGTTGATGATGATTGCCATATAAAACATATAATTTTAATCATAACATTACAAATACCAAGTGCTTACCCTATGACTCTCCTCTGTCAATCTTCAATGCTCAATGTTCAATGTTCAACCAATTCAAGCCTGCACATGACATTATTGAAATTTGTTTTAATCAACAAATTAAGACAAGATTTATGCGACGGGAAAGGTCATACTTTTCTGCGACGTTTTTCACTCAAACATCCTACTACTCTTTCATTAATGTCCATAATTGAAATCTCTATAACCAGCCTAACATTGGATTAATATTTTTACTGTATATTTGAATTATCAATATATATTATGATTATGTCTCTAAAGCTAGATCTTAATATTAGCTTAATTTGGTAGCAAAGCAAGCACACATCATCATGTTTTTTAACACACAATTAAGCTACATAAATTAATTAGATAAAAGATTACATTGCTTCCGATGAAGTGATAAATTAAGAAGGGATATGGATGAGAGAAAAGGAGACATTGAATGTTGGAGATGGTACAATACCAGAAACCCAATACTAAGAATTGATAATATTGTTCGAATGTAGCAAAAACCCACTGAAATGCCACTTCAAACAACACCCGACAGAAAATCGTTTAAATTTTAACAAAATCAAGAACACACACACACACAGAGAGAGAGAGAGAAAGGAGATTCGTGGGTATTTTAAACATGCATTATATATACTTCCAACGTTATACCCAACACCCACCACAACCACCACCCACCATACCAAGTTTGAGCTTTAGCAAATCAAAAACGAAGATAAAAAAAGCAGTGGGCATCGGAATGTACCTTAGGAATCAACGCGTGTGGAGGAGCAACAACGACGACGTTGAGAGGAGATTTAAAGGTGTTTGTTTATGTTGAGAGAGCGCAGAGAGTTGTCTGATGAGTGTGGGAGGCGCGATATTGAAGAAAGGTTTGAACCCAACGTTAATTAGTTAAACGACAGAGTTTTAATTTCTTTACCAACTCTTTCGCGACGTCTTGTTTAGAAAAACGTGATAATACTTATTTAGCCACATTTTAATTGTAAAACGTCTCAATTAGTACAACCTTTCTGCGTTGTTTTAATACAACGTCGACGAAACCTTAACTTTTTCCTGAGGTTTCAAAAACGTCACGATAAGCTTATACAATCTGTGACGTTTTCTCAGTCAAACGTCGCAGATTGTCTACTTTTTTGTAATGATGTAGGTCCTGCTTAGCTAAATAATACATTCAAGTCCATGTAACCGTTTAAAATTCTTTTATTTTCTACCTTATTTCAATTTATACCATAGTCCATAAGTTTATTTTCGAGAAAGAATAATTTTCATTCATAAGTAAAGTTTACGTACAAGCCTCTGATGCTCAAAACTAAAGAAATACAACAATAGTTTCTATATTAATAAGTAAAGATCCTAGAGGTCTAGAAAACAAGGTAGTTTAACTAAAATTTTATTTACTTAAATATTTTACGTGCCATTTTTTAAATTCTTTTTTCCTGTATCAATATTTTCCTGTCACATCTACACAAGTGGGTCTTCAGGAAATAACCTCTCTACTATATAGGAGTAAGGTTGCATATTATCATATCTCCCAAACTCCGCTTTATTGCGGGACTTCGAACTGGGTGTGATGATGATGACATATTGACAAGTTAGTATGTACTCCTCTAACTATCAACCCCATCCTATATTGGTGGATGATTTCCTGATATAATGTCTCCAAGCTTCTGCTCGTTTATTTGAAAATTTTGTTATTTCGTTCCTTCCAAGCATAGATACCATTATGGCCCAGGTTATCTTTAACGCCTTGTAATCTGCCTTGCTTAATGTTTTGAGATTGCACAACCAACTGATGGTGTCCTTTCAAGTGTGTACCTGAGAGTTTATAATCAATTTAGCTTGAATTATACTCTATGTATCTTTAAGGTAGTTGCATTCAATCATGAAATGATCTAGATTCTCCATTTCAGCATTGCAAAGTTCACAATTGAGATTATTAATTCGAAACTTCAACCTGTCTTTAGTGAGCAGTTCCTCATTTATACATAACCAGAGAATGAAGGAGTGAGTGGGTTTAATGTTGATATCCTAAATCAATGTGTCCCATTCAACTCTTGCATTTAGATCTATCTAAGGTAGTGTTTTACATTCCTTTGTGCTAAAATGGCCAGAATTATCGGTCGCCTATTGGATTTGACCCTCATCATTCTATTGGTAGTTTGGCATTTGATTGAAGATGAGAATAGAGTATCTGTTGTTATCGAAAGGCCAAAACCATTGGTTGGCTCTTATGAATCTACTAACCTTGTTTTGTGCACTTACCTTAAGTGATGAAGTTCTTCCACTTTAAAGAGGGGTCCTCTTCAGTGCCAATTGACATACCAGAATAGGGTTTTTTTTACCATTTCGGATCTTATGGACAACCATATTTTGCATCTAACTTCTTGTTTCTAGAATTTCATTCAATGTACCTAACATACCTAGCTTCTATTTTAGTAACCATATTATACTATTTTTTATGAAGGTGTTATGAATCCACTTTACCCATTAGGATTCTTGTTTGCTACACAACCACCTCAAACTTTTTGTCATACTTTGCTAATCAATCTTTATGAACTTAATCCTAACCCACCGTGGTGCTTTGGTTTACAAATTTTGCTCTAGCTTATTTTATCTTTGCTTCTACCTTAGCTCAATCCATTCCATAAAAATAATCAGAGCTTTCTATTTACTTTATTGAGGATACTTTTTGGCAAAGAGAGATGATTGAACCAGTAAGTAGATAAGTTGTTTAGAATCGACTGGCTGAGTTGAAGTACTCCTTTATAGCTTAAGTACCTATTTGTCTATTGATACACTCTAGCATTCAATGATTCCATCAATGATTGACATTCTACTGTTGTGAGCTTCCTTTGAGATATTGGTACACCTAAGTATTTAAATGGCAAGCTCCTTTGATTAATCCCTATCTCTATGGCCTTAGTTGCAACTTCACTGATGGAATTAGTTGATAAGTAGAAGTAGCTTCTCATAGGATTGCTTCTCAATCTTGAGACCTCCTGGAACTCCTTGATTGTATTAAAAAGTAAGTTTATAGAAAGCCTTTAGGCCCTAAAAAAAGCAATAGATCATCAGCAAAAACTATGTGGGTAAGTTTTAGGCCCCTACATCTGTGGTGAAACTGGTACTCAGGGTAAATCCTTGCATTCCTAGCAAGAAAAGTGGACAAACCTTCCATACATAGAACACATAGGTAGGGGGATAATTGTTGGACCACGATTTTTGAGTGAAATTTAGAAATATGAAGTGAAAGTAAATGAGTGATTTTATATATGTATTGTAAAATAAAAGTAATTATGCTTTGAGGAAATTCATAAGAAAATAATGATTTTGATTTTGATACCTTCGGGTTTTGAGTAGATTGGTATGGTTCATGAAATTAAAGTGGATGAGTTGATTGACATGAAGTTAAATAGCAAGAATTAAAAAGAAAAAGTGTGACAACTTGAAGAATTTAGAAAGTTTGACTTTTTGACCATTGAGAGTTGACTTTTGATTTAGGCAAATTTTGAGAAAATGTTCTCCATGAAACTTGTAGGTTATGTTGAGAGTTTTCTGTAGCCATAAAGTTTGTAATTTTTAGATATCGGGAGTGAAAGTTATGATCAGTCAAAGTTTAAGTGTGTTAGGGTTGACTTTTATTATGGTTGAAACTTTGACTAGAAAATTTACCTAGTTATAGGATAATTTAGCTTTGGAGTTCACCAAGAAAATTGAAGGATTTGATTTGATCTTTATTTGGACATAAAGTATACAATTTTTCGATTAAGGAATAATAAGTTATGATTTTTACAAGTTTATGTTATGGTATTAGCATAATTATTAGAGGACAGAACGTTTGACTGAAAAATTGACTTCCTTAGAGGTCAAATTGATTTTTATTTCCTACATGGAAGTTGTAGAGCTTCCTCCAAGCTTTCCATAGAGACCAAGTTTGTCACATTTGGAGTTCGGGGTCAAGAGTTATTATTGTGGAAAGTTTCGGATTTATTTAGGTTTTTTTAAAAAAAAAGGGGCGCAGGTCCACTGCGATGTCGCGGTCGTGCATGCGCACGATCGTGACTATGGGTTTCCACCGGAATGTCGCAATCGTACATGCGCACGATCGCAACTCCGCTGGTCCATGCGGATATCGCGGTCGTGCATGTGCACGATCGCGACTTCCCAAATTTTCTAAGAAAAGCAATTTTCTGAACATACTTCACTCTTTTGCTTATATATTTTCCGTCCGACATCCGATTGAGTGGATTCTTGCGGCGTTGGATTCCTAAGACAATTATCTACATCTTAATGAAAATTTATGAATTTTTTAGATTAAATTAAGGGTGATTAATTTAATCAAAGTGAGTCGGGAATTTTTCCAAACATAGTTCAGTATTTTGAGAAATTCGGGAGTTGTGGTGATCCAATTGAAGTGATTCTCGAGGTGAAATAAAATTAAGACACGGGGCTACAAGTCATATGAAGAAAGTAAATTTCAATTTTACCCCTAAGAGTTTTAATTTATAAATGGAAGTTCGAATTAGTGTGCAGTTTTTGGGTTAGGAACACCTGAGAATATTTTGAGCATAACTTTTGATCTGGGAATCGAAATGAGGTGATCCTTGTTTTTAATTAAACTAGAGACATAAGGCTACAATTTTTATGAAGACTTCGAGTTTCAATTTTGTGGTTAAGAATGTTAATTTCTGGATGGAAATAATCGTACATGGAAAATGTGTTAGAATATGAATATACCCGAAATGTTTTGAGCATAACTTTTGATGTAGTCCTCCGAATTGGATGATTTTTGTGGCATTATGAAATTAAGACATAGAGGAACAATTTTATAGAAGGAAGTTTTGACAAATTCCTTCAAATTGATAGTGCGAATCAGACCCGTAAGTAAGCATGACTTAAAGTAAATGTTAGGGGCATTTTGGGAAATCCACTTAAAGAGAGGGGCAAAAGGGTCATTTGACCCTCATTTTAAATGTCATGGCAGTATATATATATATATATATATATATATATCTTTGGCTGTCATTTGGAGTGGAGAAAACACGATGATTTGAGAGGAAAAGAAGAAAATAAGAAGAAGAAAGATGGAGAAGCTTCAGCCATGGAGAAAGATGAGAGAGAAAGCTAAGTTTTGATTTTTCTACTTGGTTCTTAGAGATTTTGAGGTTGTACCAAGAGAGAAAAAGATGGAGGAGCACAAGAGCTTCCTTCCAAGCCAAGAAAAGTCAGATTTTAGTGAAAAATGGGGTAAGGTCGAAAATTTGATGTGTGATTTTTGATGAATTTTTGGTTTAGAATTGTGGAAAAGGACATGGGTTTGTGATTTATGAAGTAAATTGTGATGTATATGCTTTAGGTTATGTTTAATTTTGGATGGAAATTAATTAAGGTTTAGGCCTAATTTTGTGGTTTGAGGTTTTTAGAAATTAATAGCTTAGAATCATGGAAAATATGATGGATTGGTGAAATATGAAATCAATTTTGAAGAAATTTTGTTTTATGATATTGAATTTGGATAAATTGGTTTAGGCCAATTTTGAGATTTGGGGATTTTTGAAATTGGTGGTTTAGATATCTTGAAATTAATATGAATTGATGATTTTTGACATTAATTTTAAGGATTATGTTATTTATAAGGTTGAAATTGGCTGGGTGTAGGAAAATTTTAATTGGAAGAATACAAGAAGAATGGGTCAAATTGGAACTTGGAAAAAATTTCTGGCATCGATTCGAGGTGGGTAGCATATTTATATTTTGATTTGTAAGCAATATGCAATTTTTGAAAAATTAAAGAAAGCAATTTTGAAAAAAAATAAAAGAAAGACAAAATTTAGATTTTTGATAAATTATTGTTTTTCTAAATGTTTGAAATTATGATTTCCAAATGTTTTCTGAAAAATTATAATAAGCTTAAATTCATTGTTTTAAAAGATTTGATAAATTGATATAAATTTCTATAAGTGCATTTGTTGTGTCTGCATCGATAAATTATGCAAATTGTTGGAAATTATTGATTGATTGAATTAATTTAACTGTATGAATTATGTAAATTGTGAGTTTGTTTGTGTTCGATGAAATGAAGTTTCAAAATGTGCCTTCGGGCAGTTTGATTAGTATGTGTGAAAAGTAAGACTTTCGAAAAGTGCCTTCGGGCATTCCGTGTAAGTGATAAGTCGACTTGTACCATGTGTAAGTCGACTTACACATGTTCGGTACCGATAAGTCGACTTGTTCATTCGATAAGTCGACTTGTTGAAGGTCGGTACTGTTTATTTGTGCCCTAAAGGCAATCCCCTTTAGCGCGTTTTATTCAAAGTCGCGTGCAGACTTTATGAATAAATAAAGAAAAGGCATTCTTCATTAATTTGATATTCGTAAACATTGTTTATGAATTGATAGGATCTTTAATCGAATTAATGAAGTCCATGATATATGACATAGCATGAAGGAAATTATGATGTGATCATACTCACGAGATTCCTATCATGTGCAATTATGTCGATGTCGAATTCTCCTAGTCATAGGATTAATGAGGCTGGACATCATTAATCCGGATAGACTAACACATGTCATATTCCTTGATTGGATCAAGCGGTTGGATCTCGAAGCGTAAATATGAGATATTTAGAATTGACATGTGGATGCTTACTAGCGGTAGTAAGTTCATTGGATGACTGCCATGAGATCATCACATGGATATCTTATCTAAGTGTCGTTGATAATCTCATCATAGCAATGGTGCAAGTATCCTTGACTTGAGGTACTCGAGGATATCTTGAATCTTGATCACGTGCTTTGACTCCATTCCTTGTTGCCTTCGAGTTAACTCATAGGGTGGTGCTTAGGTGCGACTTGAGGTATTGAAGATAATTGAGTAGCCAATAAAGGATTCACCACTGGATTAGCGAAGAGATACCCGTAGCCTCTTGTCGGGATCATTACTAAGGTTTGGCGGCATGTATGTCATGAAGAGTGTCTTCATTGACATATAAAGTAATGAGTCCCGGACAAGAAGCGATATCACTGGGCTAGACTCGATCTAGTGAGAGTTGACACTTTGACCATACTCATAACCAAGTGGGGTATAGGATGGTGAAAGGACGAATTGCACAGTAATTGTACATGGAAGGGTTCGTGATCCGGTTCGTGATGAATACATCAAACCGATTACTTTCGGTCAATTGGGGTCATGATGTGTTGCTAGATACCGCTCATGACTTGCTCAGATTAATTGTTAATCTAAGTGGCCAACATAACCGGAGCCTAAAGGGTCAAACGCATAAAAGTGTTTGAGAGAATCAGTAAAATAGTTATTGGACGAGTTCCATTATGGAGAGCATTAGGATTAAATGGATCTAATGGGATTGGGATATGTCGATGAGATCGCGACATCAATATTGCTAAGAAAGGTTTAGGAGTGTTTGAAGACATCGGGGCCCGATAGAGGCGTAGGACCGACCTCAGTTTAACTGGACCTCTTAGTAATTATATATATGTTAATTAATTAAGTAATTAATTAATTAATATTAAATATATATAGACATGTACGTGGAATCCATAGGAGGAAGCCTTTTCATCTTTTAACTTATATATATATATATATATATATATATATAAAGAGTGGCTTACGTGGATCCTCCTCCACCATAAGCTTCAATATGTCTTTAATAAGTTATAAGACATATAAAAGGTGAAAAATGAGAGGATGGTTCGTAGGTTTTTGAGGAAAAGAGAAGATGAAAGCTTAATAGTTAAGCTTTGTATTGAAAGGTTCATTTTTCTTTTTATCCTTAAGAAACCATCGATCTCTCTCTTCTCCAAGGCAAGGATTCCAACGTTTTCTGAAGCTCTCCAGGACAGAGGTAGGCTCTAGCAGGCTTTAATCTGTTCTAGCTATTCCCGGGTCAAAGGGGTTTGACTCGGTTAGATTTTCTGATCTCTGCGTAGATCACCTTTAGAGATAGTCTCTTTTGGCTATTTAGGTTGATGTCTTCATACCGATACCTGGATCCTGGGATTCGGGAAAGTCCTGGGAACAAAAATTTTTGTTTTCCACTGCCGGTACATGTGATGTACCTCCCGGGATTTTCCTACAGTGGTATCAAAGCGTCTGGTATCCCGTATGAAGCTAAAACCTAAGCGAGATCAGAAACCCTAATGGAATTTTCTGTTGATGCATGCTATCTGTTCAGATTTCGAATTTATATTGTGATATGCTTTTCGAAATTTTTCTGCCCAGAATTGTTCATAACATGTTAGAGAATATGTCTATGAATTTTCAGAATTTATCGATTTGATTTGATATAGTTTTGCTAATTAATTCCCTAAGGTTACAGATGTTATTTTGTGAAACGATTCTGGAACAGGCATGAGTATAAAATCGAGAATAAATTCTAGAAAAATGGTTTTTCGGATTTTCCTTCACCTACATGTGTCTAAGATGTTGTTGAATGTCTTTGAGCATGGAAATTGGATTTCAAGGTGATTGGATATTTATTCACGAATTTATTCTATGCTGTTGGGAATTGCTGTGTTGATGAACACAGATTTTGAATCGGTTTTGTTATTTAGGTTGACTGAGTTTTTGATGGCCTAAAATCCTGAAACAATTCATGTAGCATGTTCTGAACATTTAATAACCTATGTAAGTTTCTCAGAATTTATTGAAATTTTTTCGTTGATCATTTCGAGCAATGTACAGAACTGGACAGTTTTGTGAAAATTGTTGGGACTGTTTTGCTTGGCTTGATTGAGTGTGCTTTTTCAGTTCCAATGCCTTGCACCATTTTTAATGTGATTAAAAATGTGTTATATTGATGTAATATGATTGCCAAACTGAATTTCTTGAAGTTACTTTTCCAAGAATTTTTGAATGCCGAATTGATCACATTAGCGTCTCGGTAGTATCTTGCATTATCTTGTTTGTTTTGACCGTCATATTTTTTATGGCATGTGATGAAGTAAATTTGATAATGTATGTGCTAGCTAGAGATGCTTAGGTTGATGATTTGGGTGTTCCTAAATTATTTGGAAATTAATGAGTTTTGACTCATTTCAAGCTTTTCATATAGTTTGACTATTTAAGGCATTCATGAATCAATGAAGTGTTCATTGAGGCATCAATTCACAGATATTACCCTAGGTATGATGGTGTTGAGAATTGGAATTGTACTGATTGAGGAATTAGCCGATTAGAGATTTTAGCAAAATTCCTGAATAAGTGGAATTTGTATATGGTATAAATCGACTTGTTCAAGATTTTGGATAAGTCGACTTATGGATTTGAATAAGTCGACTTGTTCAAGATCTCGATATAAGTCGACTTGTAGTTCCTTGTAAGTCGACTTGTTCATGGGCAGATGACATAAGTCGACTTGTGTCATACAAGTCGACTTGTGTGTGAAGCAGAAGCATAAGTCGACTTGCATTTGATGAAAGTGGACTTGTGGCATCATAGGTGGGATGATGGATGATTTTAGGTATAGACTCAATGTGATTGATGAAATGCCCTAAATCATATCATATAGTCATGGTGACTATAATCCTACGGCTTGGAGAAGAAGTAGAAGAGACCCGAAATCCCTCCTCGGTATATGAAAACTAACGCCTTCCATTAATATGGTAAGAACCAGAGTTTTTATAGGGTTGGATTGTTGAGCTAACCTCAAGCTCGCTCTATACAAATATGTTCGAACCATGAAAATGAGATTTTCAGATTAATGGGTCGGTTTTCCTAGAAGCGTTGATTTGTTGAGCTAACCTCAAGGTCAACTTGAACAGAGGCGAAATTGGGTAGCATACATCAGATGTATGCGCATCAATGAGTTGATACCCAATGTAAGTGCATACATCAACAAGTTGATAACACTGATCGATAGTTGTGTCTAAGATGTAATTGGTATATCTGATACCTCCCGAGACATAAGGTGGCTTGTTGAGCAAACTCAAGGTCATTCTTAATGTCGATTATCGATGATACAATTGGTATGACCGATACCTACCGATTGACCTAAGTTGTGGCTTGTTGGGTAAACCCAAGGTCACTCTTAGCAATGTCGGATATCGACCCACTAGGACATTATGTCACTTTGTTTCTCTGGATTCGTAAAGAGGGTTATGGATTCTAGGAAACTAGTGGGAGCCATATGCATGTCATGCAAGTCCTTATGATCATCGCAGGCATTTCTATTCTATCATTCCTTCTCTCTATCGCTAGGTTGATTGAAGAAGTCTTTCGATGTAATTTTCGCTCTCTATTCGGACCAAATTTTCTTGATTGGCTAAGGAATCGAGAATTGTTCTTAGATCCGAGGCGGGATCGTCCTAGATGTTCCACTTCCGATTACTTTCTTTGTCGATGCTTCGATAAGGATCGGGGCGCATATTGTAAGCATCTAAGGGCGATGATATGGATACTTGCTTTATGCTTGCCTCGATGTCACTAGAGCTGCGGGAGCAAAGACGAGTCTATGGATGCTCACACTATAGTATTTCATCTTAGGGGCTGTTTGATGAGTAAGCTCGATGCGAAAGATTCGAGACCTCAAAGCTTCTCTTCACCACAAAGATGGCTCGTGGATATCTGCATGCGGTATGCCACGAAGATGAATGACTATATTGAGAGATTGGCCGTCTTAGGATTTGTAATGGATTATGAGTTAAGTAGAGACTTAATTACGGTTGGATTGTCCGCGCTTATTCACGGTTCGTGATAAACTATCGGATAAACCAAATATCCACAAAATTCTGAGTGATCAATCACTTTCGAGACAGTGACGAGCTATCGAGAAGGATAGCAAGCAAGTGCTAATGGTGGATGCTTCTTCTTCTAGTTCAAAGAAGAAAAGGCTAAGAAACCAAAGGAAGTGCCATCAAGGAAAACCAAAGCGCCCCAAAAGGATTTTGCTTTCATTGTGGCAAGTCAAGCCACTAGGCTAAACCGCCTTAAAATCTATCTCGAGTTTCGAAGCGAAAGAAGGCATCGATGCCTCTACTTCTTCAAATATGTTTGTCATTGAGGTTAATCTTGTAAGTACAAGTCGACTTGTACTCTTGATAAGTCGACTTGTTCTTGAAAATGCAGATAAGTCGACTTGTACATTCATAAGTCGACTTATTTAAGGACGATCTTTTTATTTGTGCCTAAAGGCAATCCCTTTAAGCGCGTTTTATTCACGATCGTATCGCATGAATGAATAAATAAAGAAAAGGCATAATTCATTAATTTGATGTTCATGAACATTGTTTATGAATTGATTGGATCTTTAATCAGATTAATGAAGCCCATGATATATAACATAGCATGAAGGAAATTATGATGTGATCATACTCCTGAGATTCCTATCATGTGCAATTATGTTAGTATCTAAATTCTCCCTAGTCATAGGATTAATGAGACTGGACATCATTAATCCGGATAGACTAGCACATGTCATATTCCTTGATTGGATCAAGCAGTGGATCTCAGAAAATGTAAATATGAGATATTTAGAATTGACATGTGGATGCTTACTAGCGGTAGTAAGTTCATTGGATGACCTGCCATGAGATCATCACATGGATATCTTATCTAGTGTCAGTGATAATCTCATCATAGCAATGGTGTAAGTATCCTTAGACTTGAGGTACTCGAGGATATCTTGAATCTTGATCACGTGCTTTGACTCCATTCCTTGTTGCCTTCTAGAGGTAACTCAAAGGGTGGTGCTTGGGTGCGACTTGAGGTATTGAAGATAATTGAGTAGCCAATAAAGGATTCACCACTTACGGATTAGCGGAGGAGATACCCATGGCCTCTTGTCGGGATCATTACTCGAAATCTCGGCGGAGTGAATATGTCATGAAGAGTGTCTTCATGGACATATAGAGTAATGAGTCATAGGGCGAATCTGTTATCACTTAGGCTAGACTCAGGTCTAGTGAGAGTTGACACTTGACCATACTCATAACCAAGTGGGGTATAGGATGGTGAAAGGGACGAATTGCACTAATTGTCTATGGAAGGGTTTGTGATCCGGTTCGTGATGAATACATCAAACCGATTACTTTTCGGTCAATTGGGGGTCATGATGTGTTGCTAGATACCGCTCATGACTTGCTCAGATTAATTGTTAATCTAAGTGGCCAACATAACCGGAAGCCTAAAGGGTTACACGCTTAAGAGTGTCTCAGAGAATCTGTAAAATAGTAATTGGACAGAGTTTCAATTATGGAGAGCATTAGGATTAAATGGATCCCGATGGGATTGAGATATGTTCCGATGAGATCGCGACATTAATATTGCTAAGAAAGGTTTTCGGGGCTGTTTTTGACATCGGGGCCCGATGAGCGATGAAGCCAGGCCCAGTTTGACTAGACTGCTTTAGCAATTATATATATTAATTAATTAAGTAAATAATTAATTAATATATATAAATATATGATGAAACGTGGAAGTGGAGGAAAGGAAGCTTCATCTTTAAGTTTTACTTTATATATATATATATATATATATATATAAAGAAGAAAAAACGTGGAGCTCTCTCCACCTTTAGTTTGTTAAGTCTTCTTAAAGACTCAAAAGACTAATATATGAAGAGGAAGAGAGATGATCATCGTGACTTTAAGAAAGGAAGAAGGAAAATGGTTTTCCTTCTCATCTCATAGCACCATCGATTCTCTCTTCTCTCCAAACCAAGGTCCAACGTTTCTTCAAGCTCTCCAGGACAGAGGTAGGGTCTAGCAGCTCTTAATCTGTTCTAACTATTTCCGGGTCAAAGGGGTTTGACTCGGTTAGGTTTTCTGATCTCTGCGTGGATACCTTTAGAGATAGTCTCTATTGGCTATTTAGGTTGATGTCTTCATACGGATACCTGGATCCTGGGTTTCGGGAAGGTCCCGGGAACAAAAATTTTTGTTTTCCGCTGCCTGTACATGCGATGTACCTCCCGGGATTTTCCTACAGTGGTATCAGAGCATCTGGTATCCCGTATGAAGCTAAAACCTAAGCTAGATCAGAAACCCTAAGTGCTGTTGATGTTGATGCATGTGTACTGCCCAGATTTCGAATTGCTATAGAGATAGGGTTTTCGAAATTTTTCTGCCCAGAAATGTTCATAACATGTTAGAGAATATGTCTATGAATTTTCAGAATTTATCGATTTGATTTGATATAGTTTTGCTAATTAATTCCCTAAGGTTACAGATGCTGTTTTGTGAAACGATTCTGGAACAGGCAGTAGTATAAAATCGAGAATAAATTCTAGAAAAATCGTTTTCTAGATTTTCCTTCACCTACATGTCTCTAAGATGTTGGTGAATATCTGTGAGCATGGAAATTGGATTTCAAGATGATTGGATATTTATTCACGAATTTATTCTATGCGGTTGGGAATTGCTGTGCTGATAAACACAGATTTTGAATCAGTTTTGTTATTTAGGTTGACTGAGTTTTTGATGGGCTAAAATCCTGAAAAACTTCATGTAGCATTTTCTGCACATGTAGTAACCTATATAATTTTCTCATGATTTATTGAAATTGTTTCGATGATCATTTCGAGCAATGTACAGAACTGGACAGTTTTGGTGAAAATTGTTGAGACTGTTTTGCTTGGCTTGATTGAGGTTGCTTTTTCAATTCCAATGCCTTGCACCATTTTTAATGTGATTAAAAATGTGTTATCTTGATGTAGTATGATTTCCAAACTGAATTGCTTGAAGTTGTTTATCCTAGAATTTTCGGATGCCTAATTGATCACCTTTGTGTCTCGTTAGTATATTTCATTTTCTTGCTTGTTTTGGCCGTCACAATTTTTGTGACAAGTGCCGGAGTAGTTTTGAGAGTGTATATGCTAGCTAGAGTTGCTTAGGATGATAATTTGGGTGTTCCTAAATTGTTTGGAAATTAATGAGTTTTGACTCATTTCAAGCTTTTCATATAGTTTGACTATTTAAGGCTTTCATGGTTCAATGAATTGTTCATTGATACATCAAATTTATCAGATATTACCTTAGGTATGTAGGTGTTGTGAATTGGAATTGTATTAATTGAGGAATTAGCCGATTAGAGATTTTAGCAAATTTACCTGGATAAGTCGACTTGTATGTGAAATAAGTCGACTTGTTCAAGGTTTTTGGGATAAGTCGACTTGTGTATAGAATAAGTCGACTTGTTCAGGATCTCAGTATAAGTCGACTTGTAGTACCTTATAAGTCGACTTGTTCATGGGCAGGTGAAATAAGTCGTGAAATAAGTCGACTTGTGTCATACAAGTCGACTTGTGTGTGGGCAGAAGCATAAGTCGACTTGCATTTGATGAAAGTCGACTTGTGGCATCTTTCGAGTTGGATGATGGATGATTATAAAGATTGATTCAATACGATTGATGAAACCTAAATCATTCCATATAGTCTTGGTGACTATAATCCTACGGCTTGAAGAAGAAGAGACTCGAAATCCCTCCTCGGTATATGAAAACTAACGCCTTCCATTAATATGGTAAGAACCAGAGTTCTTATAGGGTTGGGTTGTTGAGCTAACCTCAAGCTCACTCTATACGAATATGTTCAAACCATGAAAATAAGATTTTCGGATTAATGGGTCGGTTTTCCTAGAAGCTTTGATTTGTTGAGCTAACCTCAAGGTCAGCGTGGACGAGGCGAAGTTGGGTAGCATACATTAGATGTATGCGCATCAAAGAGTTGATACTGATGAAGTGCACACATCAACAAGTTGATAGCGATCGATAGTTGTGTCTAAGATGTAATTGGTATATCGATACCTCCGAGACATAAGGTGACTTGTTGAGCTAACCTCGAGGTCATTCTTAATGTCGGTTATCGATGATGCAATTGGTATGACCGATACCTACCGATTGACCTAAGTTGTGGCTTGTTGAGCAAACTCAAGGTCACTCTTAGCAATGTCGGATATCGACCCACTAGGACATTATGTCACATCGTTTTTCTGGATTCGTAAGGAGGGTTATGGATTCTAGGAAACTAGTGGGAGCCATATGCATGTCATGAAAGTCCTTATGATCATGCAGGCATTTCTATTCTATCATTCCTTCTCTCTATCGCGTTTAGGTTGATTGAAGAACTCCTTCAGTGTGAATTAATGCTCTCCTTTCTGGACCGATTTTCTTGATTGGCTAAGGAATCGAAATTGTTCTCGGATCGAGGAACTGGGATCGTCTAGATGTTCCACTTCCGGATGCACTGCTGCCAATGCTTGATAAGGATCGAAAGCATATCGTAAGCATCTAATGGGCGGGGACATGGCTATTGCCTCGATGTCACGAGCTGCGAAGCGACGAGTTCATGGATGCTCACGTTATAATATTTCATCTTAGGGAGCTGTTTGATGAGTAAGCTTGGTCTGAAAGGTTCAAGACCTCGAGGCTTCTCTTCATCACAAAGATGGCTCGAGGACAAGCTAACAAGATATACCACGAAGATGAATGGCTATATTGAGAGATTGGTCGTCTTAGGATTTGTAATGGATTATGAGTTAAGTAGAGACTTAATGCTGGTTGGATTGTCTGATGGTTATTCACGGTTAGTGTTAAACTATCGGATGAACCAAATATCCACAACAATTCTGGTGATCAATCTGCTTTCATAACAGTTGACGAGCTATCAAGATAGATAGCAAGTGCTAATGGTGGATGCTTTTCTTCGGTTCAAAGAAGAAAAGGCCAAAAACAAAGGCGTGCCAACAAGAAGAAAACCAAAGTATTACGCCCCAAAAGGATTTTGCTTTCATTGTGGCAAGTCTAGCCACTAGAGCGGCCGTAAAATCTATCTGAGTCCTTGAAGCGAAGAAGGCATCAGATGCCTCTACTTCTTCAAATATGTTTGTCATTGAGGTTAATACTATTCCTGATCCAAACATATCGGTTTTTAATACCGGATGTGGCTCATACATATGAAATGTTATGCAGGGCCTCAGGGACAGTAGAAAGCTCATAAAAGGAGAACTGGACCTTCGTGTAGGTAATGCAGCAAGAGTTGCTACATTAGCCGTATGCACTTATGTCTTGTTACTCCCTACTGGGCTTGTATTCAAATTGGATGATTATCAATTTGTACCCGTTTTAAACAAAGAACACATTGTATGTTTTATGTTTAATTAGAGCTGGTTTCCATTAGACTTTTAGTAGCAATGGTTGTTCTATTAGTTCGAATGGAATGCTCTATGGTATTGGTACATTATGCAATAGAAATGACATATTAGATATGTCATATCCAGTTATGAATGTCAATGACGCGGAAAGACATAATTGAGATAATTTAAAATCAACGTACTTATGGCATTGTCGCCTTGGCCATATAAATGAGACACGCATAGCTAAGCTCCATGAGAGTGGCAGTTTAGGATCATTTGATTATGAATCATATGACACATGCGAATCTTGTTTATTAGGCAAGATGACTAAGTTATCCTTTAAAGGAAAGGGTGAACAAGTGAATGGAATATTAGACCTAATACATTTGGATGTATGTGGTCGATGTCCATCCATGCGAAGTGGTTGTTTTACTTCATTACTTTTATCGGTGATTATTCACGATATAAGTGTACATATCTAATGAGATACAAATCAAGCATTTGAATAGTTCAAATCATTCAGAAATGAAGTAGAAAACTAACTTGGTAAAAGTATGAAGACATTACGATCTGATCATGGTGGAAAATACTTACACCAGCAGTTTTGGATTATCTCGGAGATAATGGGATTTTATCTCGATTCACTCCTCCTTACGCGCAAAGACAATGGTGTGGCTGAAAGGAGAAATCGAACCTTGTTAGACATAGTGCGATTGATGATAGGTTTTACGAGTTTTAGGGTATGCGCCGAGACAGCTATTTACTTGTTAAGCGAGTTCCATTAAAGGCGATTGATGTTACTCCATATGGAGATATGGACTAACGAAAACCCTATCTTTCTTAGCTGAAAGTTTGGGATTGTCACGCTTCGTGAAGCGGACACGGTCGATTAACTTGATGCAAAGTCGACAAGTGTTTGTTAAATGGAATATCAATTCTACCTTCTTTGAGGAACAAAGTTGTTTGTTTGAGGCATCTTGTCTTTCTAGAAAAGAGTTTCTTCTGCAAGAAGGCGGTGGGAACAAAGTTGAACTTGAAGAAGTTCAAGATGCTCAAACAAGCACTGATCAATCGCTGAACTCAAACTGTCACTCATTCAGATGAAGTAACAGTTCAACCTTCTGTGACACACGAATTTCGTAGGTTAAGTAGGAGACGCACTGTTCCTGAGAAATATGGATTTCTCGTGGGGAACAGAATGACGTATTACTCATACGAGATGATGAGCCTACTACCTATGAAGAGGTTCTGAAGAGTTCAGAGTCTGAAAAATGGCTTCGTGCCATAAAATCGGAAATGGATTCCATGTACATAAACCAAGTATGGACTTTGGTTGTTACACCTGAAGGGATAAAACCCACAGGGTGCAAAGAGGTTTTAGAAGAAAACCAACATGGATGGTAATTTGATTACCTATAAAGCAATGCTTACGGTTAAAGGATTTAAATCACGCACGAAAGAGTTGACTATGACAAAACCTTGACCCGTAGCAATGCTTAAATCCATTAGGATACTCCTAGCCATTGCCACTCATTATGATTATGAGATATGGCAAATGGATGTGAAGATAACTTTCCGAGAAGAAATCTGCAGGATATATGTATGACACAACACGAGGGCTTCACTTCCATCGATGGCGAAAAGGTATGCAAGCTTCAGAAATCCATGTTTGGATTGAAGCAAGCTTCCAGGAGTTGGATTATCCGTTTAGATGAGTCAATCAAAGAGTTTGATTTCTCACAAAATTCGGATGATCATTGTGTGCATAAGAAGGTTAATGGGACTGCAATCGTTTTCCTTGTGTTGTATGTAGATGACATCTTGTTACTCTAAACGATGTCTCTATCTTTAAATCGCTTAAAATTTGGTTGTCCAATCAATTTGCGATGAAAGACCTTGGTAAAACAACTTATATCCTTGGGATATAGATTTATAGAGATAAATCAAAAGGTTGCTTGGTCTTTCACAAGCATCGTACATAGATGAGATGCTAAAGAGGTTTAGCATGGAACAATGCTATGTACGTGGCCCGATGTATCGTATGCTCTAAGTGTTACGAGCAGATACTAATCGGATCCTAGTGAGGGTCACTGGGTGGCTGTCAAGAATATCCTCAAGTACTTGTGAAGCACTAAGGATGTTTTCTTGATGTTTGGAGATGTAAATCTCCATGTGAGCGGGCATTCAGTTGCCAGTATCTAATCTGATAAGGATGATTCTGAATCATGTTCAGGTTATATACATTCACACTGAATAGCGAGGCGGTCAATTGGAAGAATTCCAAACAAGAGAGGACTACTGATTCAACAACCGAGGCAGAGTACCTGTCGCATGAGATGTGCAAAGGCGGTTTGGATCAAAAGTTCATTCTTGAACTTGATCTAGTCCCTAGCGTGGTGGGCCCATAGGATTGTATTGTGATACAATGGGGCTAATCTTGTGAGCAAAGGAACCAAGGTCTTATCGACGATTGAACTCGTACTTTGCCGATTCGGAGATCATTAGTCGAGATGATATCCGATAGAGAGAATTCCACGAGCAAAGTGTTCTTTGTTCCATTGACAAAGCCATTGTCACGGAGAATTGTGATTCTCATGGACTCGCTTATGGTATTGGATACTAAGGCGATTGGCTTTAGGTCAAGTGGGAGATTTGTAAGTACAAGTCGACTTGTACTACCGATAAGTCGACTTGTTCTTGAAAAGTACCGATAAATCGACTTGTACATTGCATAAGTCGACTTATTTAAGGATCTGATCTTGTTTATTTGTGCCTAAAGGCAATTCCCTTTAGCGCGTTTTATTCACGATCGTGCGCGGTGAATGAATAAATAAAGAAAAGGCATAATTCATTAATTTGATGTTCATGAACATTGTTTATGAATTGATTGGATCTTTAATCAGTTAATGAAGTCCATGATATATGACATAGCATGAAGGAAATTATGATGTGATCATACTCACGAGATTCCTATCATGTGCAATTATGTCGGTATCTAAATTCTCCTAGTCATAGGATTAATGAGGCTGGACATCATTAATCCGGATAGACTAACACATGTCATATTCCTTGATTGGATCAGCGGTGGATCTCGAAGCTGTAAATATGAGATATTTAGAATTGACATGTGGATGCTTACTGGCGGTAGTAAGTTCATTTGATGACCTTCCATGAGATCATCACATGGATATCTTATCTAGTGTCAGTGATAATCTCATCATAGCAATGGTGCAAGTATCCTTAGACTTGAGGTATTGAAGGATATCTTGAATCTTGATCTGTGCTTTGACTCCATTCTTTGTTGCCTTCGGAGGTAACTCATAGGGTGGTGCTTAGGTGCGACTTGAGGTATTCAAGATAATTGAGTAGCCAATAAAGTTCACCACTTACGGATTAGCGAGAGGAGATACCCATGGCCTCTTGTCGGGATCATTACTCGAAATCTCGGCGAGTGAATATGTCATGAAGAGTGTCTTCATGGACATATAGAGTAATGAGTCATAGGGCGAATCTGTTATCACTTAGGCTAGACTCGATCTAGTGAGAGTTGACACTGACCATACTCATAATCAAGTGGGGTATAGGATGGTGAAAGGACGAATTGCACAGTAATTGTACATGGAAGGGTTTGTGATCCGGTTACGTGATGAATACATCAAACCGATTACTTTCCGGTCAATTGGGGTCATTATGTGTTGCTAGATACCGCTCATGACTTGCTCAGTTAATTGTTAATCTAAGTGGCCAACATAACTTAAGAAGCTAAAGGGTCCTGCACGCTTAAGAGTGTCTCGAGAGAATCAGTAAAATAGTAATTGGACGAGTTCGATTATGGAGAGCATTAGGATTAAATGGATCCGATGGGATTGGGATATGTCGATGAGATCGCGACATCAATATTGCTAAGAAAGGTTTTGAAACATTTTTTTGACGGGCCCTAGAGTCGGTAGGGCCCGACCCAGTTTATTGGGCCTTTAGCAATTATATATATTAATTAATTAAGTAAATAATTAATTAATATATATAAATATATGATGAAACATGGAAGTGGAGGAAAGGAAGCTTCATCTTTAAGTTTTACTTTATATATATATATATATATATAAAGAAGAAAAACGTGGAGCTCTCTCCACCTTTAGTTTGTTAAGTCTTCTTAAAGACTAAAAGACTAATATATGAAGAGGAAGAGATGATCATCGTGACTTTAAGAAAGGAAGAAGGAAAATGGTTTTCCTTCTCATCTCATCTTTCCCATCGATTCTCTCTTCTCTCCAAAGCAAGGTCAACGTTTCTTGAAGCTCTCCAGATGTAGGTAGGGTCTAGCAGCTCTTAATCTGTTCTAGCTATTCCGGGTCAAAGGGTTTGACTCGGTTAGGTTTCGATCTCTGCGTGGATACCTTTAGAGATAGTCTCTATTGGCTATTTAGGTTGATGTCTTCATACGGATACGGATCCCAGGTTTGGGAAGGTCCAGGAATAAAATTTTTGTTTTCATTTGCTGTACATGCGATGTACCTCCGGGATTTTCCTACAAATACTATTCTGATCAAAACATATCGGTATTAGATACGGTTGTGGCTCATACATATGAAATGATATGCGGGGCCTCGGGGACGATGAAAGCTCATAAAGGAGAACTAGACCTTCGTGTAGGTAATGCAGCAAGAGTTGCTACATTAGCCGTAGACACTTATGTCTTGTTACTCCCTAGTGGGCTTATATTCAAATTGGATAATTGACATTTTGTACCTGTTTTAAACAAAGAACATATTGTATGTTTATGTTTAATTATAGCTGGTTTCCATTGCACTTTTAGTAGCAATGGTTGTTATATTAGTTGCAATGGAAGGCTCTATGCTACTGGTACATTATGCAATTCAATTGACATATTAGATATGTCATATCCAGTTCTGAATGTCAATGACGCGGAAAGACATAATCGAGATAATTTAAAATCAACTTACTTATGGCATTGTCGGCTTGGCCAAATAAATGAGATATGCATCGCTAAGCTCCATAAGAGTGGATGTTTAGGGTCATTTGATTATGAATCATATGACACATGTGAATCTTGTTTATTAGGCAAGATGACTAAGTAATCCTTTAAAGGAAAGGGTAAACGAATGAATGAAATATTAGACCTAATACATTCGGATGTATGTGGTCCGATGTCCATCCATGCCATAAGTGGTTGTTTTTACTTCATTACTTTTATCGGTGATTATTCACGATATGGGTACCTGTATCTGTAGAGATACAAATCTAAAGCGTTTGAAACGTTCAAATAATTCAGAAATGAAGTAGAAAACTAACTTGGTAAAAGTATGAATACATTACGATCTGATCGTGGTGGAAAATGCTTAGACCAATAGTTTTGGATTATCTCAGAGATAATAGGATTTTATCTCAGTATACTCCACCTTACGCCGCAAGACAATGGTGTGGTTGAAGGAGAAATCGAACCTTGTTAGACATGGTGCGATTGATGATAGGTTTTGCATTTTGGGAATATGCGCTCAAAGCAGTTGTTTACTTATAAACAGAGTTCCATTAAAGCGTTGTGGTTACTCCATATGGAGATATGGACTAGCGAAAGCCTATCTTTCTCATCGAAAGTTTGGGATTGTCACCTTCGTGAAGTGGACACGGTCAGATTAGCTTGATGCAAAGTCGACAATTGTTTGTTAAATGGAATATCAATTCTACCTTCTTTGAGGAACAAAGTTGTTTGTTTCCAAGTATCTGTTTTCTTAAAGAAAGAGTTTCTTTTACAAGAGGGCGATGGGAGCAAAGTTGATCTTGGAGAAGTTCAAGATGCTCGAACAAGCGTAGATCAATTGCTGAACTCAAGCTGTCACTCATATAGATGAGGTAACAGTTCAACCTTCTACTACACACGAATTTCGTAGGTTAAGTAGGATACGCTCTGTTCCCGAGAGATATGAATTTCTTGTAAGTGAGCAGAATGCGTATTGCTCATATGAGATGATCGCGCTACTACCTATGAACAGTTACGAAAAGTTGAGTCGGAACATGGCTTTGTGCCATGAAATCAAATGGATTCCATGTATGAAAACCAAGTATGGACTTTGGTTGTTACACCGAAGGATAAAACCCACGAGGTGCAAAGGAGTTTTCGAAGAAAACCAACATGGATGGTAATTTGAGTACCTATAAAGCAATGCTTACGGTTAAAGGATTTAAATCACGAGACAAAGAGTTGACTATGACAAAACCTTGACCCGTAGCAATGCTTAAATCCATTAGGATACTCCTAGCCATTGCCACTCATTATGATTATGAGATATGGCAAATGGATGTGAAAACGACTTTCTGAGAGGAAATCTGCGAGGATGTGTATGACACAACTGAGGGCTTCACTTCCATCGATGGCGAAAAGGTATGCAAGCTTCAGAAATCCATGTTTGGATTGAAGCAAGCATCCAGGAGTTTGAATATCCGTTTTGATGAGATACTCAAAGAGTTTGATTTCTCACAAAATCCGGATGATCATTGTGTGTATAAGAAGGTTAATGGGACTGCAATCGTATTCCTTGTGTTGTATGTAGATGACATACTGTAACTAGGAAACGATGTCTCTATGCTGCAATCAGTTAAAATTTGGTTGTCCAATCAATTTGCGAAGAAAGACCTTGGTGAAGCAACTTATATCCTAGGGATATAGATTTATGAAGATAAATCAAAAGGTTGCTTGGTCTTTCACAATCATCGTACATAGAAGAGAAGCTGAAGAGATTTAGCATGGAACAATGCTATGTACGAGGCCTGATGTATCGTATGCTCTAAGTGTTACTGACGATACCAATCGGATCTGGTGAGGTCCTTTGGGTGGCGATCAAGAATATCCTCAATACTTGTGAAGCACTAAGGATGTTTTCTTGATCTATGGAGATGAAAATCTCAAGTGGCGTGCATTCGGATGCTAGTATTTAATCGATAAGGATGATTACGAATCACAATCGGGTTATATACATTCACACTAAATAGCGTGGCGGTCGGTTGGAAAAGTTCCAAACAAGAGAGGATCGCGATTCATCAACCGAGGCAGAGTACATTGCGCATGAGATGCTAAGAAAAGCGGTTTGGATCGAAGTTCATTCTTGAACTTGATCCGGTCCCTAGTGTGATGGGCCCATAGGATTGTATTGTGATACAATGGGGCTAGTCTTGTGAGCTAAGGAATCAAGGTCTTATCGACGATCCGAACTCGTGCCGCCAATTCGGAGATCATTAGTCGACATGATATCTGATAGAGAGAATTCCACGAGCAAAGTGTTGTTTGTTCGTTGACAAAGCCATTGTCACGGGAGAATTGTGATTCTCATGGACTCGCTTATGGTATTAGATACTAAGGCGATTGGCTTTAGGTCAAGTGGGAGATTTGTAAGTGATAAGTCGACTTGTACCATGTGTAAGTCGACTTACACATGTTCGGTACCGATAAGTCGGCTTGTTCATTCGATAAGTCGACTTGTTGAAGGTCGGTACTGTTTATTTGTGCCCTAAAGGCAATCCCCTTTAGCGCGTTTTATTCAAAGTCGCGTGCAGACTTTATGAATAAATAAAGAAAAGGCATTCTTCATTAATTTGATATTCGTAAACATTGTTTATGAATTGATAGGATCTTTAATCGAATTAATGAAGTCCATGATATATGACATAGCATGAAGGAAATTATGATGTGATCATACTCCTAAGATTCCTATCATGTGCAATTATGTCAGTATTAGAATTCTCCCTAGTCATAGGATTAATGAGACTGGACATCATTAATCCGGATAGACTAGCACATGTCATATTCATGATTGGATCAGCGGTGGATCTCGAAGCTGTAAATATGAGATATTTAGAATTGACATGTCGATGCTTACTAGCGGTAGTAAGTTCATTGGATGACCCGCCATGAGATCATCACATGGATATCTTATCTAAGTGTCGGTGATAATCTCATCATAGTAATGGTGCAAGTATCCTTAGACTTGAGGTACTCGAGGATATCTTGAATCTTGATCCGTGCTTTGACTCCATTCCTTGTTGCCTTCGGAGGTAACTCATAGGGTGGTGCTTGGAGTGCGACTTGAGGTATTCAAGATAATTGAGTAGCCAATAAAGGATTCACCACTGATTAGCGTAAGAGATACCCACGCCTCTTGTCGGGATCATTACTAAGGTCGGCGGCATGTATGTCATGAAGAGTGTCTTCATTGACATATAAAGTAATGAGTCCCAGGACAAGAACTGATATCACTTGGGCTAGACTCAGTCTAGTGAGAGTTGACACTTTGACCATACTCATAACCAAGTGGGGTATAGGATGGTGAAAGGACGAATTGCACGGTAATTGTCTACGGAAGGGTTCGTGATGAATACATCAAACCGATTACTTTCCGGTCAATTGGGGGTCATGATGTGTTGCTAGATACCGCTCTTGACTTGCTCAGATTAATTGTTAATCTAAGTGGCCAACATAACCGGGAGCCTAAAGGGTCACACGCATAAGAGTGTTTCAGAGAATCTGTAAAATAGTTATTGGATAGAGTTCCAATTATGGAGAGCATTAGGATTAAATGGATCCCAATGGGATTGGGATATGTCCCGATGAGATCGCGACATCAATATTGCTAAGAAAGGTTTAGGAGTCGTTTCAACACCGGGGCCCGATGAGGCGGTAGGGACCGACTCGGTTGATGGACCTCTTAGTAATTATATATATGTTAATTAATTAATTAATATTATATATATATATAGACATGTACGTGGAAGCCATAGGAGGAAGCCTTTTCATCTTTTAACTTATATATATATATATATATATATATATATATATATAAAGAGTGGCTTACGTGGATCCTCCTCCACCATAAGCTTCAATATGTCTTTAATAAGTTATAAGACATATAAAGGTGAAAAATGAGAGGATGGTTAAGTAGGTTTTGAGGAAAGAGAAGATGAAAGCTTAATAGTTAAGCTTTGTATTGAAAGGTTCATTTTCTTCTTATCCTTAAGAAACCATCGATCTCTCTCTTCTCAAGGCAATGATTCCAACGTTTTCGAAGCTCTCCGGGACGAGGTAGGCTCTGCGAGCTTTAATCTGTTCTAGCTATTCCCGGTCAAAGGGGTTTGACTCGGTTAGATTTTCGATCTCTGCGTGGATCACCTTTAGAGATAGTCTCTTTGGCTATTTAGGTTGATGTCGTCATACCGATACGGATCACAGGATTGGGAAATTCACAGGAACAAAATTTTTGTTTTCGCTGCCGGTACATGTGATGTACCTCCCGGGATTTTCCTACATTCCGACCTTTCGTTTTCGCTTATGTGTTATGTGGGTTTGGTCAGGTCCTTTTGTGATTCAGTGCACTGTCTTTATTCGTTTATAGCCTTCTCCCGGCTGCCCGCTAGTGGCACGGAGTTCGATTCGGACTCCTTCACGGCTACAGGACGCTATCTTGGGAAAGTGTAATGCGTTCTGCTCACCACGCAGGATCGCTATGTGGGAATGTGCAGTATGTTCTGTTTCGGACCGAACCATACCATTTTGATATGTTACGTGTTTTTTATTTGTTTCTGTGTGCTGCATTCACATTTTAAAATTGAGAAATTAAAAAGGTGGGATTTACATGAAAAGTTTGAAAAATTGAAAGGTTTGAGAAAACCGTTTGAAAAGTTACAAAGTTTGAAAAATTAGCCATTTTGGCAAAAAGCTTATGAAAAATGATTTCTGCTTATTTTTCAATTTATAAATGTGTTATTCACTGAGTCGTCGAGGTCACCCCCCTTTCATCCCCATCTTCAGGTATTCGAGTAGGAGATCGGATGAAAGATGATCAAGATGTCAGTTTTGATATTTATATGTTTTTGAAATGTGTATAAGCTAGGTTTGAGTAATTTGGTTTATAATCATTAAATTGATGATATGTATGAAATAATAAAATTGTATCAAGACTTGAGTTATGAATTTAGATTTATGTATGATTATAAAATTGGATGATGTAAGTAAATTATGGATTTATATGTTGAGCTGAGGTTCAAAGTTTGTGTATGATGACGAGTTATGGTGATGTATGAGAATGATTGAAGTGTTTTAGAATTAAGTTTGCGTTTGTGTATGCTGAGATCCCGGACGGAGGGTCCGATAGATTTTGATGTTTGTATGTTTGATTGGGAATTTTAGAAGTGTATTTTGGATACTTTGCAGGTTTGGGTTAGGATAAATGCAGTCGTTATGCTGCCGAATTTTCGATAAAATTGGGATAAAAATGTAATTTGGGATTTGTATGGATATATAAGAATATGATCAAGTATTGAGTATTTGGCATGAGGTTATATTTCCAAAAGTGGAAATTGTTTGTTTGATTTGAATGAGATTGACTAAAGATGTAAGAAATGAGAAAAAGAAATAAAGAGAAAAAAAAATTATACCGAATTTTCGCATCGAATTAGTCTAGGTTTCCAACGCGATCGTTGTTGTCTTTGTATTGTATTCATAGATGTTGGACATTTGTTATGCTATTCGATTTGACTGCATTTGTATACTTTGATTGTAAGTTTGAATTCGATCCGTATCTGTTTCACCTTTGATTGTAACCGTTCCGATTTGCTTCTTTCGATTCTGTTTTCGATTTGCTTCCGCTTTTGCTTCGTTTGTTGTTATCAAATTCAATTTATCCAATTTGAATTCGCCTCGGTCTTCGTATCTTTTTTTGCTTTTCGGTTGGGATCCGGTTCCCAGATCGGGTTCCAACAATAATAGAACCCCCTGCCTTATGCCCTACTTGGTTTTTATAAGTTTAGTAGGATCCCTGTTAACGAGAATAACTAATGTAGTTGTTGTAACACAATCTGTTATCCATCCTCTAAATTCCTTTGAGTATCCTACAACTTTGAGGATTTTGAAGAGGAAGCTCCAATTAATTGAATCAAATGCCTTGTCCAGGTCCAATTTAATAGTGCAATTCTTCATTTTTCTTTTTGATTGGTATCCTTCCAATAGTTCCTGGTATAGTAGAATGTTTGTAGCCACTAATCTTTCATTGAGGAAACCATTTTGTTTAGGACTGATTATGTTCCCCAGGCTTCTCTTAATACGGTTGGCTAAAATCTTGGTGATAGTTTTGTAGAAGATGTTGGAACACATAATTAGATTGAAGTGCTCCAGCTTTTTTGCATTATTATGTTTAGGGATAAGGCACACAAATATTTCATTCCATTCTTTGAGTAGGGACCAAAAGTTGATAAACTGGGTGGATATGTAAAAGAGATTCTTTCTTTGCCATCACTTCGACATGTGTAAAAAAAATATTGTGACATCTCCCTTCTTACAGCATTTTCAAATAATTTGGTAGAATTCTTGCACTACTTCAATTACCTCTTCACCCATAATATCCCAATTTTTTTGCAAGAACTTACTATTATAGCCATCAGCCCTGGAGATTTATCAGTTAGAGAAACAATAACATCCTTTTATCTCCTCTGTGGTAACTATCCTTAACAACTCTTCCTTATCATGGCCCAAGATCTTGCTAATTTTTTTCTAATACCTCTTCTAGTATTTCCTTGACACTAGATGTTGTCCCATGTTGTTTGGAGAAATATTTAAAGGCTAATCTTTTAATGTCTCCCTGGCTATCATGCTTCTGCCTCGCTTCATCTTCCCAGATCTTTATTTCATTTTTTTCCTTCGAGCTCAAATAACACTCATGTAGACTTTAGTGCATCGCTCACCCTCTTTCAACCATATCATTCTAGACTTTTATCTCAAAAGTATGTTGGTGCTTAACAGTAGCTGATTGTATCTTAATAACTCATTCTCCTTCCCCCTAAGTATCCTACTCTCAGGGATTAATAGCAAGCTAATTTGGTCGATTTTTCGTTCACCCAGAGCTTTATCTAGCTCCCTCTATTCTGGCTTCTGCATATCCCTACTCAGTTTTTCATATCACTTTTCAATTCTTTTAACTTCACAGTCAACTTGTAGCTCCTTGTACCTGGAATTATCATCTCCATTCTCTGTTTAAGTACCACCCTAAAATTGGAGTGATCCATTAAGTAATTGAAAATCCTGAAGGCTGTACACGTCCTCGACTCACTAGGTTGTAGGTCCACTACCAATGGACTATGGTCCAAGAGTTGGGGTCCTTAACACTTAGCATAGCTTAGAGGGAATTGTGCCAACCATTGTCGATTCACCATACACCTATCCAATTTTTTCAATGTTGCTCCAAGTTTGCTCGACTCCGTACCATTCCAGGTCAAAAAGTCTAGAGTTTGCTACCATTTTTTGTAATTCTCTATAGTCCTGAGGTTGCCATCTTCTTCCTCCCTTTTTTCACTCATTTTTAGCGTACAATTAAAGTGCCCTAATATTGTGGTGATTGTAATTTCCAGATTAACTTCTTTGAGTAGCAAAACACAATGGATGAGTTGCTCATTTTCTATCTTACCAAGCATCTCCAATTTTTGAGGTTGAAGCCGATCACCACCCTGCCATTTACGTGACAGTTATGATTAGTGACTACCTTCTAGTCCTTGTCTAGGAACCATATGTTTCTCTTTAGGTTGTCCCTTTTTATTTGTTTCAAGAAACCAAAAAAATCTAGCTTATTTCTTTTGATAAACACTTTCACAGCAAGCTGTTTATTGAGGCTGTTTAGCCCTTTCATATTTCATACTACTAACTTCATCCTTTATTTTTCTTCTTAGACCTTTTTTGTCTAGTTCTTCAACTCATTCTAGTAGAAGCAGTTTCTGTATCTTTTTTAGAGTCAGATGCTTCATCCTTTTCCCTCACCGGAGTGCTTTCCATTTTTGTTTTTGTTCCCTATTCTAGCCCCTCATTCTCCTACTTCCCTTTAGCTATAAGACTAGTAATCTCCTCAAACCTGTCCTATTCCTTTTAGTCTATGGGACATTGGTCTTTATTTTTCTAAGTGTCCTCCAAGGCCCTACTTAGTTCCTGCTGTTCATTGTTTGACCCAGTTTGCTCAGCCTGAGTGCCCACCTGCTCATTGTTAATACCAGATTGTCCGGCCTGGTTACCCTCCATGGCTTCTAGTGTTTCCTTTACATTCTCATTCCCTACTAGCACTTTTTTTTCCTCCAAAATTGCTTTTCATATTTGGTCTTAGGTCTCCACATATATGAGATCTCTATTGTGTCTTCCTCCAATTCTCCATTCTCCATAAGTTTCATGATTTTAAGTTTTTCAAGAATTTTTTTTGTTGTATCATCATCTACACAAACCCTTACAAAGCCTATCCTTTTCATTAAAGTTGTATTTTCGTCGAGTCCCATAGGCTTACCAACTTTGCTAACAATGTAACTTAATCCTTCAGATGACCTATATTCCAAAGGCACCCTATCTATATTAATCCACAAAACGACATATTGCAATTTACTTCTATCCAAAGAGACTCTCAGCTGCGATTTCTTGATAAGGATTGGGTGCCCCATCACATGCCAAGGCCTAGTGTCGAGCACCTTCTGTGCATTCTCTTCAGTGTTGAACTTGAAGATGAAAAGGTTAATAGATAACCAAGCCCACTTCATTGCCTCGTCCACCAGGCGAATCATCCATGGCCTACTGCACACATTCTAGAAGCAATCTCCTCCTCGTGATGTTGTTAGTGCTGTGGTGGGTTAGAGGCACGAGGTCCAGGCAATGGTCCTCGGTGAGTCTTACTTGGTTGAGGGATGCGGTTGATGGCATTGACAGAGGGAATAATAGTGTTGGTTTTTCGTGCTAAATAGGCCTCGTGATCCACCAACTTGTCATATAGATCGACAAATGAGATTGGAGTGTCTCGGGTACGAAGTGATGCACAGAGCTCTTGGTAGTTATGGCCTAGTCCATTCAATGTGTGAATTATTAGATCTGTTTCATCGATAGGGCTGTTGATGATAGCTAGTTCATCTGTGACTGCTTTGATTTGTTGTAGGTAATAACGCATCTGCATATCTCCTTTGGAGAAGTTGATGAGTGATCGTCGGCTTATCGTTCAATATTAAAATTGATCCTCGGAAACCGGTCAAATAAAATTTATACCAAGGATTGCAATACAGGATGCAACCTCGAATCGACTCTCGAGGAACCAAAGGTACTAACCGATTCTAGACTAGCCTAATGTTTGAATGATGCATGCAATTAAAGCAATAAAAAGGGGTTTTGATTTGATTAACTAAAAATTAAACTAAGCCAAAGTAAGAATAAATGTTTTGGGATTTTAGAAAACTAAGCGATTGAAATTAAACAAGTTTGAAATCAACTTACTAAAACTCTCCTGAAAATGTAGTCGAGTCATCATCGTTCAAAATAGATATTGGGGATTGAAATCCACTAAGTTTCGAAAAGTAAACCTTAACAACTCGTTAAGTCCAAGAATTAACCAATCAACTCGATTAATTAAAACTCGTTAAAACCCTTAGTGTATGCTATAAATGATTAATGCAATAAATCAATCAAATTAAAAACATGACTAACTTAATCAAACACAACTAGGCAGATTAGGTTAACCAGTATAAAATCTGACTGATATACATGAACTCCATTTATTTAAGCACAGCATTCAACACTAATCAATCCATAACACAAATCAAAGTTTAACATCCTACTAAACTATAGCAAGATTCATTCGGTTATACATCGTAATCTCCAACTCGGAGTTGTTACAAATCCATAATCAAATCTAAAACAATGGTTGATTACCCTTGAAGCTTGTTGAACTCGACCCAATGCTACATTTCCGAAGACTCTCGATTTAGCGCTCATGACTCGGCCAACTCCATCACTTTTGGAGAATCACCGATACTCATGATCGATCGACAATCGTTGAAGATGAAGGCAATGAACGTTGTCTCGTGGCTGAACTCAGTAACACATAATGAAAACCTATTAGAAGCGAAAATGAAAAGAATGAAAGAAACCGGAAAGAACGAAGAAAAGGGAGGAAAAGAAAACTCATGCGGTCGTCTCTATTTTTGCCCTAAATGGCAAGGTTTTATAGGGATGCGTCTTGGGTCGAATAAAGGAACTTTTGCCAAATATAGGCGGATTATTCGACTTTCGCTGCGGCTAATGGCTTCGTCATTGCAAATGACGTTGAATAGTCACTTTCATGCAAGCGAAAGAATTAAATACCATTAATTCGCCTCGGCGAATGGAGAGTTTGGTTCGCCCCAGCGAATCTCGCGGTGTGTTGACTTGTTGAATGTTGACTCCTTTGGTCCTACAAAATACAACCCATTCGCAGTATCAATTGTCCCAATAAAAATTATGCAAAATTAATGACAAATGACAACAAAATACTAACAATGTGCAATTTATCAAAAATCAATGTGCGGGACCAAAATAAGCATAAAAATCATAAATCAGAAGTCAACAAATGCATAATTACTAAAGAAAACGGGCCTAATTTATAATATAATTTTGGTCCAATCAAATTCCCCCACACTTAAACCTTTGTACTCCTGAACAAAGCTTATAAGAGTCAAAAAGGTACAAGAGTAAATGAAAATTCTGCCCATGCTCAAACAACAACCAAAATTGACTCAATCCACTTTATCAGAATTCTAACGCAGCAAATTGAAAGAGTGCTAATAAAACAAACATTGAAAGAATTTAAGCACAAGAGATTGAACAATGAGAATCACTCAGGATATGGTGTTTACGCTCGTCTCACTTGTATAGTAGGGATATTTTTCCCTCAATCTGCTTAATACATCTCCTACCATAGGCTTGTATCAATTTTATTTCTCCACTACAAGGACTATCAATTTGAAGATCAAGAGGTCTTTAAGGGTTGTAATGAGCGGAAGGCTAAATGAATGGATGATGTGAAAGAAAGAAAAAAATATGAGCATGCGCATAAAGTGAGGAATCGATGTCAATAGCAAAACTAAAACACTGCACTAAAATAAATTGAATACACACACTTTTATTTTTTTTTCATTTTGAGATGCTAATCCCTTTTTGGGATGCAACACATTATGATCCCTTTTCGGGATACACAAGACTAACACTTTTTATTTTTCAACACTTTTTTTTTCAATAGCTAATAACTAAACACAGACTACCGATCATCTAAGAATGTATGCAAATGCTCATAGCAAAAGGCTCAAGGGGCTATAGCAAGAGGAAAAAGTGTTTAAGGGTTGGTGTTTGGGGAAAGAGCTGAAAGAAAGAACGCCTCTATCATATCCACAAAAATCTAGTCCATCAAGCTTTGAGTAAAAATTGACACAAGTTCTAGAGAAGAATGGACTAAGCAGATGCACACACAAAAATATAGAAGAAAAATTTGGCTCGAATATCCTTCCAACAAGGTTTTTGTCTCAATGATCAATCTCAAGTCTTAAAAACTTAAAATGCTACCTTGTTAGCATGCTCCCATTTACTTTGTTTTGAAAACTTCAAAAGTTAAAATTTTTGCCAAAACCAATTATCGTTCGAAGAATGGAGAGCATTTTCAAAACTCAAGTATCGCTTGAAACTTATAAGGGTTTTGTATGCAAGGGCACAAAAGAACAAGTGCAGAAAATGTTTTGATTGAGTCCAAATTTATCAGTAAAAGCAACGGGCCCACAAAATTATGCACAAGTTTTAATAGGTGTACAATGCAAAATATAAAAGGGAACGGCTCCCCCACACTTAAACATGGCATTGTCCACAATGGCAGAAGTAGCAAGGCACACAATAGAAGCATGAAACATGCGGAGCTAACAAGAGGGAATCAATTTATTGAAACAGAAATGAAAATCCTACTTAACTACAAATTATTCCTCTTTGGATGGGTTGCTCCCCCCACACTTAATCAACACATTCATGCAACACAACATTTCAAGTCAAATTAAATAATGTGCACAAATATATTGAAAATGCAGGAAAAGAAACACCTGGTGCTCACGGTGGATCTTGTAGCTCGGGATGGACGTGCGGTTGATATCCAAGCTCCATGTCAACAGCTTGGGTCCTGGGCAGCTCCATGTCCATTCCGTATCCGAATAAGCACTGCACTATCATCAAAATAGAAACGCCTCCAAAAGATCATTAGTGGTCGGGTTAGAGTTTACGCAAATTCAGAACAAGCATCATCAATCACAACATCAAGCATATTCACCCCAAGCAAGGAGTAATCCTCGTTAGGGTGCTTCATAGCTTCATACATGTTGAAGCTAACGTGTTGATCACCAACCTCCATGGTGATCTTCCTTCCTTCATCTTGATCATTGTACTTGCCGTCCGAAGGAAAGGTCGTCCAAGGATTAGAGAAGTGTCCTGCACCACTTCAGTAGACATATCCAGCACGTAAAAATCGGCAGGGAACACTAATCCTTTCACTTGGACCAGAATGTCCTCAATGATGCCCACAGGGTGTCGGAAGGATCTGTCATTAACTGTAACACTACCAAAGTAGGTTTCGCTCTTAACCCCAGGGCTTCATAGATGATTTTGGCATCACATTGATTGCGCTCCCAAATCCAAAGAACGCTTCTACCAATTGTCACCTTTCCTATGACACAAGGAATGGTGAACGATCCTGGGTCCTGACACTTTACCGGAATTTGGGGCTTGAATAATGCAGAAACATTCGAGCTGACCTGGACTCTTTCGTTCGGCTTAAATTTCTTCTTGTTTGTGCACAAGTCTTTCAGATACTTGGCATAGGTCTGCACTCTCTTAACCAGGTCCAAAAGGGGCACATTTACTTCCACCTTCCCAAATAGGTCAATAATTTCCTTTTCATGTTTTAGCTTATTGACCTTCTTGCTCATCAGATATGAGTTCGGAAAAGGGAGGTCCTTTAAGTCGACTTCCTTACTGGCTGGTTCATTTCTGCTCGATTTATCCTTATCAGTTCTTCTTCCTAATATGTTCGATGATTGCTCTTTATCCTCAATTCTTGATTGCTTCTTGTTCCTCAACAATTCCTCTTCGCGACCACTCTCTGATCGCACAACTTGCTTCTCTCTCACTTGAGGCGCTTCTTCAACCTCAATTTCTTCGGTGCATTCTTCTTCTTCAGGAATGTCGAAATGCACTTTCTTTCCACTCCTCAGCTCAATTGCATTTAAACTCTTAGGGTTAATGACCGTGTTGGAGGAATGGATCCGCTGCTCCTAGCTTGATTGTCACTCAAATTATTAGACAATTGAGTGACATACGAGTTCAGGTTCTCGGCCTTGGTCTCCCATTGATCCATACGTTTTTCCAAGGCGCTAAAACGGGCAGCATTCTTAGCAGAGTCCTGTTGGATGAGGTTTGCGATGGCGTTGAATTGAGTTGCTGTCGAAGTTCGTTCCTCTTTCATCAACGTCATCATACTATGCAGCAGTTGGTTGGTGTCCTCCTTTGGTGGCGGCGGTTGTTGCACCGTCAACGCTTGTTGATCCTAGAACTGGTTTGTAGATTGACCAGCTCCACTCCCTTGCTGAAATCGGTTTGGTGCTCTTTCCGCGTTATTCCTCCAACTAAAATTTGGGTGGGATCTCCATCCCTCATTATACGTGTTGGAATACGGGTCCCATTTTCGATCCTGTCTACCTTGATACATTGCTGAGACTTCTTCATATCTGCCAGGACAAACACTTGAAATGTACATCACTGACCCACAACTATCATAACTGCGTGCGACCAGTTCAGTGGAAGGTGATGGGCGATGCACATTCAAATTCTTAAGTTCAGCCGTGATCGATGATAACTGGGAAGTTATCCGATGTTCAAAGGAATCTACGTTTGATTCCAGGCTTTCCATCCTTTTATGCGAGCCGACATGGCTCCCACTTCATGGACACTCCTGGAATCTCGACACTATATCATTGATGATTTAGGGCCATCCTCTTAATCAAGGCCCACGCTTGAAAAGGTGAGGTCGATCAACGATCCTCCCGGCAAAGATCCAAGATTCCTTTTCCCGATTCTTCACCCCATCATAGAAATATTGAGCGAGTTGTTCATCCGAGATTTGGTGATGGGGCACCGAGACAACAGATCTTGGAATCTGCTCCAATAGTCATACAAGGACTCATCATAGTCTTGCTTGGCAGAATAGATCTCTTTCCTCATTGACGATGTCCTCGAGGCTGGAAAGTACTTTTCCAGGAAAACTTTTCTCAAGTTGGCCCAACTATGGTAGGCATTCGCGACATGCCTTGGGAGGCTCATGTACCACTCCCGGGCCTTTCCTTCTAGGGACAAGTGAAATACCTTCCACAGCACCTGGTCCAGATGTGCTCCTACAGGCTTCATACTTTGACAGATCATTGTGAGGGCCTGAAGATGCATGTAGGGGTCCTCACCTGCCAAACCGTGAAATTTGGGTAGGGAGTTAATCAATAAACCTTTAACTTTGAAATTTACGTCGAAGTTAGGGCAGGCAGCAGTGAAAGGATCGTAGTTTACATCCGAGGTTGTAGCTTCTCGGATGGTTCTACGTCTGATGTTCGCATTGTTGTCATCAACTCTCTCCTGGTCACCATTTAATCCATGATCTCCGTTCCTTGGTTGGTAACCGGGAAAATCTTGTTGTTCAGCCATATCAGTTTCTAATCGTTCTAGTGTGCTAAGTCTTTCTTGCTCTCTCTTGTTTTTCCTAAGTTGTCTAAGGTATCGCTCAATTTCAGGTTGAAAATGAACTAGCCTAAGTCTACGGGGCATGCACAAGAGAAGTTCACCTAAGATAGCTCACTAAAACGATAGCGGATAACAGGCTTCAATTCACTCGGGTTATTCTACGACGTGTAAGAACTTCTGCGGTGACGAGTAAAATTGTAACTTCATTGCGGCGAATATATGAACTCATTGCGGATCGATGAACTCATTGTGATTTAACAATGAACTCGTCACGACCAAGAAGCACGAACCAACAAAGCAAACGAAATTAACTAAAAATTAAGCACAATAAACAAAACAATCGACTAAACACTTAGAACAAAGCGAAATGAAATCACAAATGTAATTAACACTAAAACACTTAAGGTAATGAAATTAAGAATGAAATTATGCAATGCAAATAAAATGCAAACAACAAAATTAAAATCAAAACAAACACTGGCTAACCTAAAGAACCAATTAATTTGATTCCCCGGCAACGGCGCCAAATTTGATCGTCGGCTTATCGTTCAATATTAAAATTGATCCTCGAAACCGGTCAAATAAAATTTATACCAAGGATTGCAATACAGATGCAACCTCGGTCGACTCTCGAGGAACCAAAGTACTAACCGATTCTAGACTAGCCTAATGTTTGAATGATGCATGCAATTAAAGCAATAAAAGGGGTTTTGATTTGATTAACTAAAAATTAAACTAAGCCAAAGTAAGAATAAATGTTTTTGGGATTTTTAGAAAACTAAACGATTGAAATTAAACAAGTTTGAAATCAACTTACTAAAACTCTCCTGAAAATGTAGTCGAGTCATCATCGTTCAAAATAGATATTGGGATTGAAATCCACTAAGTTTCAAAAGTAAACCTTAACAACTCGTTAAGTCCAAGAATTAACCAATCAACTCGATTAATTAAAACTCGTTAAAACCCTTAGTGTATGCTATAAATGATTAATGCAATAAATCAATCAAATTAAAAACATGACTAACTTAATCAAACACAACTAGGCGATTAGGTTAACCAAGATAAAATCGATCGATATACATGAACTCCATGTATTTAAGCACGACATTCAACACTAATCAATCCATAACACAAATCAAAGTTTAACATCCTACTAAACTATAGAAGATTCATTCGGTTATACATCGTAATCTCCAACTCGGAGTTGTTACAAATCCATAACCGAAATCTAAAACAATGGTTGATTACCCCTTGAAGCTTGTTGAACTCTGACCCAATGCTACATTTCCAGAAGACTACTGATTTAGCCGCTCATGACTCCGGCCAACTCCATCATCGCTGGAGAATCACCGATACTCGTGATCGCATTTACGATCGTTGAAGATGAAGACAGCGAACGTTGTCTGTGGCTGAACTTGTAACACAAAATGAAAACCTATTAGAAGCGAAAACAGAAAAGAATGAAAGAAACTGGAGAAGAACGAAGAAAAGGGAGGAAAAGAAAAACTCTATGCGGCCATCTCTGTTTTTGTCCTAAATGGCAAGGTTTTATAGGGATGCGTGCAGGTCGGGTCGGAACAGTGGAACTTTTGCCAAATATAGGCCGGATTATCCGACTTTCGTTGCGGCTAATGGCTTCGTTACGCAATAACGTTGAATGGTCACTCATGCGCGAAAGAATTAAATACCATTAATTACGCCTCGGCGAATGGAGAGTTTAGTTCGCCCAAATAATCTCGCGACGTGTTGACTTGTTGAATGTTGACTCCTTTGGTCCTACAAAATACAACCCATTCGCAGTATCAATTGTCCCAATAAAAATTATGCAAAATTAATGACAAATGACAACAAAATACTAACAATGTGCAATTTATCAAAAATCAATGTGCGGGACCAAAATAAGCATAAAAATCATAAATCAGGAGTCAACAAATGCATAATTACTAAAGAAAACGGGCCTAATTTATAATATAATTTTGGTCCAATCAATGAGCCACTCTTTAAGCGACATGACTCTTGTGCGAGAGGTGTTGGCATAAGCTTTGGTGAGGAGGTCCCATGCATCCTTTGATGTTTTGACAGACCCAAGTATTTCGTGAAGGGTCTCATGGATGAAAGCCATAAGATGAGCAAGAATTAGTTTGTCTTGCCTTATCCATGTGGTATGTCCAGTTACAGCTGGTGGCAGGTAGACTTTGGTTCCATCGACATAGCTAGTGTGTCCGTAGCCAATATGGATGGCTTCAACTTGGATATGCCAAGCTAGAAAATTGTTTCCTGTTAGTCTCGACATAACAGGTGAGGGTAGTATGATAACTACTTCTTCGGTGGGTAGTGTTGTTGCATTTGAGGCTGTTGATATTGTTGTAGCTTTTGGTTGGATCGTTGACGTTAGTTCGTAGAATGCTCTGATACCATATAAGAAACAATAGTGTAGTGCTAGAAATTGGTTTTTGTATTGTGTATCGTTATTCGTATGTCTGTATGTTTTTATACATTGATGAGGAGGAGGTTATATACAAGGATGAAGAACGATGATACAGCTGTAAAGAATATCTACAGTTACAGCAGAAATAACAACATCACGAGGAGGAGATTGCTTCTAGAATGTGTGCAGTAGGCCATAGCTGATGGGCCTGGTGGATGAGACAGTGAAGTGGGCTTGGTTATCTATTATATAAGAAACAATAGTGTAGTGCTAGAAATTGGTTTTTGTATTGTGTATCATTATTCGTATGTCTGTATGTTTGTATACATTGACGAGGAGGAGTTTATATACAAGGATGAAGAACGATGATACAGCTGTTAGGAATATCTACAGTTACAACAGAAATAACAACATCACGAGGAGGAGATTGCTTCTAGAATGTGTGCAGTAGGCCATGGCTGATGGGCCTGGTGGATGAGACAGTGAAGTGGGCTTGGTTATCTATTACACCCCCGCAAGATGAAGGTACCATCAAGTACATTCATCTTGGCCCGAAAATGCTCTAGCTTCTGTCTGGGGAGTGGCTTGGTGAGAACATCGGCGATTTGGTCGTGAGTGGAGATATGAGTGACCCGCAGTCGCCATTGTTGGACAAGTTCGCGGACAAAGTGATAGTCCAGTGCAATGTGTTTCATGCGGGAGTGGAACGCTGGGTTGGAGCAGACATAAGTGGCACCAAGGTTGTCAAAAAAGATCTGCGGAGGTGTGGGCACTGGAACAGACAATTCCTTTAAAAGATTAAGAAGCCAGAGGACCTTAGAAGCAATGTTAGCAACTGATCGGTACTCAGCCTCAGTGGAAGATCTGGTGATAGAGCGTTGGCATTTGGATTGCCAGGAAATAGGATTGTCACCAAGGTAAATGACATGGGCTGAAGTGGAGACCCGATCATCAGCATTACCTGCCCAGTCAGCATCACTGAAGGAACTGAGGGACAGGGATGAGGAACGACGGAGGAGGAGGCCATGAGTGATAGTGTGCTTGAGATACTGCAGACTGCGTTTTAAATGTCGAAGATGACCTTCAGTAGGTTTGTACATAAATTGGGAAAGTTTGCTAACCGTGAACGCAATATCCGGACGAGTGATGGTTAAGTATTGCCGAGCACCCAGAATTTGCTTGAACAAGGTGGAGTCAGCAAGAGCAGTCCCATAATCGAGGCGGAGGGTGGCAGTAGTGCCTAGCAGAGTGAAAGTAGGTTTCACACCGGCCATGTCAAAACTAGTGAGGGGATCACGGACGTACTGATGTTGGCAGAGAAAGAGACCCTCAGGAGTTGGTATTAATTCAATGCCAAGGAAGAGATCGAGTGCCTAAGTTTTTTAGAGAGAAGCGATGAGACAATTCATCAATAAGTTTGTTGAAATCCAGTGGGGAATTGCCAGTGATGAGGACATCGTCCACATAGACCAGAAAATAGATGGTAACGTTGGCTTACTGAAATATGAAGAGTGAGGAGTCGGACTTGCTCATAGTGAAGCCAAGGGTCAGCACGTAGGACTGTAGTTCAATGTTCCAAGATCGTAGGGCTTGACGGAGGCCATAAATAGCCTTATGAAGTTTGCAGACGTGCGACGAAAATTGGGGATGAACAATGCCTGGAGGCTGCTCCATATACACTGTTTCTGTCAAGGTCCCTTGGAGGAATGCATTCTTGACATCAAGGTGATGTAACGCCTAACGGTTAGATAAGGCAATAGTAAGAACAATTGTGATTGTCGAATGTTTGATGACTGGCACAGATGTCTCCTTAAAATAAATTCTAGGACTTTGATGAAAGCCCTTAGCCACCAACCGTGCTTTGTACCTAGAAATAAGACCATTGGGATTACGTTTAGTTCGAAAAATTCATTTGCAACCTACTACATTCGGCGCTTCAGTGGTAGGAACTAAGGACCAAGTCTGATTGTCCAGAAGTGCATTGTATTCATCAACCGCTGCTTACTGCCAGTGCTGGTGTTTGTTTGCCTCAGAGATGCAAGATGGTTCGAACAGGTCAGGGAGGGGATGTTTGGTGGCCGTGTAGAGGTGCTTAGGTTTGTGGATGTAGTTTTTGGAACGTGTAAGCATCAAATGTGTGTTTGTGGTAGGAGCTGGTAGTGGATGTGACTGTGTTTGTTGTGGCGTAGGGTCAGAATCGTCGGAAGGGGCAGCCTATGGAGGGGGTGCCGCAGTGACCAGCTAAAGAGGAGGAGAAGGAGTGATGACAGGGTTTTGGGGAGAGGAGGCTTCCGATTGGAGGGCAGGGGTTAGGAGAGGAGTATGCAGGTTAGAGGAAGAGCGAATGAGTATGGGTGTGATAACAAAGGGGGGACGGTCAGGTGATATGGTTGTGTGTGTTGTTGAGACAGGGAATGGTATGGAAATTGATCCTCGACAAAGATAACATGGCGGGAGACATAGACTCTGTTTGTAGACGGATCTAGACAGTAATAGGCAAATTAGGAGAGAGAGTATCCAACAAAGATGCAAGGGATAGAGCGACGATCGAGTTTGTGGTGGCGTATGGTTAATGCCAGTCTTTTTTCTAAGAAAAAATCCATAAGTGAAGAACATTGTTCTTTGGCTCATTATAGAACACCCAATGGTGCCTAAATTGGCTTTCCCCTTCAGATTCCACTATATAAGCTTGCCCAGATTCCCTGAGTCTCCGACGACTGAGCTCCATGTAGTTCTCTCAATTGCCTTTATGGGTTGTTATTTTTCGTGGGTTATTTTGGGGGTTAATGCAAGGAAGTCAGTGTTGGTGAGAAGGAAAGAAGATGGTTCGTAGGTTTTATGAAAAGTGTTATCGGGTTTTGGTTGGGGGTGCTTTAGGTTTTTTAGGTTCCATGAGGAAAGCGACATTTTAAAGATGGCTGTGGGTTGTTGAGGTATGGGGAAGGAGAAGTTCGGAGAGACATGCGGCTGGGAGCAATGATAGGGGTTGTATTTCTTACACAGTCCACAAGTTAATAAACTTGAAACAACAATAATAATATAGTAAAGAGTGTATTAAAGAAATGGAGAATTTGAACATAAAGAATAACATTAGTAATTCAATAATAGTAAAAACTATGCATACGTCAAAATGGAAAATAGAAAATATAATTTATATTCCTCTTATGGTAAAAAATTGGGAATTATAAATATAGATCAATCTAAATATAATTATTAAAAAATAAAATAAAATAAAAATTAGAATAAAATATGATAACCAAAAATAGTTTTCTCTTTGAACCCACTCGTATTGTTTAAAGAAGCTCTTTCTCCAAGCAGGGCTTTGCTCTAACCCAGAATTGCTTCCTTAACGTCTAACTACCAATCGTTCACTTTTAATATTATTGAAATAGTTATTGAGTTTCAAACATAAAAATGATTAATATCAAGCTTTTAAAAGTTCATTCATAAAATGTATTATTTATGTTAATTAAGATAGAATAATTAAAGATTGTTCGAAATCAAGTATAAGAAGAATAAAGTTGTATTAAAATAATATCATAAGAATTTTTTAACATAATTTAGTCAATAAGATATAATTATGTCCTCGAAATTTAAGAATGATTGATTTCACTATTCAATTGAATATCATATTGAAAATTGAAAGATTTTCTTTTGTAGAAGTAGGTTTATAATAAGGATATCGACCTATAAAGTCTAGCTAGTACAATTCTATACAAATTGCTAATTATCATATTCAATCTAATTCAAACATGACTTTAATATATGCTAGGATCTTTTTGAAGTTTACAATTTACTAAAAATGTATTTCTAGATTAGAAAGCCTATTGTTCACATATGGATATAAGGTCTAGTACAATCATAGGTTGTATAATTCACTTCCTTTATTTGTATATGTAAACGGGCTTATTTGTATATGTAAACGGGCTCTAACATATTCATATTCTCTTTTAGAAAAATCTCCACCACACCAGCATGCTCATGCCTTGAGTAGTTTCCTTAGTTGTATCTTCATTTTGTATTTTAGATAAGATCACACCTTGATATATGGTCGTGTTCACCTAAAGACTCTTAAGAGACTCATGTTTTATTGTCAAAACACTCCAAGCTTGCATATTCATATATATGAGCTATATATAACAATCTTTGCCTTAGTAAATATACTATGTTCAGCTAACACGCTTTAAGAAACACTTTTAAGTAAATTTTTATATATGAGTTATACAAAATAATCTCCATTTTGGTGAAAATATTCTACATAGTTTAGTTTGTAGCTAGGTCTAACATCTCAAGAGATTAACCAAGTTTAAAAAATTCTTAAAATTCTCCATAGTATCAAGTTTTGTCAGTTAAATTCTCTGAAATATAAACCTTTTCCAACAAGATCTGTTAAATGTAATTTGTCTCCTAAGCTTATGAAACCTTACATATTTCACCATAACACCTATCTCTCTATCCTTCTCTTGACTATCCATAGTCTTATGAAATGTAGTTAGATCATCATTATTGATGTTAAGTGCTTACGAGACTAACTCATCTTAATTACATCTAATTTGCGACCTAATAGTGTGTTTCACTCTATTTGTGAATACTATACTAATGTTTTTCTCTTAATACTATACTAATGTTCTTCTCTTAACATTATTCTTTCATCTCCTAAATCAAAATTTCTAGCACCTTTTGTATATGTTATAAGTTATTCTAGTTCCACTTATACCACATTTGAATTAATACTGCTCTTTATTAACTCTAACACATCCTTTCGATATGTTTGTCTCAATATATAATACTCTTTAAACACTACATCCTTAAAGATTACCCTAGATTTGTTACTAAGCATATGAAACTTACAAAGTCTAACTTTTAGTGTTTATCACCCTTTAATAAGCTCCCATTATAAAGATATGTGATTCCTTGCTCATTGAGATGACCCATTTGCATGTTTCATAATAAAGTACTATCTTCTATTAACTCTATTGCAATAACTATATACTCCCTATCAACCTATAGTTTTTTCTTATAGTTCTGGCCCTTTCATCACAATTATCTCACCTTTTACCACCTTAATATTATCTTTATTGATTTTATATTCAAAATCATTTGTATGTGAGGCATTCAAAGAAATCAGGTTTTTTCATTACCCTACTCCTTATTTGAACAATCCCTCCTGATAACTCGTAATTGTATCATTAGGTTTTCATTTTACCATTGAGTTTAGATATATAACTCCTTTTAGATGAACCATCCTTGTCCTGTTTCATCCTATGATCTTAGTTTCCCTTCATATATAACTTGTCACCTTGAGAGCTTTCACTATTATTTAGTCTCTATTAGTTGTGAACTAATAATGCAATATTATGTCTTTTATACCAATTGTTTCCTTACCAATATGAGAATGGTAACTAAATTTTCATTAGAAATAGCTAAAGAACAAAACAAAATGATTTCTTTATCCTCATCTATCATAGTCACCTTAAGCTTTAGTTGTTTGACTATTTAGTTGAACACATTGATATACTATTTTAGATATATTCCCTCCCACATTTGTAACCTTTTGTAATCTCTAGTTTAGATATAATTTTTTTGTGAGAGACCTTGACATATTAACTTTTTAGCTTCTTCTGTATCTCTATAAAGGATGTATATCCATGATATAGTATATGATCTTGTCTATCAAACATAGTCGTATAGTTCCAACTAATCACACATGTAACTGGCCCCAACTAAATGAATCCATATTTTTTAGCTTATTCTCTTACATCCCTTTCAACATATATGACTGCATTAACAAATCCTTTACTCTTTGTTGTCATAGTATTGAACTTTTTGACTTCAAACCTTGCAATTGAAGCACTATTACCTTAATAATGCTTTGATACTACTTATTGAAAATAATATGCTATAAGAATAAACTAGCATGAAAGAAAAAAGTAAGAAGACATGAAGATTTTTAACGAGGTTTGGACAATTAGGTGTATCTAGGTCATCGAGAGCTGAGAACACCTAATTTTACTATTTAGTTGAATCCCACACTGAATATTATAAATTTCTTCTCCTTCTATAGAACTAGGTTTATAAAAAGTATTTAATATGTAAACTCTAGTTTGTACATTTTTATATAACTTATCCCTTACAAAATTCAACCCAATTAAAACATGACTATAATAATTCATATAATACTTTCATAATTTGAAATCCACTACGATCACAATCTTTATTCACACATAGAAATGAATTTTGACACACTCATATACGAAGCCATATAACTCTATGCCTTTTTTTTACACGTAGGTATAAACTCTAAAATGTTCATGTTCTAAGTTGTGCTTTTCGTAAAAAAAATCTTCCACCGTACCAACATGCCGAAGTCTCGATTGTGTCCTTGCTCGTATCTTTAACTCTGCTTTCTAGAGGATCGTGTATCAGGTTAAATTCACTTAAATATCTCTGAAAAATACCTATTTTTTCTCAAAATACTTTAAAATTGTACACCTATATATGTTTCATATAGGCCAATAGGGCTAATTAGCCTCTAATGTATTCACAGATGTACAAAATAGCCTTTTACGTTTCAGAGTGTTTAATTAAACCCTAACATTTATCAAACGTTCAAATTGGACCCCAAAGTTTGGAAAATGTCTAGTTTGAATCTTGTGCATTGATGTCATTAGGGAACAATCAGTCATCTGCTGATGTGGCCCGTTAAATGCTGACATGGATTTTTTTTAAAAAATCCATGGATGTTGGACCTACCCGATGTTGATGTGTCATAGAGGTGGGTCCTACCTTCATAAAAAAAACTAAGCTTCTCCCTCCTCCCTCACATGCAGAGTATTAGGATAGACATTGACACACATCGTTTTGTCCAATCCTACACACACCGTTTTCGTCCAATCCTTCCTCCCTCACTCGCAGCATTTTCAAAAAAACATGGAGACACATCGTTTTCTTCTTTCCTAATCCTTAATCCCTAATCTTCCATCTTCTTCCCTAATCAAAATCCTCCAGTCCCTAATCTGTCATCTTTTTCCCACATAATCCCTCATCTCACACTTTTTCCCACACAATCCCTCATCTCACACTTTTTCCCTCTTCCTTCCTGTGTGTTCTTCCTCATCCCTAATCCCTGTGTGTTCTTGCTCAGACGACTAGACTGTAATTAGTTGTTATTTTTGTTGCACACACTAAGCAACGCAACTCACACACTCATCAATTGTCTATATTTAGAGGTCAACATTTCATCGTGGTAGGTCCATTGTTGTCTACCTTTTATGTTTTATATGGTCCCCTAAATCTGTTTATTTTTGTGCTTGTTGTCTACCTCAGCTTATGCTTATTTGTTTATGATTGTATATTATGGTCCCCTATGGTTGTCGCAGTGTTGGATGTAAGTAGTGGTCCCCTATGGTTGTTATAGTGTTGGATGTAAGTCGTGGTCCCCTACGGTTGTTGTTGAAGATAGTGTACTAGTTTAGGCCTCACTAAATGTTAATAATGGTGTCTTCAAGTTTTCATCAATACATCCACTTTTTTGTTGACTTATTGGGTTCTAGCTCAATATGGATCTCATTTATATAGGCTTCCAATTTTTCTTTTAACAGATATAGCTAGTGGAACTTTCTAAAGGAAAGTTATGGCTCCGTTAACTCTCCTTGGATAATTGTGGGTGACTTTGATAGTATACTCCTTGCATTTGAAGCTTAAGGGGATAGATGCACTAGGAACCCTTAGAATGAGTTTAGATCTTGCATCTATAGTATTGAAATCTCTAAACTTAAATCAGAAAGATGTTTTTTCACATAGAGTAAAAGACATATTCGGTCTCTTGCGTCGATTAGGATTCAGAGATTGAAGGTGTTGGTAATACAGTTATCAGAATTTTTTACTGGTACTTATGTATTATTTCATACATACAGTTTCACTTATTATAAAGCACTTCTTGTTGGATCCCATTTCCAGAGCTCAACATTCCAGAATATCACAAGACGTGAGAATATTACTCTGTAAGGTTATTTCAATGAAGTCTCATTAGCCATCATCCCACAAGGGTGGTTTACCCACACTAGTCAATCACCAAAATCACAATTTGACTTTCTCAACACAATTGTAGCTCTAAGTCTCTAGTTTATTTTGAAGTAAGAACCATCTTAATCGAAGCATTATAGATAAAGATATGCTTAGGAAGCCAAAGTATTTTCATACCCCAATCATGCTCTCTCAACCGACCCCTCACTATCTTTCCATCAATCTTTTTCAGATCAAAACTAAAAGCTACCAATTTTTATGGAGAAATAGAAAAATGTTAGGAATTTATTGGCTTAAGAATCACTTCATTTAGAGGTCAAAGGATGAAGTTATGTCCAAAAGAATCAAACATGATTTTGTCCTCAATCATACTGAACCTGTTTCTGGACAATTGACATAACTTTCACTAGAGATATCGGATTAAGGTCATTCTTAGACCGTTTGAAAGAGGACTTCATTGAAGACCCAGAAGAGTGATTTTTCCATTTAAAGGGTCAAAAATGTAAATTTTTTAAAGTGTACAGTGTATGTCCGTTAAATGGACACACATGTCCACCTAACGGACATACATGGGCTGGGGGCCTTTCTAGACCCGAGAAGGTCCATTTAATGAACTTAATGTCTGTTAAACAGACATGGGTGAGGCTGGGGGTCCTCATAAACCCGAGAAGGTCTGTTTAACAGACCTAAAGTCCGTTTAATAGACATAGGTGATACCAAACTCCCTCCATCTCCAATGGTTCCTACTTCCATTCTAACATCACTTTCACTCATAATCTTCTCAAATTCACTTCTTCTAATGCAATATCACTCATTAAACATTCAATTACCAATTTGGTTGCATTAAACTCCCAAATCTCAACTCAAATGACTCATCACATACAACAAATTCTCATCATTACTATAAATGTTCTTTATATACATCCTATGCAGCATCACTAACTTATAATGATCATATCTCTTGACTTTGATATCCAAAAATTTCATACTTTATATTGTTGGAAATCTAGAAGGATAAGCTACAGCTACAACTTGCATGAAGACAATTTTGACTAATTCAGTGTAAATCAATACAGTTTTTTCCCTAAAGTTAGAATACAATTTTTACATTAATGAAAAGATTGAAAATGCAAAGTACAAACTTTGAGAGTCATAAGTCAAAAACACAATCATATTTCATTATCATCAAAAGATAATCGTTTTACAAAGTTTCAATGGCATTTCAAGCCACAATACATCAATGTTCCAAAATCCCTATATTACACAAGATACTTGAATAATAATTGCTCAAAATGCAACTACAACCTTGTTTTACATAAATTACTCCAACATAAAACAAAATATGCAGATTCGGAGTGATGCCTTGACTCTTAGTCACTTGATCTCTTACTCATCACCTAAGGATAGGAACCAAGGGGGGTGAGCTTAAAGCTCATGGGTAACAAGTTTATAACTGAGAAACAAGCAAAACCATTGAAATATTTATTTCCATTGTAAAATTCACATTGAAATCCATGTAACACATATTTCCCAAATTCACAACTTATCAAACAATTCATAAACATCATAAATCATGAATTCATCAAACTTGTCACAAATCATAAACATATAAGTACATCAGAAATGGTTTGGATAGTCCAAAGCAGAACATACTACACATTTCTCATAAGGGTCCTGTGTAGTCGTGAACAGAACGTACTATCACAATCCCACAAAATAGTTTTGTGTAATCGTGAACTTATTGAAGTCCATGAAGGAACTCCATGCCACTAAAGGGTAGGCGGCAGAAGCCATTGGTCAAAGTGCACTTGACCTAACTTAGGGGACCATCACAAACCCACATAACATGTATTTCGTGGCTTGAAAACAGATTGCCCAAAATGGAACTTTTTAAAAAACATAATTTTCTTAACATATTGCCACAAAGGCATAATTCAGAAACATAATTGTCCATGAACATGAAATATTTCACATGCATTTCCATCAAATTCATGTACCAAACATAAAACAATTTCTCAAGTCATTCAAAAGCAATAATGCAACAATTATGAAGCAATTTGAAATCATTTTACTTTCTTGCTTTAAAAGAAAACATTCGTGGCTCAGTACTCAATTATAAAAATGAAGATCACCTTGAATTTCCTTGCTTAATCCTTGCTCAAAGAGACCTCTCCCCTTGCTCCTCTTGCCTCTCTTGTCTCCCTTAAACATTGGCAAAAATCCCCATTCAATAGGAATTTAAATTGGAAAACCTAAAGAAACATATACATAAAATTGACCCTAGAATACTTAAACCCATGCATTTCCTAAGCTCTTTGAACCAAAATCCTTCCAAAAATCCAAAAGATTAAATATAAACTTACCTTGAATCTTTACCAAACAATGACTTTCTTGGCTCCAATGGAAGCTCTAATGCTCCTCTTTCTTTTTCTCTTCTTGAATAACTTCAAAATCACTCTCTAAAATTAAGAAAAATTGAAACTTAACTTAACTTTCTCTTCTTTTCTCTCTTCTCCACCGAAACTCTCTTCTCCTCTCTTTTATTTTCATTTTTCTCTCTTCTCTCCCTCAATCCATGTGGTGATGCTGTCGCCTGCAACCAAATATAAAAAAAAATTCACTTCCGTTAAAACAACTTAATGTAGTAGCGGTAAGCGGATATCGTTCCCACGAGGAATTTTAAGATTATGAAAATCACGAATTCAAACAACACAAATAATAAAAAGGGGGGTTTTGTTACTCACTGAAAGAAGAATAAAAATCAGAAAGGAAAAATTGCAAATTGAAGTAATAATCAAGACTGAAAAATCGATAGGACAAATACCTTGGTTTCGGTCACCGATGTTACCATGCTATTATGGATCCTCGACAAAAATTATAATTATTAACGAACATTCACTGAGAGAATTTCCTATCAATTATGTTGACTAGAAACATGTATCCTAGCAACCTTATTAAACAACAATCTAGATACGATCATAGATTAATTGCCTAATAGCATTAAGAGCCAATGACAAGTGATAACATGTACGACATGAAATCAATCAAGTGGGTAATTTCTTAGGATTTTCCGACTCTAACATAGAGGAGTTAATCCTAATTGCTACTTGTGGTTACCAAAATTGAACGTCAGATTTTGTTAACCTAGCGATTAAATCCTTTAATCTCTAGTTGCGCACCTAGAAACTAACGAATCCAATTAAAAGATTAATTTGAAATTACCCAATGAACGTTAATAAACATGAAGAAGAATCAGACATCTCACCACAATAGCATGGATCTCGGATCCCTCAACCAAGACAAGAAAATTAATTACTCATACTTGAATTGAAAACAAAAGAAATAATTAAAGAGACAATCTCCATAACTAGTTTTTAGTAAAAGTAACGTTAATCACAAGAGAAATTCTGCAGAAAATTAAAGACAAAGAAACCAGAAAAGTGAATCAGCTAAAGCCCCTAAACCTATACGATGAATACTTGAAAAAGTGCCAGAGAAATAAAACTATGAGAAAATAATATCCAATAGCCTTCTTTGTGAATATGCGATAACCTCTCTAAAAAATATGGAAAAACTGAAGAAGAATGTGCTGCTGCGTAAAACTCCAGGAGAAGCTTCCCGATTCCTCCTGCTGTCTCAAAACCTAGCCTCCTTTTGCCTCCACGTCAACCCTCCTTTAAAATCTCCTCATGATCTTGTTTTTATTCCATCCAATTAAATCCTCTTTAAATTTCAGCGAAACACTTCTTAAAAAGGGACCCCACAGAATCTTTGGCACTTTTGTTCTACTGGGATACAATCTTTTGGAAACTCTGCAGATTTAAAATTCTTGACCTTAGACGTGCCCACGCCTAATCTTTGAATTTCGTCCAGATTGGGGATTTTCGAACTTCTTTCCATATTTTTCCTCTTTTTGATCCTTTTTCATCCTTTTGGTATTGAAAACCACCTGTGAACATTCAACAATTAATTTTATCAATTTATGAACACAATTTCCACAAATCAACCACAATTAAATCCAACAAATATGCATTATAATTGACTTAACACCATGTTTTTCTTCTTCATTTAAAATCAAGACAACACTTCTTCTTCCAATTATGCCTTTAATGATTTAGAAATGTCCAATTTGCCCTCCTTTCAATGCCTTAAGACTTTCCAACTTAAGTGATCTTCCAAAAATGCCCCATGCAATTTTACCACCTTAACACTTTAATTCAATTAACCTATTCTATAAAATTTTAATCACATTAACATGCTAATTAACCCCAAAAATAAATTAATCTATCAAGATCTCAAAATTAATTTAAGTCATGCCTAACTCCTTCTAAAAATGCAGACCTTTTCTGATCAAGTAATTGAAGGAATCTGATAGCACTACCTTCTAGAAAAAAATATTTTTCAATGTCTTAAGTTTCTAATAACTCCAAAATTATTCAATTTGGTTCAGAAATCTGAAAGTTATATCCCAAACAGTTTTGGACTATTCTTATGCTAAAACAATTTTCTATGCTCAACTTCCATCCAAAATTGACATTCTTAGAGACTGAATTGAAACTTGATTTCGTCAACCAATTTATAGTCCCGTGTCTCTAGTTTACTTTAAATAAAAAATCATCTCATTTGGATAACTAGAGAAAAAGTTATGGCTGAAACACCAAAGCATACTCAGTGAACATGTTTCAACTACATTTTCCAGTTTTTTACTTCCAACATTTCACATATAACCCATTTTATACTTAAACTATCTTTTCTACTTCATTTCAAATTCAAGAATTCTTCTTTTTATTTACACATGACTAATCACCAACAATTTCTTATTTAATAGTTCTAACTTCTAGGAAAAGTTCGGGGTCCAATTCTTCTATTTTCAGTATTACTTTTAGTACATTTATCTGATGTTCACTTCATATACTTTCTACCATAACCGTTCATCCAAAGAGAACATTCTAAAACAATTGTTTCTTCATTCTTTGTCTACTTGTATTTAGAAAAATTTCCAATTTATCAATAGATAAGCCTTTTAAAGTTAATGGTTTTTGTCTAAAGAAGGTCCAAAGATTTAGTTTGAATTTGTTAATTTTATTTCATGCCTACCAATAACATAATTGAGCTTTCTTCTTCTTATTATATATAGATAGATGATATGTTGTATATTCTAAAAGCCTTCCATTTTATAAATATAGTGAAAATGGTTGTAACTAAACTTATTACGATTAGTATAATTACAAGTTCTTTATTTGTAACTATTAGCATTTCCTAAAAAATTGAATTAGCTTGTTAAGAATAATGTTTTACAATAATAATGACAGATATGTTATATGCAAATATTACAAGAGAATGTAAGTTTAAAATGGATATGTTATATATTGTTGGAATAAAATTTGTATATTGCATATTGTTGTACTAAGGTTATAAAATAAATAATGGGTCAAAAAGTGTCAACTCATTGCTCACTTATGAACTAAAATTCAAGAGCTTTGTGGCTTAAAGAAGATAATAGTAACTATAAGTTTTTTTTTTCATAACGTGCTTTAGGCATGAAGGAATAATAACATAATCACCTGATTAAGGCTAGAGGATGGTAGTGCTATTTGTAACCAATCTCTGCTTCTGGAACATGCATTGAAATATTTAAATGTATGCTTTTTGGTGAAGTATCCATTATGTTATTGATAATATCATTTAAATATATGCCTTTTGTTGACATATTTAACTTTATAAATTTTTTGTGAATATGTATATGATGGCTAAACATGGAAGCATAAGGTTTTTTATGGTGGAAAGTTTGTTATAGAGCTAGAGTTGAAATACATCGATAGGGAATCAAGTATTTTTTGATAAGGTAGACCTATATTTTGTTAGCTATAAGCGAATATGTGAGATGAGGAAGGAGTTAGGATAGCTTCAAGTCGATTAGGCCTATTACAAAGAACCTAATTTTGAGTTTAGTGAGTCTTTGAAGTTGATTGAGTCAAATGAAAGTTGTGTACGGCTTATCAATTTGATTAAAATTAGTGAAAGGATTGATGTATATGTAACTCATATATTAGAAACCCTATCATTTGTAACTGACATATTGCCTATATCAAAAGGAGAGGATGGAAATGCGGAGGGTGAGGAGGAAAGTTGTGGAGCCATAAAAGGTGTTAGTATTGAAGGTGTTAGTTTAGGAGTTGAAGCAGAGGTGGATGATGATGGTGATGAGCATCACAATGGTTTTATACATGTTCAAATTCCCGATGAACATGAACTAGTTGAAATTGAGTCGACAAATTTTGGTAATTCTATTGGTAGTGATCAATATCCTAGCGAAGAAGAGCTTGATGAGGTGTTGCGAAGACCAAGTAGTACTATTAGGCATAATCCATCTGATGTTGAACCAAATTGGAGATTGGAATGGAGTTTAACTATGAAAAATAATTTTGAGAGGGTATTGTGAATTATATAGTGCGGACAAGCTACAATGTCATAGGTGTTTTACAACCAACAATGGTTTCCGCTAAGCTCTTAATGAGACATTTTAGGGACAGAATACTTGAGAATGATAATTAAATGTTATTGACAATGATAATTAAAACATGTAGATTTTTATAAAATTTATTCATTAATTCATGCACCTATATCTCTTTTTTGTAGTTCAAAAGATTATAAATATGCTTTGATGCAATGAAAAGAGGATGGAGGCATTTGAGGCCCATCTTTGGTGTTGACAAATTTTTTTTGAAAACTGAATTCCAAGGTCAACGAGTGAGTGCAGTTTTGAGGGATGGGGATGGAGCTATGTATCTATTGTCATAGGCAATTATCGAGGTATAGAACAATAATTCATAGACTTGGTTTATGAGTTCGTTGGCTTCGGACTTGGAGTTGGGTAGTGGTGAAGGACTAACAATAATATCATATATGCAGAAGGATTTTTTATTATTTGATTAACGAGCATATTATATTGTGTTAACTTTACCTATTCTATTGGTATAAGGATTGATTAGAGTAGTGCAAGACATAATACCATATGCCACTCATCATATGTGTGCAAAGAACAAATACCATAATTGGCATAATTCGAAGGAAAAGTCTTATGAAAGCAATTTGTGAATTGTGCTTGATCAATATACGTAAAAGATTTTAACAAGTTGTTAAAAAGATTGGACAAAATGACACCTGGATGTGCATCATCATTGCTCAAATATCCAAAGGAGAGATGGGCATAATGTTACCAGTCCTTTAAATCCAAATGTACAGTTGTTGATAACAACATGAGTGAAACATTCAATGGATGGATATTGCCGGCTGGAGATAGGCCAACTATAAGCATGCTAGAAATAATTAGAATAATGGTGATGAAGAGGCATATAAAGAGGAGACAATTTGCACATGGCTGGAAATCAGAAGTTGCACCAAGGGTTGTGAAGAAATTAGAAAAGAATAAAAAAGATGCTATGCTGTGGAGAATTGTCTGGAATGGTCATGGAGCATACGAAATTACCAAAGGTGAAGCCACACATATTGTGAGGATTGGTAGAAACCAATCATGTAGTTGTCAGGCGTGGGAGTTGTATTGATATCTTTACAAGTATGCTATAAGTGCTATTCACCATTCGAAACAACGACCGGAGGCATATGTGGATGAGTGCTACAAGAAGTCTAAATTCATTACAGCGTATAAGCATGTTTGACAACGTATTAGAGGATCAATTTTTTGGCCTATAGTTGATGATGAAGATTTGATAAACCCCCAGCCAAAAAAGCCATGCTTGGAAGACCTAAAATAGCTAGAAGGAGAGGAGTAAATGAGCCTCCTAATTTATGAAATCTAAGCAAAATGTAGCAATCATTCATCAACTTAACCAGCTTAGCAATCTCCACAGGTATGACAAATTCTTTATATGTATTGCTTCATATATCTAATGATCATTTATGGCATTATTTGATTTATATTTATTAGGTCATTCATGATATCTCCTCACAACCTGAACATATTGTTGATTAAAAAAGCAATATTGTGAGTATATTTACTAGGAATGTCAATGGGCCGAGTTGCTCTTGCTTGACCCGACCCGATGCGAGCTAGGGTGGCCTGTGACTTGAAAGGCTAGGATAGGTCGGCCTGCGACCCAGGCTGATTGGCCAGTGGCCCAGCCTATGGCCCAGTCGGCCACAGACGGGTTGAGCCAACCCGATCCACCTTATATTTTTTAAAATAAAAATTTCAAAAACTACTTCATTTTTGAAGTAACGATCAAGTCACAGGTAGGTTCAGTTTGTGGCCCGGTCAAGCTAGGGGTGAGCATTATTCGGGTCGGCCCGATTACCTGGCCCGGCCCAAATTAATTCAGGTAAGCAAATGCTAAAGTTTGGGTAATTCGGGCCGGCCCAGGTATTACCTGAATTATTTTTGGGCCGGGACGGGTAACTTCGAAAATATTCAGGTCGGCCTGATTACCCGAATTAGGTTTAAAAGAATTATGAAATAGGGTAACTAGGATAATTCGGATAAATCAGGCCGGGATAATTAGGGTAAGTCGGGTAAATCGGGCCGGGTAAATAGGTAATTCGGATAAATCGGGCCGGGTAAGTTCGGCTAATTGAATGTTCGGGTTCGGGTCAGGTAAGGGAAAAAAAATTTCAGGTAATTCGGGCCGGAAAAATTGGGCCCGATTTACCCGAATGCTCACCCCTAGGTCGAGCTGACCATGGTCGACCGTGACCAGCCTGTGGCCCAATCAATTTGAGCTAAAATCGAGTCAGGCCGGGCCAAATTTGACATCCCTAATATGCAATCAACCATTATTGGTTTCTTTCAAGATTGAATATTCTTAGCAACATGTTTATTTGTAGGTTGGTAGCTCTTTGCATAATCATAAATGAAAGTTTGGAGACAATGATCCATATTCATTCAAATTGTCTTTCAAACTAAGAGGTCCGGGGTTTAAAGGACAACCTAGCATAACTTCTCAATAATTACAAACTGAACCAATGAGGCGGAGATCATGAAAAAATTAACTATTAGATGATCAACCTTCTCAGTCAAGTGCAAATAAGGGAAACAATGTAGTTGACTCACAGATTTTACATTAATGTTATCTATATAAATGGATAGATAGCGTAACTTTTGTATATAAACGAATTGCGATGTAATCACTTTATTGATATTATCACTTTTATATATACTCACAATTGGACATACTGCTCCAATTGTTTATTCTGATATCATTTTTGTATTTAATTATTTATGATGAGGCCATATGAAAATTAATTCTTTAAATGATTATAAACTATTAGTTATGGTCATTGAAGCAATTTCATGAATAACAAAACAATAAAGAAAAAGAATAGTGCATAATATACAAGTTCAAATGAGGAGTTTTCATTCTCATAACTCAAGTTTTTTAAAAATAGTATAATTTACTTTTACTTGTCTTGAACAAACCATATTTTTAAACTCATCATAAGTAAAAAAAACCACAACAATAATTAGTACAACAAATCTCAACTCATTTTTCTCTTTTGAAAGTAAAAAATGTCTCCTTTAATTAGTTTTATTTGCTCCTCAATTTTAAATGTCGAATGTGATTTAATTGTGCTTCGTTCAACCTCTTACTTCAAACTATCTACTTTTTTCTTCATGTTATGAATTACTTCAATAACTTTGTCATTAAATTTATCATCGTACTACTTAAAAAATTCACATTTTCCAACATGAAATATCATTAATAATTATTAGGCAAAAACATTAAACATATATACAAACAATTTTAACTTATCAACAAAAATTAAGCTTACAAAATATTTAGGGCATCCATAAAATCTTCTTCCTGGTTTTTTCTTACTCCATAGGGTTCGTAACGCAGCACTTAAACCATAATAACACACCACATTATCATTATTTGAATCTAATATAGTGTTAGTTGAAGAAGTCTCGTCCATATATTTGGATAGTTGGTGCAAATTTATATAAGTACTCTTACTTCTTCTAATCAAAGGTCGAAATAGTATGTCAACAATCTAAAATAACTCCATATAAAAATCATTCATATATTTCATATATATTCAAACAATGTGTTAGGAGTAAAAAGCGTCAATTGGTTTCACCAAATTCATTAAAATTTTCCTTGACCCCATTCCATTAATTTTCTTTATTAAAAATGTCACAAATTTTACATATGATTAACTTTCTCCATATAAAAAGACACAACACTTTAGCCTTTAGTCTTGTGACTGCCCTAGAATATACAGAAATCTCTCATATTTGCATCTATTTTAGTCAAGATTTTCTAAGATATTCACAACTATATCTGGTAAGAACAAATGGTCCAGATCTAAAATAAGTCAATCCAATGCAAACTTTGGAAATAAGTCTAGGATTTGATCAGATCCTCCTTTACAATCAGTTTAAACATCCATAGATATCTCTTACCTTCTTAGATTACTTGAGGCTATCTACTATTCAACACAGCACGCAAGATTTGGAGAGGAAACAAGTTACATGAGACTAAATAGGAACTTACAATAATTTTTTGACTTATACTTCATGTTTAGGCAATGATAAAATCAATATTGTATACGTTTCCTCTCTAGAATAGGTCTTTTTAATTATATTCCTTCTATTAAATTTTCATCAATTCTTCATGTTCCTAATTTTCCTAATAATCTATGGTCTATTAGTTCCCTTACAAATCAACTTAATTGTAAAGTTGAAATTTATCCTATGTATTTTGCATTTTGGGAACTGAGCACAGTGAATATGATTCGCTATACTAGATTGCAAGATGGTTTGTATGTGTTACATAGGAGTAGTCATGTCTTCTAAGACTCAAACCATGATAGGAGATTAGGACGTCCTATCATAAGAGATTAGGACGTCCATCATGTAATGTTTTAAAAAGATAATAATAACCAAAGTTGTTTAAAAAGTGCAATTTCAATTTACTGTTTTTTAATGCTTATGAATTTTCCAAGCACAGAAGACATTCTTATCCTTTGAATGTCCTAAAAGTCTACTAGGTTGATGCATTACTTTTAACTACATTTTTTATTAATAAAATGCCTTTGAAATCTTACAACTAATATGGCAACACTAATAAAACAAAATAGTAGCAGATAGTGAAAAATGGTTGGTGTATTGATCGACAATAAGTGGAGGCAGACTAGAGATCATAGACAAAGAAGACATTTTGAAAAGATACATTGATACTCACTTAATAAAGCTAAGGTCCATATGCAATCAATTTTATTTAGAAACAATATATAGATTGTTGTCATTGAAGAAGAAGACACACAAAGCATAAGTTGAGGCAACCAACAAACACACAAACAAGCAGATTTAGAGCACCACACAAAACATAAAAGGTAGATAACAACAGACCTACCACGTTGAAATGTTGACCTCTAGATATAGACACCCGATGAGCATGTGAGTTAAGTTGTTTTGTGTGTGTGACGAAAATAACAATTGATTACGATCCAATCATCTGAGGAAGAACACAGAGGGATTAGGGATGAGGAAGAACACACAAGGAAGAAGAGGGAAGAAGTACGAGATAAGGGATTCTATGGGAAGAAGATAGCAGATTACGGATTAGGGATTGGAGGATTTCGATTAGGGAAGAAGATGGCAGATTAAGGATTAGGGAAGAAGAAAACGATGCATTTCCATGTCTATACGAAAACTCTGCGTGTGAGGGAGGAGGGATTGGACAAAACAATGTGTGTCCATGTCTGTCCCAAAATGCTGCAAGTGAGCAAGAAAGGAGATGATGCATTTTGTTCATGGATGTGGGAACCACCTTCTTGACACATCAATATCGGGTGGGTCCCACATCCACAGAATTTTAAAAAATAATCCACGACATCGTGAAGGTGGGTCTCACATCCATGGGATTTTAAAAAATAATCCACGAAAGCATTTAATGGGCCATGTCAACGGATGACTGACGGTTCCCTAACAACGTCAGTGCACAAGGTTCAATCTGAACGTTTGATAAATGTTAGGGTTCAATTTGGACATTTTGAAATGTTAGGGACTATTTTGTACTTTTGTGAATACATTATGGGCTAATTAACCCTTTTGTCCATGTCATATACAATAACGACCTTATCCAGTTGCCATTAATTTGTTCATATTTATATATTGGTTATTGAGTTTCAAACATACTAAATAAATCAATCAAGTTTATATAAAAATTATGAATTGAACTTCCAAAATTTCTATTATCCTTTCATTTTATTCTTAAAAAAATTTATTTGAGCCAGTTAAAATGGAAATAATTAAAGACTTTATTCAACTACCATTCAGTCGTTCGTATTTTCCAGATGTAATTATTGTTTTAAACCTAACAAATGACTAGTCGAGACTTTATAAAATCCCGTTGTATTTTCATTTCATTCTTAGTTTAAACTTTCTAAAATCCCGTTGTATTTTCATTTCATTCTTATCCTTTCTACTTGTTTCATCATAGTCATTAACATATATAAAATATATTAAATTAACTTATAGATTATTAGTTTACTACCATTGCATTTGCCGTTAACCTTTACTTATAATTCAACCGACAACTATAGAATTATTAACTATCAGTATACATGATATTGCTTAGCCCTAACTTAATAAAAATTGTTCAGTAGTTATACCTTTGTAAAGCTCTTTACATAAAAAGAAGGATTTGTATAATCAAATTGGAGCCTTTTTGGGTCAAAAGTTTATTTTGAAAAGTGTTCATCTACCATCAATTGTTTTGGCTCGTTCACATCAGCACCTAGTCATCAATTATGATTCAACTTAAAAATGGGAAAAGCTACATATATATATTTAAGTAATGTTTCATAATAGAGGGTGAAGAGAAAGAATTTTTGTAATTACTAATTTAATCTTTAGTTTTATATATATCTTAGAGAACAGATTACTATTCTTAAAAGTTTTATATGTTTACTCTTTCCAGAAATATACATTTTTAGAAAGAGAAAAATAAAAGAAAAGTCCAAATTGTAAGGTTATATGGAGTATGCCGCTACTTTTCGCCGGGAGACCAAATTGTAAGGTGACATTGAGTCAATGGAGGGCTTTTCTCCGGTTATACAGATGACAACTCTGAACAAATGAAGTTTTTGCATTTTTTGCAAACACGGCTGTCCTTGAATTTGCAAGGACGAATATATAATAATTAAGCATGTTATCCAATGACTATTGAGTTGTCCAAATTCTTGTACGCCAAATTAATCGGCATCCTCTTTTATAATGATTTTATAAATATCATTAATAGTCCAGCTACTACTTTTCATAAATAAGAAGTGTATTCCTTATCTTTCTATAATCTAAATTTGTTATATTTCTTATTAGTTACAATTATGCTTGTTTGAGGATAGGTTGAGTGTTAAGAGTAAAATTACAAAACTAAAATAATCACTTCTTCTAAAATCGTAATCTGTTGTATCTAAAAGATCTGTTTGAAGCTTCAACATAATTTTTTAAGAAACACTTTTCGTGACAATACAAAATTCAATTTTCGTCTCTTCTTTTATGTATTATTTTTATTTATTTTTTCCATAGAGAAAACACAAGTTTAGTATACAAAACCTTAATTATAAGATTTGTCCCACTTCACAGAAACTGTGGCTCTCCCTTTCAAACTAAACAAACTTATACATGCTCCAAAATTAGATGATAGTCATGCAATAACATTCGAGAGCTGTTCCACAGATACATTTGTTTACCTGGTGTAAGAAATTCTAGTAAACCTCTTTGTTAGATTAAAGAGTTACGAAACTAAGGCAGAATCCGATATTGTGTGCAGTCAAATAAATACGAAAATTTTTATTTAATTTTTAAAAATAAAGATTAGTTTAATTCCTATAATATGATTAATATACAAAATATAATAAAGCATAAACTATAATTCATATTTTATTATAAAACATCATTATTTTCATGTTTTATTGGAATCTTCTAAAATTAGTTCATTGCAACTACTATAGTCACATGCATGTATAACTTTTAACTATATTAGCATAAGATATTGAGGGAACTCTACAAGTGGTGTAGAGATGGTTAAAAAAGAAATGCTAACTCTCTTTGAGTTTAAGCCTATTTATAATAAGGTTTAAACTGTAGGAAAATCCCGGTGTGAGCATCACATGCCCACAGTGCGGAAAACAAAAATTTTTGTTCCGGTACCTTCCCGAAAGCCAGGATCCATGTGTCTATACAACAAACTCAAACCATAACGGCCAAAGGAGACCGTCTCTAACGGTATCCACGCAGAGATCGGAGAACCTAACCGGGACAAACCTTTTGACCCGGGAATAGCTAGAACAAATTAAAGAGTGCTAGCTCTTACCTTTGTCCTTGGAGAGCTATAAACCAACGATGATGGAGGATGAAGCTTGGTAAAGAAGAACTTGAGAGAAGATCGATGATGAAGATAGCTTAGAGAGAAACTCTTTCTTTCCAACCTTTCTTCTTATTCTTCTAATTCTAACGATCATCAATCCTCTTCTTTTATTCAAAACCAACAAGCATCCTCTCTACTTCTCATCAAATGCCATGTGTCTTCAACCTTTAAAGACTCATTTAATGCTAAAGTGAAAGGCTTGTTCCACGTTAGCTTATATATATATATATATATATATATATATATATATATATATATAAAGTTAAAATGATAAGCATCATTCTTTGGCTTCCACGTATGGCATATATATATATTAATACTGAAGTGGTCCAGTCACACTGGGGTCGGTCCTACCGGTCTACCGGGTCCCGATATGGGAAAAACTCCTGGAAACGTTTTTCAGCAATATCGATATCGCGATCTCATCGGGACATATCTCGATCTCATCGGGATCCATTTAATTCTATTGCTCTCCATATATTGGATCTCTATCTAAAACTATTTTACGAATTCTCCGAGACACTCTTATGCGTGTGACCCATTAGGTTCCCGGTTATGTTAACCACTTAGATTAACACTTAATCTGAGCAAGTCATGAGCGGTATCTAGCAACACATCATGACCCCCAATTGACCGGAAAGTAATTGGTTTGACGAATGAACTTATATTCATCATGAACCATATTACGAACCTTTTCATAGACAATTGTCGTGCAATTCGTTCTTTCACCATGCTATACCCCACTTGGTTATGAGTATGGGCAATGTGTCAACTCTTACTAGACTGACTACGTCAAATCTAGTCCAAGTGATATCAGTTCTTGTCCTGGGACTCATTACTTAATATGTCACTGAAGACACTCTTCATGACATATATACTCCGACCAGAGATTTCCAAGTAATGACCCTGACAAGAGGCCATGGGTATCATCTTCTGCTATCACAGAAGTGGTGAATCATCTATTGGCTACTCAATTACCTTCGAATACCTTAAGCTGTACCTAAGCACCATCCTATGAGCGACCTCTGTAAGGCAACAAGGAATGGAGTCAAAGCATAAAATCAGTATCCAAGATATCCTTGAGCATCTCAAGTCTAAGGATACTTGCACCATTGCTATGATGAGATTATCACTGACATTAGAATAGGACATCCATGTGATGATCTCATAGCAGGTCATCCAATGTACTTACTACCTCTAGTAAGCATCCACATCTCAACCCTAAATATCTCATATTTACGGTTTCGAGATCCACCGCTGACCAAATCAAGGAGTTTGAGATGTGTTAGTCTTTCCGATTCTCGATGTCCGGCCTCAAGAATCCTATAACTAGGATAATTTAGATATTGACATAATTGAACATGATAGGAATCTCGAGAGTATGATCACATCACAATTTCCTTCATGCTATGTCATATATCATGGACTTCATTAATTTGCTTATTGATCAATATCAGTTCATACATAATGAACAGCAACGTAATGAAATATGAAGTGAATTACACGTTAATACAGCACTTAGAAATACAGTAGAATGCACGAGAAGGGGGGGTTGAATTGTGTATTCCCCTTTTTTAATATCTTTTTCAGAATTACTTGTTAGAAATAAAATTCTTTACAGAATCTTTGTTAATCCTGATTGATCAAACTTTTCATTGCTAAGTATATGAATAGTAAGTAATGATCAACTTTGAGGCAAGATAAAGATAAAGAGTAAGAGTAGTAGACACGCGGATTTATCCTGGTTCACCCCACACCGTGGGCTACGTCCAGTCCTCAGAGTTTCTTCTGAGATTTCACTATCTCTTCAAGCATTACAGTATTCTTTCACGAGCCTCTTCAAGTCTCTACAACTAGTATTCTTTCACACTTAGCCTCTGCAGGCTATCTGTACAACTTTTCTTCTCAGAAAAATATTTGAACACTTTGTTACAGTAAGATAGCACTCAGTTATTTCGCACTTGATCGTTTTTTCACTTTGTGTAATTTTTTAAACATCAGCAACTTCTTCAGTTTTCGACTTCGACTTATATTTATAGCCTTCGTCTCTAACTGCTTCTTTGATTCTTGATTCTTGAATCTTTAATCTTTAAAGAACGGTTAATCAGTTGAGTTCAGAATTAACTCGAATCGACTCTTGCGTCTGTTTTTTTCTCGCTTTTTGCTTTTACGTCTGCGTCTTCTTTGCTTTTGCGTCTGCGTCTGCGTCTGCTTTGCTTTTGCTTCGTCTGTGTTTGACTTTTATCAACTTCGTCTGTGTCTTCGTCTGTCTACGAATTAGTCTGTGTCTGACTTTTATCAACTTCGTCTGTGTTTGACTTTTATCAACTTCGCCTCATGTCTTTGTCTCGCCTATGAATTCGCGTGTTCCGATGCTTTCTTGCGCTTCGTCATCTCGGACTTCGCCTCGTATACGCCCACGTGTTCGAGTTCGTGCATGTTTGTTTTGTTTATCTTGTATATGATCTCTCTTTGTTATACATCAAAATCATTTTATGTAAAGTCATTCGACTTAACAATCTCCCCTTTTGAATATAACAAATTACATACAAGAAAAGAAAACAAAATAAAATTTACAGATGTTGCAAAAAAAATTATCTTCTTCCTTTCTTCGCATTGTGGTCACACCTTCTTCATCGAACATCCTCTCCTCTTACATTGATTATCTTCTTTCCCGCTCTCCCCTATTTGTTATAATAAAAATGATTTAACGATTCGGCACTTTAGCAGTTCTGCTATCATCTTTCTCAGATCATTCACCGTCTCCTTCATGTCATTGAGTTCACCACGTAATCTACTGACTTCATCTGGTGGATCAACTGACGAAGATGCTTGATCTGCTTCTGCTGATGAAGGAGCGAAAGGAATTGAAGTAGTGTAGGCATCAGAGGATAGAGTGTAGTCTTCATTGATCTCAAAAGTCGGTGGACGAATAAACGTTTCAGCTTCAGGAAGATCTAAATCAAACGAAACTGGCAGCATCAGCAACTGTCTTCCATGCAGGGGTAAGGCTTGTGGTTCTATAGACAGTGTACTAGTCAAAGACCTAATACGAAGAACTATCTGAACGAGGAACTCTGTAAATGTTCCTGTTCTTATATTTCCCCCCACTGGACAGTGTTCCCTCCGATTAGTGTAGCTGCACCGCTTGATCTGGATTCATGCGCGAGTGCATGCTTCATCAATTTTCTGCACTTCTTCGCAATTTGATCTGCGGATGATCATCACTAGCATCATCTTCGTGATACAACTTTGCTTTTCCCTTTGTGAAATTTTTGGAAATCTTGGTTGTATGTCCGGTGCAACCATGATTTCGTGTTCTTTGTATTTGGGAAAATGGTACATGGATGGCGGGGACGATTTGTAGGATATGGCATTGTAGCAAAGAATCCTAAGGAGTCATAGAAGATCCTTTCGTCTTCTTTGAGTAATCGCCATGTGTTGTGATTAATCACCATAGGTTCCACTATAGCCACTATTTTCTTCATTGGTTGAACACCAATTGCAATAGCAGTCCTTTGTCCTGCAACAACTTCCACCATTTTGATTTTCAGCTTCGCTTCCTCATAATTCTATGGTAGTTGTGTACCTTGGACTGGTCCAACATCCGAAGTCTGAAATCGCCGTTGTTTTTGATGTGTTTGAGACGCCACCGAATCGACTTCCATCTTCGGCTCCTTCTTTAGACCAAAAGGTGTTTCGGTGTTGGTTCCTCTACTAGCTCCTTTTCTTGATCATTAGGTGTTTCCTTAACCGAGTTTTCTTCAACTGGTTCTTCTTGTTGAACCACAGGAGTTTCTGAGTGTATATCGCTTTCGACACATTCTACTTGAACAAAGATCGTTGATGTCTTTATGTTGACTAACGCCCTCAAAGATTGAGATGTTCTTCTTTCGACTAACCTTCTTAGTCTTTTCTTCTGCTTCAGTTAGTTTTACTGATTTCTTTGCAGGAGATTTTCTTTTATCAGATGTTGTTTTTCTCTTCCTCTCAGTCTCTTTGGATTTTCTGGCCGTATCCTTTTCTAGAATAGAGATTAAGGATGTTGTGGTTTTGTGTGCACAAGATTTAGAAGTTTCTTCTTGCCTTTGTTCTCTGGCAATCTTTTCTTCTTGTTGCCTCAGAGTCCTGATTCTTGGAGATCTCTTGGCTTTCTTCACAACCTCGCTCAAGAGACTTTCTCCTTGTCTCTTTGGCGCACTTTGCTTTGCCCTCTGAGATTGGCTTTCTCCGAAAAGAGGACTCGCCATTTTCATGAGAGGTCTCCCTAGCACTCTCCTTAGTTCGGCAGTAGGCGATTTGATACTTACTGGCGATTGAGAACTTGAGACAGGAGTCTTCTTCAATACGCGTTCCCCCTCAGTTCTTGGCTTCCTTGAAGAGTCGGCTTGGTCTCTTTCTACTATGTTCAGACCCATTCGTCGAATCGTATGTGCATCGATTTTGCTCTTCACAGAAGCAGTTAAATCGATACCGTAGTGCGGGGCGAAACATCGGATTTCATAAAGATCCTCGTCAAAATCATACCATAAGGATAACTTGTAGTTTCCTTTAACCCCTTAACCATATAGTGAAAGATTAAGAATGGTAGATCTATGGGATTTCTATTCAGAAGAAAGAACAGCAATCGCTCATCTAGAGTAGTCACCAAATGCCTTGAACCAACTCTGGAAAGAATGCAATTAAACAGGATTGCATGAAGAACCCGAGCCTTTGGAATCAGATTTGATGTCTTCCTCTCCCTGGAATCATTTATGCCATAGAGCTGTCTCTTGACATCTTCTTCTTTCATTCCAACTGAGGATATCCATCCAGCCTTGGTAGACAGTTTCTTACCAACCGATGGGCAATCAGTCACCTTCCTTATTAAATCCTTTATGACAAGAACAGATATCCTTTCCATAGAGGATACAATAGTGTCTTCTATCAGACGAGCATTCTTCCAGAACTCATATACCTCATTTGTATAGACAAGTTCTCGTATCTGAAAGAAGTTCTTCCAGCCAGCTCTTGTGATTTCTGGTTCTACATCCATGCCGTCACTCCTTAGTGACTCAAATTCCACAAGTCTTCCATAAACCATGGCTGCTTCCATTGTATAGAGCGAAAAAATTATCTTCTGGAGAACTTTTTGAGTGAGAAGATTTTGAGAGAATTGGTAAAGTAGAAATGAACCGTCAGGAGATGATGAAAAGACTGCTATAATCTCATCTTCAGTCTACTTATAGGGTTATGGACTGATGGGTTCTCGAATCATTAAGAACCTCGAGTTTATCAGATTTTTCCCTCCAAAAATCCTCCTAGTGAGAAAAGTTACCAGCTGTAACTCTCTGTATATAATGCCGTTAGTTTCTCACGTTATTTTAGCCTGACTGCTCATTTAGCATCACCATGTTAAGATTGCGTCTTATCTTCTGAAAACGTTCTTCACTTAGTGGTTTAGTGAAGATATCTGCCCATTGAAGTTCTGTTTCAACAAACTGTAGAATCACCACTTTCCTCTGAACATAATCTCGCAGGAAATGATGTCTGACTTCTATATGCTTCACTCTGGAATGTTTGAATTGGATTCTTTGATAGATTTATCGACCGGTGTTGTCGCAACAAATTGGAATCTCCTCCTCTTTGATGAATAGTCTTCAAGTCGGTATTTGATCCACATCGCTCGTGAGCAAAGAACTCATGGCGGATATATATTCTCGCTTCAATGGTTGATAGACAATTGAGCTTTGTCTTTGCTTGACCAGAGACAAGATTTCCAAGAAAGTGACATCCTCCACTTGTACTCTTCCTTTCAATTCTATCTCCAGCATAGTCCGCATCGCAATATCCAATTAACCTAAAATCTTTACCTTTCTCAAACATTAAGCAAAGATCAGTAGTACCTGCGAGACCAGGTGGTTTTTAACATCTTCGAAGCCAGGTGGTTGTTTTACATACACTTCTTCGTCTATAAAGCCATTCAGAAATGCACTCTTTACGTCCATCTGAAACAACTTTATATCATGACAGATTGTATATGCTAACAAAATCCTTATAGCTTCAAGTCTCGCTACTGGAGCATATGTTTCATTGTACTCTATTCCTTCTTGCTGATTGTAGCCTTGTGCTACTAATCTGGCCTTGTTACGACTCACTCTTCCTGATTCGTCTAACTTATTCTTAAAAACCCATCTGGTTCCTATAATGGATTTCTTAAGAGGTTTTGGAACTAAGGACCAGACGTTATTCCTCGTGAATTGATTCAGCTCTTCTTGCATGGCTAACACCCAAGCTTCGTCTTGAAGAGCTTCCTCAACCTTCTTAGGCTCTACTTCAGAGATAAAAGCTACATTAGCTTCTCGTCTAAATCTGGACCTAGTCCTAACTCCTTCTGAGGTTTCACCGATAATTAACTCTTCTGGATGAGAACTTTTGTACCTCCAATCTCGTCTTAGTTCTATAGTTTCTGGAATATCTTCAGTTTTGTTCTCATGAGTGTCTGATGAGGGAGTTTCTGAGGTATCATCTAAGTTTTTTGAAGGACCTTCATTCTCCATGTCATCTTCCTTATGGGGTTGAGAACTATCATCAAACTTGACATGGATCGTCTCTTCAACAGTCTTTGAAATCAAGTTGTAAACTCGAAAAGCCTTAAACGATGATGAATAGCCTAGAAAAGTTCCTAGATAGGTCTTCGAATCAAATTTATCCAACAGCTCTTTCGTATTCAGAATGGAACATTTGCACCCAAATGGATGAAAGTACGATATGCTTGGTCTTCTTCCATTCCATAACTCATAAGGAGTCTTCTTCAACATAGGTCGCAATAAGATCCTGCTTTCTGAATATAACATCTTTGTATTCACGACTTCCGCTTGAAATACTTAGAAAGATTCGTCTCACATAGCATGGTCCTTGCCATTTCTTGAATCGTCCTATTCTTTCTTTCAACAACTCCATTTTGTTGAGGAGTTCTAGGGGCTGAGAAGTTGTGGGAAATTCCATTCTCTTCACAGAATATTCTAAACTTCTCATTTTCAAACTCTCCACCATGATCACTCCGGATACTAGTAATGGACATTCCTTTTTCGTTCTGTAACTTTCTGGATAGAGTTCTAAAGCACTTAAAAGACTCGTCTTTGTGTGATAAGAATAATATCCAACAAAATCGAGTAAAGTCATCAACAATGACAAGTCCATATTTCTTTCTGCCAAGACTTAATGTCCTTGTAGGACCAAACAAATCCATATGTAACAGTTCTAAAGGTCTTGATGAGGTTACAAAATTTTAGAAGAAAAGAGGTTTTAACTTGTTTTCCTTTCAAGCAATTTTCACGTAAAAGTTCTTTGTCAAAACTTATTTTGGCAAACCTCTTACTAAATCATGTTTTACTAATTTTGAAATATGTTTCAAAGAGACATGTCCTAGCTTTTATGCAGATTAGTCTTTCTTCTTCGTAAGATAGAAAACATGAAATATTTTGATTTTGAAAATCTTCTAAATTGATTTTGTAAGGTTGTTTCTTCTCTTGGCGAGAAAAGTATAGACCCATCTTTGTTTCGACTTCGCAAAGATTTTGATTGAATGTAATCAGAAACCGTAATCACACAACCGACTTACACTAATCAAGTTATGCTTTAGACCATCAACAAGCAAAGACATTATTTATGCATGCAAAGGAATCTTTACCTATTTTTCCGATTCCAATAATTTTTCCTCATTGGTTGTCTCCGAAAGTTCTTGATCCTCCTTCTTATCTTGAAGATCTAGGAACATAGACCTTCTTCCGTCATGTGTCGCGAGCATCCACCGCCTAAATACTAATGGTGCTTGCGTATCTTCCAAGGAAGGATATCTGCAGGAGAAACTATTTTATTTCTTAGTACCCAAATTTTCTTGGGTCCTTTATGGTTAGTAGTATGCTTATGATATGATCTATAATGCATATTACTCGGACGTTGATTAAAATGTGTTATCCTATATCTTTCTTTTTGAATGAAAGATTTGCTACTAGACTGAGTATTGTTTCTAGTAAACCCTAATCCAGTCTTATCACTCGGATGTCTACATTTTCCAAGCATTTCATTCATTTTCTTTGTACTTTCTATGAAAGTAGCTAAATCAGCTGATAAATTCTTAATCCTTAGCTTAAGCTGATTAATTTCTTCTGATCTGTCTACAATCTTTCTTTTATCTTCTAATTGTTTCTTTAAACAACTATTTTCTCTCTCTATTATCTCAGTATGTTTAATATTTTCTGCATACTTTTTCTTTAATAGCTTGTACTGTTTCAGAATAGCATGAGAATCTTCTAACAATTCTGAATAAGCATCATGCAAATTATCATAATCTGATTTTACCTCCTCATCACTATCTTCCTCGGCCATTAGGCAAATGTTTGCATGTTACGATGACTGAGCTGTGACGATTCGATGAATCTAGGTCCTCCCATGTTGCCATCATGCTTTTCTTGCCTTCTCTACTCTTTTGGGTTTTTCTTGAGAGTAGGCATTCAACTTGTAGTGTCGGGCTGGTTGCACTCGTAACAAATGATAGAAGACTTCTCTGGCTTAGCTTCATCTTTTCCATTCTTTCTGAATGTCTGGTTACCTCTGGGCTTCTTCTTCCACATACGTCTTATCTTTCTGGAAATGAAAGATAATTCGTCATCTTCATCACTTGACTCTGATTTTGATTGATTTGAGTTATCATCCTTTGATTCTTCAATCTTCAATGCTTTCGATGACTTCCTCCTTCTTTGAGTCTTATTATTCTTCTGTCCGGCCTTCAGTGCTATTGACTTATCTCGCTTGGGCTTGTCTTCAGTATTAAGTTCTACTTCATAAATCTTCAAGGATCCCAGCAACTGATCTAGCTTCAACACGCTCAAGTCTTTGGCTTCTTGCACTGCAGTAACTTTAGGTCTCCATCTCTTAGGAAGACTTCTTAGGATCTTTCGAACATGGTCTTGGTTATTGTATGTCCTTCCAAGAGCTTTTAATCCATTGACAATTGTTTGAAATCTTCCAAACATTTGATCAATAGATTCTTCATCTTCCATCATGAAAAGTTCATATTGATGTACAAGAATACTTATCTTGGATTCCTTAACTTGACTTGTGCCTTCATGAGCAATTGACAATGTGTCCCACATCTCTTTTGCAGTGTCGCAACCATGCACGTTGTCGTACTCGCTTCTGGCTTAGGCACACGTTAAGAAAAATTTTGCCTTTGAATTCAGTTTGTATTCTTGCTTTCTGATCATCCGTCCATCTGTTTCGTGGAATAGAACTGCCTTCTTCATCTACGGTATATAGGGTCCGTTCTCTATTACGTCCCAAAGATCTACATGTAGATTCGATGAATAACCGCATCCTATCTTTCCAAAGAATGATAGTCTTCTCAGCTTGAATGCTTTGGAGGTCTAGTGACTGAGGCACCTTCAGCAATGTATACATGTGACTCCGCCATTATCTTTAATCCACACTTTGCCAAAGTGATTCTTGGATACCAAGCTCTGATACCAATTGAAGTGAATCATACGTTAATACATCACTTAGAAATACAGTAGAATGCACGAGAAGGGGGGGTTGAATTGTGTATTCCCCTTTTTTAATATCTTTTTCAGAATTACTTGTTAGAAATAAAATTCTTTATAGAATCTTTATTAATCCTGATTGATCAAACTTTTCAATGCTAGGTATATGAATGGTAAGTAATGATCAACTTTGAGGCAAGATAAAGATAAAGAGTAAGAGTAGTAGACACACGGATTTATCCTGGTTCACCCGAAACCATGGGCTACGTCCAGTCCTCAGAGTTTCTTCTGAGATTTCACTATCTCTTCAAGTGTTACAGTATTCTTTCACGAGCCTCTTCAGGTCTCTACAACCAGTATTTTTTCACACTTAGCCTCTGCAGGCTATCTGTAAAACTTTTCTTCTCAGAAAAATATTTGAACACTTTTTTACAGTAAGATAGCACTCAGCTATTTCGCACTTGATCGCTTTTTCACTTTGTGTAATTTTTTAAACATCAGCAACTTCTTCAGTTTTCGAATTCGACTTGTATTTATAGCCTTCGTTTCTATCTTCGTCATCTCAATTAAATGCGTCGGTCTGACTTTTATCAACTTTATGCATGTTTGACTTTTATCAACTTCGTGTCTTCGCTCATCTACGAATTAAATGCGTATCGACTATTTTCTTGCGACTTAAATGCATCTCGACTTCGTCTGTATGCCTGCGTATACGAGTTAAATGCATATCTGCTTTTGTTTATCTTGTATATGATCTCTCTTTGTTATACATCAAAATCATTTTTATGTAAAGTCATTCTGACTTAACAAAATATGCCTTTCTTTATTTATTCATAAAGATTGTACACAAATTTGTACAAAATGTACTAAAGGCGATTGCCTTCAGGGCACTACTCTAACAATCTCTCACTTGACCGAAAGTCAATCGCCTTGATATCTAATACCATAGGCGAGTACATGAGAATCAAAATTCTTCTGTGATAATGACTTTATCAACGGATCGCAATAATATTCGCTTCTATGGAATTCTCTCTATCTGCACATCGCCGACCAATGATCTCCCCGATCGGTGATATTTCTTGAGTACGTGTTTGGATCGTTGATGAGACCTTGGTTTTTCGCTGCAGATAGCCCCATTGTTGTCACAATACAAGCAGATGGGCCCATCATCGCTAGCAACCACACCAAGTTCAAGAATGAACTTCTTGGTCCAAATCGCCTTCCTTCTTCTAAAGCGCAATGTACTCTCTGCCGGTTGTTGAATCGACGATCGTCTCTTGTTTGAACTCTTTAAGCGACCGCCCGCCATTCGGTGTGAATACATAACCTGATTGGGATTTGGAATCATCCTTATCAGATTGAAAACTGGCATCTGTATACCCGCTCACTTTGAGATCTCCATCTCCATATATCAAGAAAGCGTCCTTAGTCCTTCGCAAGTACTTGAGGATATTCTTGACAGCCACCCAATGACCCTCACCAGGATCCGATTGGTATCTGCTCGTAACACTTAGAGCATATGATACATCGGGTCTCGTACATAGCATTGCGTACATGATAGATCCTACCGGAGATGCATACGGGATTATATTCATGCGCATCCTCTCATCATAGATTTCGAGAGTGTTATCCCATGAGTGATGGGAAGGTACCCTCTTTTGGATTGTTTCATGCTAAACCTTTTTAGCATCTTGTCTATGTACGTTGATTGTGAAAGACCAAGCAACCTTTTTGATCTATCTCTATAAATCTTTATCCCAAGGATATAAGTTGCTTCACCAAGGTCTTTCATGGCAAATTGTTTGGACAACCAAATTTTGACTGATTGTAGCATAGAGACATCGTTTCCTAGCAATAATATGTCATCTACATACAACACAAGGAATACGATTGCAGTCCCATTAACCTTCTTATACACACAGTGTTCATCCGGATTTTGTGAGAAACCAAACTCTTTGATTACCTCATCAAAACGGATATTCCAACTCCGGGATGCTTGCTTCAATCCATAGATGGATTTTTGAAGCTTGCATACTTTTCGCCATCATAGGAGGTGAAGCCCTCAGGTTGTGTCATATACACATACTCAGTTAGATTTCCATTTAGGAAAGCTGTCTTCACATCTATTTGTCATATCTCATAATCATAATGAGTGGCAATGGCTAGGAGTATCCTAATGGATTTAAGCATTATTCTCGGATCAAGGTCTCGTCGTAGTCAACTCCTTGTCTTTGATTTAAAACCTTTAGCCACAAGCCTTGCTTTATAGGTAATCACATTACCATCCATGTCGGTTTTCTTTTGAAAACCCATTTGCACCCTATGGGTTTTATTCCTTCAGTGCCTCAACCAAAGTCCATACTTGGTTTTCATACATGGAATCCATTTCACCGCATGGCGTGAAGCCATTTCGAGACTCAACTCTTCGTAACCTCTTCATAGGTGGTAGGCTCATCATCTTCTATGAGCAATACGTCATTCTGCTCATTCACGAAATCCATATCTCTAGAACAGAGGCGTATCCCACGTGACCTCTAACCGTGTGTTGTAGAAGGTTGAACTGTTACTTCATCTGTATGAGTTACGCTTCGTGTTCGACGATTGATCTGCGTCTGTTCGAGCATTTGAACTTCTTCAAGTTCTATTTTGCTCCCACTGTCTTCTTGTAAAAGAAACTCTTTCTCTAAAAAGACAACATGCTTTGAAAAAAACACCTTTTGTTCCTCAGCAAGGTAGAATTGATATCCCATTATTTCTTTAGGATATCCTACGAACAAAAACTTGTCAGATTTTGCATCAAGTTTATCTGACTTTGTCCGCTTCACATAAGTAGGACAACCCCAAACTTTCAAATGAGTAAGATAGGGTCTTTTGTTAGTCCGCATCTCATATGGAGTAACATCAACTGTCTTTGATGGAACTCTGTTTAACAAGTAAACAGCTGTCTCGATTGCATACCCCCAAAAGGATTTTGGTAACTTTGCAAAGTCCATCATTGATCGTACCATGTCTAACAAACTTCGATTTCTCCTTTCTGCCACACCATTATGCTGTGGTGTGTAAGGAGGAGTCCATTGAGATAAAATCCCATTATCTCTGAGATAATCCAAAAACTCTTGGTCTAATTATTCCCCACCACGATCTGATCGTAATGTCTTGATACTTTTCCAAGTTGGTTTTCTACTTCATTTCGAATTGTTTGAACTTTTCAAATGCTTGATTTGTATCTCATCGAATCTGGTACCCATATCGAGAATAATCATCGATAAAGGTAATGAAGTAAAGACAACCACTTCGCATGGATGGACATCGGACCACATACATCCGAATGTATTAGGTCTAATACTCGATCGCTCGTTCACCCTTTCCTTAAAGGGTAATTTAGTCATCTTGCCTAATAAACAAGATTCACATGTGTCATATGATTCATAATCAAATGACCCTAAACTTGCACTCTTATGGAGCTTAGCTATGCGTCTCTCATTTATATGGCCAAGGCGACAATCCCATAAGTAAGTTGATTTTAAATTATCTCGTTTATGTCATTTCGTGTCATTGACATTCATAATTGGATGTGACATATCTAATATGTAAATTCCATTGCATAATGTACCAGTACCATAAAGCATTCCATTCAAACTAATAGAACAACCATTGTTACTAAAAGTCAAATGGAAACCAGTTCTATTTAAACAAGAAACAGACAATATGTTCTTTGTTAATATAGGTACAAAATAACATTCATCCAATTTAATTACAAGCCCAGTGGGGAGTGACAAGAAATAAGTGCCTATGGCTAATGCAGCAACTCTTGCTTCATTTCCCACACGCAGGTCTAGTTCTCCATTCATGAGTCAGCTCATCGTCCCGAGGCCCCGTGATATCATTGCATATGTGTGAGCCACAACCGTATCTAATACCCATATGTTATGGTCGAAAAGATATAACCTCAATGACAAACATACCGAAGAAGCCGAGGCATCCAAGCCTTCTTCGCTTTAATTCTTCCAGATAGACTTTACGGCTTAAGCTTGGGTGGCGGTCTTGCCACAATGGAAGCAAGTTCCTTTTGGTGCAGTCTCTTTGGTTTTCTTCTTGGCTGCACTTCCTTTCGGTTTCTTAGACCTTTTCTTCTTTAGATTCTTTTCTTTGAACCAGAAGAAGAAGCCACCATAAGCACTTCGATTGCTATCCTTCTTGATAGCTTGCTCATTGCCTTGGCAGATTGATCAACTCGAGGATTGTCGTGGATATTTGGTTCATCCGATAGTTTAACACAAACTGTGAATAACTATCAGACAATCCAACTAGAATTAAGTCAACACTTAATTCATAATTCATAACAAAACTTAAGACAGCCAACCTCTCAATATACCCATTCATCTACAGTGCATACTGCACTGCAGATGAACCTGGAGTCATCTTAGTAGTGAAGAGTAGCGTCGAGGTCTCGAACCTTTCAGACCGAGCTTGCTCATCAAACAGTTCCCTAAGATGAAACACTATGGTATTAGCATCCATAGACTCATACTGCTTCTGCAGCTCTGGTGACATCGAGGTAAGCATAATGCAGGTAGCCATGTCACTGTCTTTAAGATGCTTACGATATGCTTTCTGATCCTCATCAGAAGCATCAGCAGCAGGTGGATCAGGAAGTGGAACATCTAGGATATATCCCAGTTCCTCAGACCTGAAAACAATTCTCAAATTTCTCATCCAATCGAGAAAATTTGGTCCAGTTAATTTGTTGGAGTCCATAAGCGAGCGCAAGTTCACACTGGAAGTCATCTTCAATAACCTATAGGGAAAGAGAGAAAGAATGTTAGAGTAGAATTACATGCATGATCATAAGGACTTGCATGACATGCATATGGCTCCCACTAGTTTCAAAGAATCCATAACCCTCAGTACGAATCCAAGAAACATTATGACAAAATGTCCTAGTGGGTCGATATCCAACATTGCTAAGGATAACCTTGGGTTTACCCAACAAGTCACCTTAGGTCAATCGGTAGGTATCGGTCATACCAATTGCATCATAGATATCCGACATTACTAAAATGACCTTGGGTTTACCCAACAAGCCACCTTAGATCTATCGGCGTGTATCGGTCACACCACTTGATTCATAGATGCAACTATCAACTAGTGCTATCAACTCGTGATGTATGTACACTCATTGGGTTATCAACTCTTGATGCGCGTACATCTGATGTTGTAATATCCCATCTCCCATAGGAAGGGTTTATTGGTAATTTGGGACAGGTTAAGAAAATTGGATTATATCTCGGCATGCTCATACAACATATAGCCTCTATAACTGATGATTGTTTTGCACTTGCACATGGTATACATGCATTCATGACATTTTTCGGCTTAGGTTTCAAATTAAGATTTTTTGTGAAATTTATGGGATAATTGTATTTGAAAAATTATTTGGAGTGCGCCATAAATTGTTTTACATTTTTAGGGATTTATGAGAATTTTTCTGGAATTTTTCGGGGTTCGTGCGCTGATCGGAAAATTCCAACTGACTGGCTGAGTGAGCCTTTTTGTACTGAAAAGGATTGCCTAATGGCATGAGATTAGTGGATAATTGATGTTGGGGAATTATTTTAGTGCCATGATTAGAGTTTAATTGGGATTAGTGCTTAATTAACTAAGATTAACTAGTTTTTTTGTCTTTTCTCATTTTGAATAGCCATGTGTCCCTTTTAATTAATTAATTTTGTCTTTTCCACTCATCACCTACGACTTATGCTTCTTGTCTTGGATTAAAAAAAAACCAACTTACTTTGAAAGCCTAAAACACCTCTCACCCGAAACTTGCTTCATCTTCTTAGAGTATTTCTTTTTCTCCTTCAAATTTGCTTCTACTTATTCCATACAAGAAGGTCTTCTTTGGAGCTTTGCTTGCTTCTTCCTTGCACACCTAAGACCAAGCTTGCTCCTTGAGAAGATGATTATATGCATGTGTAGTGATAAGAGTCGTGAGTGGTGATTGAGAAGTTACAAGTTGAAGTAGTTGTGGAGAATTGAAAAGCCTTGGAGAATTAATAGCTTGAACTTGTTTAAGGTGAGTATTGATGTTTGTTTTTATGCTTTTGGTAGTTAGAAGCATGCATGGAGATCCTTTATACATTTACTTGATCATCATAGTAGAAGGTTTGAATGGGTTTAAATGTATACTTGGTTATGGATGAATGAAAGACTATAGTTTTCCTTGATTTTGGCTTGGTTTGGATTGAGTTTGTAAGGTTAGATGAATGGAAAACTTAGGAAGATAATATGTGTAGGTGCTGCCACTTATGCTCTATTATATAATTATATGTTGTGATGAAATTATGGTTGATTTAGAGGTATAAATGGGTGCTTAGTGATGTGTTATTGATGTTAGAAGTGATAGGAGTTAGGTTGTAGTTGAAAAGCTGGAAAATGCAATTTGACCTATTGTAATGTTTTGCTCATAACTTATTGTGTAGATGTGCAAATGAGGTGAAGTTTGTTCCCAATTAAACTTTGGGATGTTGGCTACAACTTTGTGTGAAATAGGTGTTGTTAAATTGTAATGCTAGAAGGGCGAAATTTTGCATGGAAAGTTACTGTTTTATTGCCTGTGAACAGTACCCGCAGTTATGACCTGATTACTTTGTTGATTTTTCTAAATTAATTGGTATGGAACTAGGAAAAATGGTCTTGATGAAAGTTGAGGAAAATTGAGTTAGCTTTCCATTTCCACTGATCTTGTTAATTTTAGAGTTGTATATTGGGAGATATGAATTGATTTCTATTGATTGGTTTTATGCTTTTTGGAGACATCTAGTCAAAGTGTTGATTTTGTGAGCTTTCTGCTTGGGAGCAATTTTAACAATTTTTGTGGACTGAATTGCTCTTCTGCAAAGTTGTAGAGGAAGAAATTATCTTGAAAATGATTTATGGTGTGTAATTTTTAGAGGTCAGAGTTGGGAGTTATGATTTTACAAAAACTGACCCTGCATTAGGTTGTGAATTGCTGATAATGGCAGTAACTTCCATAACAGTTTTGAAATTGTTAGAAATCGAATTGGAGTTTGAGTTCTTCATGAAAATTGAAGTTTGAGATCTTATCTTTTCAGGGATATAAGGTAATGATTTTTGTGACATTTGTTCTAAGAGAATTACTGGTTGGAAAATTACTGTCCAGATTGGGAAAATTCTGAGGATTGATGCTTTGGTGAATTATTTGACATTGTTAGCAAGTGAATTTGATTTTGAGTTGTTCATGAACGTTGTAGATAACATTGTGAACTTTCTGAGCATATTTATTGTGCTATTTTTGACTGAGGAAATGAGTAGTTACTGAATTTGCAATGTACTGCCCTGTTTTGATAGGTTTTGAGTGGGCAGTAGGTTTGGATGGATTTTCGCCACCCTTAGGGGTGAAATTGATTTTTATGGTCTTCATGAGAATGGTAGAACTTTTCATGATCTTTCCAACAAGCTATGGTTTGTATTTTTTCGATTTGTATGCAAAAAGTTATGGGTATTGAAAATTCGGTTTGGAAATAGAAAAAAAAAAGAAAGGAAGTTGAACCTCGCCGCATCACTAGGGCGACGCCTCGCCCCAGCGAGGTGAGGTAGGAGGCCCGGTCACTAGGGCGACGCCTCGCCCTAGTGACGAGGTGAGGCGAGTCAGCCTCGCTAGGGCGACACCTCGCCCCAGCGAGGCAAGCGCAGATATATATATATATATATATATTATTTGGCATTTAGTGACCTAATTGTTTCTTTTGTCAATTTCTTTTCTGTCCAACGTCCGATTGACCTGATTCTTAAGGCATCGGATTCATAGAACATTTAATTTCATTTTGTGAGAAATTGGGAATTTTTGGACGGGAAATTGACGTAGTCCCGGATAACGGAGCATTTAATCACTGTTTTGTTTAATTGGGGACCTATAGAGGTCCGAATTGTGCACTGTCAGCGCCAATAGGTTTCTAATTTTTAGATGGATTTTATTATGGAAAAATTTTGGATTAGGGCCGGGAATGCCATGAACATGCATTATACACGTTTTAATTATCTCATGTGCATTGTTTGATATTTTAACTATTCAGTTGGTAATGTTTACTTATTTTAATTGTTATAGAGGCTCAGTTGGAACGTCATCCTACGGACGTTGCAGAGACTTCCCGGCATTAGCTCGGAAGTTATTAGGTGAGTAACCTAGATAGTTCCTCAGTTAGTAAGTGTTTATTATTCTGCACTTAGAACCCTGTGGAGAATAATGGTGGGAAAATTGTGTTTGTTTGTGCCTGGATTGCGGACTGGAGGTCCGAGGGATTGGAGAATTCTGACATAGAAGTGTCATATGTGATTTTCTTACGATTACCTGTGCGAGACTTATGTGGATATGTTGGGTTGGGATCTGATATGATGTTGGTATTGTTTATTTGGATACATGCATTTCATGCATAATTGCATGATCAGTAATTGGCAGTTGTGACCAGAGCAGCCAACGAGAGCTTAAAGCTCAACGTGATTGGGCCTTGAGCCCACAGTGATTCAGAGCCTATGGCTCACCGTTAATGTGCCCTTAATGGGACAGTTACAGGCGCTCAGTCACAACAACTTAATAAATTGGAAAAGCGTCTCATGCATATGTCATGTGCATTTGAATTGGTTCTTTGGATTGTTATGAAAATTATGTGGTACTACTAAATGTGATTTGGTGAGATAATTGTGCGTATCTGTTTTATGTATGTGTATATGCATGAATTGGGTGAACCATCGATGATGGTTCCTCACTGAGTTCGCAAATTCACCCAAAATTGCAAATTATTTTTCAAGACCAAGAGAGTAGACTCATAGCTCCAGAGGGACTTTTCCTGCCGTGTAGATTGAGTTGGCAAGAGAAGTCATGGCACACAGGTCGGTCAGCTGGCACTTTTTGATGGATGACCTAGCTAGCCTTTTTGTTTGATTTTCTTTTGGAGTAATGTACAGAACATACCAGTTGTATAAATTTACTGCTTTGAGGTTATGAAATGAGAATTTATGGTTTCAAAAATTAGTGGATTTCATATTAATTCTTTATGATTTTGATGCCATGTGGAGTATTAGTGGTTGTTCGTAGCGCACCCTTATCGTAGGGTGTGTGTCGGAATGACCTACGGGCGTCCCGATACATATCCTATGGTATGGGGGTGCTACATTAGGTGGTATCAGAGCATGATTTGGCATCTGTTGGGACTAGTACATAATTAGGCTTGAATTATTGTGAGAAATGCATAAACTTATCAGAGTTCTTGTTTTGTTATAGGTCATCTGTTTTTGGTGATCAGATAGATCAACCAGCTGACCAGGGATCTGTTGGAGCTAGTAGAGAGTCCTCGGTGCCTCGATCTGAGGAGATACCTCCTAGAGTCCCCGTGAGACGGGAGAGGAGATATGATTTGCTACGTGGCGAGTACATGAGAGAGACTTTATGGCGTCTGAGCACCCGCTGAGGCCGAGGATGGTTGGAAGGACCGAGAGAGTCCTTGATCGATGGATTGTGAACTGATGAGAGGTTCTGATTCACGCAGATCTCTTCTGCAGGCCCCGCTTATACATGGTGGAAGACTGTTCGGCGGTACCACGCACTTTGCTTCTTGACACGGGCGATTTTCCGAGGGCTTTTAGAGACAATTATATGCCCAAGGTGTATCTGGAAATGAAGATGCAGAGTTTTGGAGCCGAGACAGGTAGGATGACATGAGAGGAGTAGTACGAGGTTAGGTTTAATGAGTTGATGGGATATGCTGCTACTGTGGTTTTCACTGAGGTAGATAGGTACCGGAGGTTTGAGATGGGACTGAATCTGGAGATCCGTGCAGGATTGACCCGATCTGATATGGGCTCCTTTATAGAGTTGAGAGCTACTGCTGTGAGAGTGGAGCAGATTGTGAGACAGAGACAGGCAGAGATGGTTCAAGGGTCTAGAGGAAAGAGAGTTAATGACAGTCAGGGCAGCTCTGGTAGGAGTTTTAGCAGGCGCCAGAGCAGGACCTTCAGATCTTCAGAAGGATCCAGACAGTCGATTTTTTGACAGAGAGGGAGATTTGTACAGACTGGCAGTGGCAGAGGTTTTGGGTAGATTCCCGCACTCTGTGAGCACTGTGAGAAGAGGCACTTTGGAGAGTGTTGGCGATTGACTGGAGCTTGCCTTAAATGCGACTTCATGGATCATCAGATTCGGGATTGCCCAGCTACATTGGGAGCTCAGTCTGCTGGTAGTGGCTGCACAGGTAGTACTACAAAGATCAAGAGAGTAGAGTGGGTGGATCCGGGCGTGGATCAGTACAGAGGGGCCGAGGTAGAGGCCGAGGTAGAGCTGAGGGATCCTTTGGGCGCCAGAGTATATGTCATGACGAGGCAGGAGGCCCAGGATTCTCCTGATGTTGTAGCTAGTATGCTCCTTATTTCTGATATTGAGGCGTTTGCATTGCTGGATCCTGGATCCACACATTCTTTTATTGCACCTCATATGAAATGTAGATTGCATGGGGATAGGGAGATGTTACTGTATGGGCTAGAGGTGAGTACACCTCTAGGCACTACTACTGCATTGGGAGAGGTCTACAGGGGATGCTCGATCCAAATTGATCAAGCAGTGTTGAGGGCAGACCTGATAGTGTTGTCTCTGAGAGAGATTGATGTGATTCTGGGGATGGACTGGTTAACGGCCCATAGGGCTATTATGGACTGCTATACCAAGGAGGTTGTTTTAGAGTCTCCCGTCGACCTAGAGCGATGTTCGAGGAGTTAGTCAGCAAGACACCAATTTCCGGATGATCTCTTTCCTTAGTGCCTCGAGATTGATGCGTGGAGGTCAGAGGCATATTTGGCTCATGTGGTTGACACCAGAGTTGAGCGAGACTTGAGATATTCCGTGGTTAGGGAATTTCCTGATGTGTTTCTGATGAGTTACCGTGTTTGCCACGGATCGGAGACGAGTTCACTATTGACCTCATTCCGTGTCTTGCCCTATATCTATACCTCCATATAGGATGGCACCTGTGGAACTGAGGGAGCTTAAGTCTCAGTTGTAGGAGTTGTTGGAGAAGGGCTTTATCAGACCTAGTGTTTCACCATAGAGAGCTCCAGTTTTGTTTGTGAAGAAAAAGGATGGGACTTTGAGGCTGTGCATCGATTACAGGCAGTTGAATCGGGTGACAGTGAAGAATAAGTATCCACTACCTAGGATCGATGACTTATTTGATCAGTTGCAGGGGGCTCAGGTATTCACCAAGTTAGATCTGCGATCTGGTTACTATCAGTTAAAGATTGCAGAGGCCGATGTGCCTAAGAGTGCCTTCAGGAGCAGGTATGGGCATTTTGAGTTTTTAGTGATGCCGTTTGGGTTGACTAATGCCCCGATAGCCTTCATGGCCTTGATGAATAAGGTATTTCAGCCCTACCTGGATCAATTTCTTATTGTCTTTATTGATGACATTTTAGTGTATTCGAGAAACAGACTGGAGCATAGTGAGCATTTGAGGATTGTGTTGTAGACCATGATGGAGAGACAGTTGTATGCCAAATTCAGTAAATGTGAATTTTGGCTGGATCAGGTGATATTTTTGGGACATATAGTGACTGGAGAGGGTATTTAGGTGGATCCGAGTAAGGTTGAGGCAGTGCTGAAGTGGGAAGCTCCTAGGAATGTTTCAGAGATTCGGAGTTTCCTCGGATTGGCAGGTTATTACCGGAGGTTTGTCGAGGGGTTCTCATTGATCTCAGCCCCTCTGACAAAATTGCTGAGGAAGAATGTACCATTCAGATGGACTGAGGAGTGTCAGAAGAGCTTTGAAGAGCTAAAACATCGGTTGAGTACTGCATCGGTGTTGGCTATTCCATCTGGGACTGAAGGATTTGTGGTATACAGTGATGCATCACATCAGGGATTGGGATGTGTTCTGATGCAGCACGGTAGAGTCATTGCCTATGCCTTGAGATAGCTGAGGTCTCACGAGATAAACTATCCTGTTCATGATTTGGAGTTAGCTGCAGTAGTGTTTGCTTTGAAGATTTGGAGGCATTACCTGTATGGTGAGACTTTCCAGATCTTCACTGACCATAAGAGTTTGAGATATTTACTGAGCCAGAGAGAGTTGAATTTGAGACAAAGGAGATGGCTTGAGTTGTTGAAGGACTATGACTGTACTATCGAGTATCACCCTGGGAAAGCCAATGTAGTGGCAGATGCTCTGAGTAGGAAGTCACATACTAGTACAGCTCAGATTCAGGCAATGAGGTTGCCTAATTTGATTCAGTTGAGGGCTTTGAATGTTCAGATGACTCTGGAGCAGGATGGAGTCTTATTGGCTACTTTGACATTGAGACCGATGCTACTGGACAGGATCAGGAGAGTTCAGGACAAGGATCCTGTTATGGTGAGACTGATTGAGAAGGTAAAACCTGATTCAAGTTCTGAGTTTGATGTGAGAGATGAGACTTTATGGATAGGGCAGAGGCTTTGAGTGCCTGATGTGGATGATCTGAGGTGAGAGATATTGGAGGAGGCTCATATGGCCACATATGCTATGCATCCTGGTACTACCAAGATGTATAACACTCTTAAGCAACATTTCTGGTGGCCCGGCATGAAGAAGCAGGTAGCGGAGTATGTATCTAGATGTTTGACGTGCCAGCAGGTTAAGGCTGAGCACCAGGCTCCAGTAGGGAAGCTGCATTCGTTGACCATTCCGGAGTGGAAATGGGAACGAATTACCATGGATTTCATTATGGGTTTGCCTAGGACGACGAGGCAGCATGATGTTATCTAGGTCATAGTGGATCGATTGACTAAATCAGCCCATTTCTTGCCAGTGACGTGTTAGAGTAGTGCCCTAAAGGCAATCGTCTTTAGCGCATTTTGTACAAATTTATGTACCGTCTTTATGAATAAATAAAGAAAGGCATATTTCATTAATTTGTTGTTCATTATTTATAAACTGATATAGATCTGTAATCAAATTAATGAAGTCCATGATATATGACATAGCATGAAGGAAATTATGATGTAATCATACTATTGAGATTCCTATCATGTGCAATTATGTCATTATCTAAATTATCCCTAGTCATAGAATTCATCGAGATCGACATCAGAATCCGGAAAGACTAGCACATCTCAAGCTCCTTGATTTGATCAAGCAAAGGACCTCGTAAACAGAAATATGAGATATTTAGGGTTGAGATGTGGATGCTTACTAGAGGTAGTAAGTACATTGATGACTGCCATGAGATCATCACATGGATGTCCTATTCTAATGTCGGTGATAATCTCATCATAGCAATGGTGCAAGTATCCTTAGACTTGAGGTGCTCAAGGATATCTTGGATACTGGATTTGGTGCTTTGACTCCATTCCTTGTTGCCTTACAGAGGTCGCTCATAGGGTGGTGCTTGGGTACAATTTGAGGTATTCGAAGGTAATTGAGTAGCCAATAGAGGATTCACCACTTCTGTGATAGCAGAAGATGATACCCATGGCCTCTTGTCAGGTTCATTACTTAGAATTCTCTGACCGGAGTATGTATGTCGTGAAGAGTGTCTTCAGTGAAATATAAAGTAATGAGTCCCGTGACAAGAACTGAAATCACTGGACTAGATTTGACATACCGGTCTAGTGAGAGTTGACACATTGCCCATACTCATAACCAAGTGGGGTATAGGATGTTTGAAAGGACGAATTGCACAGTAATTGTCTATGGAAGGGTTCGTGATATGGTTCTGATGAATATATGTTCATTCGTCAAACCAATTACTTTCCGGTCAATTGGGGTCATGATGTGTTGCTAGATACCGCTCATGACTTGCTTAGATTAAGTGTTAATCTAAGTGGCCAACATAACCGAACCTAATGGGTCACACGCATAAGAGTGTCTCGGAGAACTTCGTAAAATAGTTTTGGACGAGTTCCAATATATGGAGAGCAATCGGATTAATTGGATCCCGATGAGATCGAGATATGTCCCGATGAGATCGCGACATCGATATTGAAAAAAGGTTTAGGAGGTTTTTCCATACCGGACCCAGAATACCCGACCCCAAAGTGACTGGACCACTTCAGAATATATATATATATATATATGATTAATTAATTAAATAATTAATTAATATATATATATATCTATAGTGTGTACGTGGATGGAGGAGAAGAAGCATGGAAGCTTCCTTTGTTTTGCTTAGTCATCAAGTTAATTAATGGCTAAATGACAAAAATTTAAAAGTGAGATGATGATCCTCGTAGGTGATGAATAAAAGAAAGGTTTTGAAAGAAAACCTAAGGCTTTTTGGAAGAGCATCATCGTGGGTTGGCTTTTGAAAGAAGAGAAAAGAGTTTCCTTCCAAAAGCATACGATCATCTCTTTTCAATTCAAAGGTTCTTCAAGCTTCTTCATCTCTTCCTCCATCATTTTCCAAGCTCTCTATAGAACAAAGGTAAGATCTAGCAGTATTTAATTTGTTCTAGCTATTCCCAGGTCAAAGGGTTTGTCCCGGTTAGGTTCTCTGATCTCTGCGTGGATACCGTTAGAGACGGTCTCCTTTGGTCGTTCGGTTTGAGTTTGTTATATATATACACATGGATCCTGGCTTTCGGGAAGGTACCGGAACAAAAAATTTTTGTTTTCCGCACCGTGGGCATGTGATGTTCACACCGGGATTTTCCTACAGTGGTATCAGAGCCACTTGTGTCGTATATAACAATGAAACCATGACTAGGTCGGAGTTGTTATAGCTTGTGATGATGATGCATGTTGTATGTGTTGAATTTCGAATTCAGTATGAGATATAGTTTTCGAAATTTTCTTTCCCAGATATGTTTACAAGATGTTTTTGCATATGTCTGTGGAAGCCCGGAATTTATCAATGTGATTTGATATGGTTTTGCTAATTTATTCCCTAATGTGCTGGGTGCTGTCTTTGTGCACATTCACTGAACAGGCATGCTTATAAATTCGAGAATAAATTGTAGAAAAATGGTTTTTCGGATTTTCTTTCACTTACATGTCCCTAAGATGTTTATGAATGTCTATGTGGATGGAAAAATGTTTTCGAGGTGATTTACTATTTATTTGAGAATTTATTGTGTGCTTCTGGGAATAGCTGTGTTAAGGAACACAGATTTTGCATTGGATTTGTTGCTGAGGTTGAATGAGTTTTTGATGGAAATAAATCCTGAAAAAATTCATGGAGCATGTTGGGAACATTTAGTGACCTCTGTAATTTTCTCAGAATTTATTGAAATTGTTTCGATGGGTTTTTCAAGCAAAACATAGAGCTTGGCAGTTTTGAGAAAGTTGCTAGAGCTGTTTTGTTTGGAATGAGAAATTGTGTAATTTTCATTTCCAATGCCTTGGATCATTTTTAATGTGATTAAAAATGTGTTACATTGATGTTGTATGCTTTCCTAAATGAATTTTTTGAAATTAGGTTTCCAAATAATTTTCGGATGTCAAATGTGTCTCATTAGTGTCTCGATAGTATATTCCCTTATCTTGATTGTTTTGGCCGTCACAAATTTTGTGACCAAAGGTCAAGTAGTCTTGATAAAGTGTAGACTACCTAGAGATACTTAGGTTGATAATTTGATATTCTCGAATTATTTGGAAATCCAAGTGAATAACAGTATATTCACCGAGTTCAAATTCTTCATATATAATTTGACTATATATGGTAAGCAACAATGAAAGTGTTTCATTGGTACATCAAGGTAAAGTATATTACACTTGGTATTGTGAATTTGAACTACACGGATTGAGAAATTAGCCGATTAGATAGCAATTTCTCTTGGATAAGTCGACTTACACAATGTACAAGTCGACTTGTCCGCAGCAATCAGATGTATAAGTCCACTTGCACAATGGTACAAGTCGACTTGTTAAGCACTGCGATTACAAGTCGACTTACACATGCATAAGTCGACTTACGAGAGGCATAAGTCGACTTATACATACACAAGTCGACTTATAACATGCAAAGGAGGGATGATGGATGATTTTAGGTATAAATTCAATGTGATTGATGAAGTACCTAAGTCATTCCATATAGTCATGGTGACTATAATCCTCACGGCTTGGAGAAGAAGAAGATGAGACCTGAAACCCTCAAATCATATGAAAACTAACGCCTTCCATTAATATGGGAGAACCAGAGTTCTTATAGAGTTGGGTTGTTGGGCAAACCCAAGCTCACTCTATACGGATATGTTGAACCATGGAAAATGAGATTTTCGGATTAATGGGTGGTTTTCACTAGGCGTTGATTTGTTGAGCAAACTCAAGGTCAACGTGACGGAGGAGAAATTGGGTAGTGTACATCGATGTACACGCATCAAGAGTTGATAACCCAATGTGTGTGCATACATCAAAAGTTGATAGCACTAGTCGATAGTTGCACCTAAGATGGAAATGGTATGATTGATACCTGCCGATTGAACTAAGGTGGCTTGTTGGGCAAACCCAAGGTCATTTTAGGAATGTCGGATATCTATCTATGATGCAATTGGTATGACCGATACCTACCGATTGAACTAAGGTGGCTTGTTGGGCAAGCCCAAGGTCATTTTTAGGAATGTCGGATATCGACCCACTAGGACATTATTTCATAATGTTTCTTGGATTCGTACTAAGGGTTATGGATTCTATGAAACTAGTGGGAGCCATATGCATGTCATGTAAGTCCTTATGATCATGCAAGTAATTCTATTCTAACATTCTTTCTCTCTTTTCCCTTTAAGTTATTGAAGATGACTTCAAGTGTGAACTTGCGCTCGCTTATGGAATCTAACAAGTTAACTGGACCAAATTTTCTCGATTGGCTGAGAAATCTGAGAATTGTTCTCAGGTCTGAGGAATTGGGATATATACTAGATGTTCCACTTCCTGATCCACCTATTGCTGATGCTTCTGATGAGGATCAGAAAGCATATCGAAAGCATCTTAAAGACAGTGACATGCCTACCTGCATCATGCTTGCCTCGATGTCACCAGAGCTGCAGAAGCAGCTTGAGTCTATGGATGCTCATACCATAGTGTTTCATCTTAGGGAGCTGTTTGATGAGCAAGCTCGGTCTGAAAGGTTCGAGACCTCGAGGCTACTCTTCACTACTAAGATGACTCCAGGTTCATCTGCAGTGCAATATGCACTGAAGATGAATGGGTATATTGAGAGATTGGCCGTCTTAGGTTTTGTCATGGATTATGAATTAAGAATTGACTTAATTCTAGTTGGATTGTCTGATAGTTATTCACAGTTTGTGTTAAACTATCGGATGAACCAAGTATCCACAACAATCCCTGAGTTGATCAATATGCTCAAGACAATGAAAGCAAGCTATCAAGAAGGATAGCAAGCAAGTCTCGATGGTGGACTCTTCTTCCGGTTCAAAGAAAAGAAACGAAGAAGAAAAGGTCTAAGAAACCAAAAGGAAGTGTAGCCAAGAAGAAAACCAAAGAGATCGCACTAAAGGAACTTGCTTCCATTGTGGCAAGGCCGTCACTTTAAGCGGAACTGTAAAGTCTATCCGAGGAATCAAGCGAAGAAGGCATCGATGCCTCGACTTCTTCGTGTATGTTTATCATTGAGGTTAATCTTGCTTCGATCATAACATATGGGTATTAGATACCAGTTGTGGCTCACACATATGCAATGATATGCGAGGCCTCGTGGACGATGAGATGTTTCATGAAGGGAGAGAGTGAACTGCGTGTGGGAAATGGAGCAAGAGTTGCTGCATTAGCCGTAGGCACTTACTTTTTTTCACTCCCCACCGGGCTTGTAATTAAATTGGATGTTTGTTATTTTGTACTGTATTAACAAAGAACATATTATCTGCTTCTTGTTTAAATAGAGTGGTTTCCATTTGACTTTTAGTAACAATGGTTGTTCTATTAGTTTGAATGGAATGCTTTATGGTAATGGTACTTTATGCAATGGAATTTACATATTAGATATGTCACATCCAATTATGAATGTCAATGACACGAAAAGACATAAACGAGATAATTTAAAATCAACTTACTTATGACATTGTCGCCTGGCCATATAAATGAGAGACGATAGCTAAGCTCCATAAGAGTGGTAGTTTAGGGTCATTTGATTATGAATCATATGACACATGCAAATCTTGTTTATTAGGCAAGATGACTAAGTTACCCTTTAAGGAAAGGGTGAGCGAATGACTGGAGTATTAGACCTAATACATTCAGATGTATGTGGTCGATGTCCATCCATGCTAGAAGTGGTTATCTTTACTTCATTACCTTTATCGATGATTATTCTCGATATGGGTACCAGATTCGATGAGATACAAATCGAAGCATTTGAAAAGTTCAAACAATTCAGAAATGAAGTAGAAAACCAACTTGGGAAAAGTATCAAGATATTACGATCCGATCGTGGTGGGGAATACTTAGACCAAGAGTTTTGAATTATCTCGTAGATAATGGGATTTTATCTCAATGGACTCCTCCTTACACACCACAAAGATAATGGTGTGGCGAAAGGAGAAATCGAACCTTATTAGACATGGTACGATCAATGATGGGCTTTGCAAAGTTACCAAAATCCTTTTGGGGTATGCAATCGAGACATTTGTTTACTTACTAAACGAGTTCCATCAAAGACGATTGATGTTACTCCATATGAGATGTGGACTAACAAAGACCCTATCTTACTCATTTGAAAGTTTGGGGCTGTCACCGCTTATGTGAAGCGGACACGGTCGATAAACTTGATGCAAAATCGACAATTGTTTATTCGTAGGATATCTAAAGAAACAAGGGATATCGCTTCTACTTGGCGAGAGGAACAAAAGGTGTTTGTTTCAAAGCATGCTGTCTTTTTAGAAAAGAGTTTCCTTTACAAGAAGACGGTGGGAGCAAAATTGAACTTGAAGAAGTTCAAGATACTCGAATGACGCAGATCAATCGCACAACCTCAAATCAGAACTCATACAGATGAAGTAACAGTTCAACCTTCTACAACACACGAAGTTCGTAAGTCACGTAGGATACGCTCTGTTCCCGAGAGATATGGATTTCTCGTGAATGAACAGGATGACGTATTGCTCATAGAAGATAATGAGCCTACCACCTATGAAGAGGTTCTGAAGAGTTCAGAGTCTCAGAAATGGCTTCATGCCATGCAGGCCGAAATGGATTCCATGTATGAAAACCAAGTATGGACTTTGGTTGAGGCACCCGAAGGAATCAAACCCATAGGGTGTAAATGGATTTTCAAAAAGAAAACCGACATGGATGGTAATGTAATTACCTATAAAGCAAGGCTTGTGGCTAAAGGTTTTTGTCAAAGACAAGGAGTTGACTATGACGAGACCTTCAGCCCAGTAGCAATGCTTAAATCCATTAGAATACTCCTAGTCATTGCCACTCATTATGATTATGAGATATGGCAAATGGATGTGAAGACAGCTTTCCTAAATGGAAATCTAGCTGAGGATGTGTATATGTCACAACCTGAGGGCTTCACCTCCTATGATGGCGAAAAGGTATGCAAGCTTCAGAAATCCATCTATGGATTGAAGCAAGCATCTAGGAGTTGGAATATCCGTTTTGATGAGGTAATCAAAGAGTTTGGTTTCTCAAAAATCCGGATGAATACTTGTGTGTAAGAAGGTTAATGGGACTACAATCGTATTCCTTGTGCTATATGTGGATGACATATTATTACTAGGAAGCGATGTCTCTATCTTTGTAATCAACAAGATTTGGTTGTCCAAACAATTTGCCATGAAAGACCTTGGTGAAGCAACTTATATCTTTGGGATAAGGATCTATAGAGATAGATCAAAAGGTTGCTTGGTCTTTCACAATCAACGACATAGACAAGATGCTAAAGAGGTTTAGCATGGAGCAATCGAAGAGAGGGTACCTTCCCGTGACTCATGGGATAACACTCTCGAAATCTATGTGTCCTAAGACACAAGATGAGAGGATGCGCATGGATATGATCCCGTATGCATCAGCGGTAGGATCTATCATGTATGCTATGCTATGTACGAGACCCGATGTATCATATGCTCTAAGTGTTACGAGCGGATACCAATCGGATCTGGTGAGGTCCTTCAGGTGGTGTCGAAGAATATCCTTAAGTACTTACGAAGGACTAAGGATGTTTTCTTGATATATGGGATGGAGATCTCCAAGTGGCGGGTATACAGATGCGATTTTCAATCGATAAGGATGATTCCAAATCCCAATCAGTTATGTATTCACATTTGAACACGTAAGGCGATCGGTTGGAAGAGTTCCAAACAAGAGACGACTGTCGATTCAACAACCGAGGCAGAGTACATTGCCGCTTCAGAAGCAGCAAAGGAAGCAGTTTGGATCAAGAAGTTCATTACTGAACTTGGTGTGGTTCCTAGCAGTGATGGGCCCATACAGTTGTATTGTAACAACAATGGGGTTATTGCGCAGGCGAAGGAACCAAGGTCTCATCAACGATCCAAACTGTTCGACCCCGATCTATGAGTGAAAATAAGAAGTTTTCAAAAGTGAATGAGTTGATTGAAATTAAGTTGAAGATCATGAAATAAAGAAAGAAAGAGTGAAAATATGAAAATTGTTAAATAGTTGACTTTTTGGCCTTGGAGAGTTGACTCTTGATTTAGGCAAAATTTGAGAAAATATGCTACATGAAACTTGTAGATTATGTCAAGAGCTTTCTGTAGACATAAAGTTTGATATTTTTCGATATCGGGAGTGAGAGTTATGATCAGTCAAAGTTGGCTTGGAAGTTTGACTTTTAGGGTAAAAAGTTGACTATTTGATTTAGGTCAAATTCGAGAAAATGATCAACGTGAAACTTGTAGCCTCTGTCGAGAGCTTTTCGTGGACATAAAGTTTGCTATTTTTCGATGTCGAGATTGAGAGATATGAATTTCGGAAGATATGCTTTGTTTTGAAAATGTTATTAAGTATAGATTTGCATGTGCTATACTTCGAGGCCACTCGTCGTATGGATTTAGTCTGAATTGGAATAAGTGGTCTTAATGAAAGTTGGAGCTTGTATTTCGATCTTTCCGACGCCATAAAGTTTGTAAATTTTCGATATCGGGACTAGGAATTATGAGCGATTAAAAATTGGAAGTTGGTTAGGAAAAGCTGATTAAGACAGAATCTTTGAGTGGAAATTTGACTTCTTTGGAAGCCAATTGGATTTTTCTGTTCTTCAGGGAAGTTGTAGAGCTTCCTTTTACCTTTCCATAGACACCAAATTCGTCAAATTCTGAGTTCGGAATTAAGAGATATGATTTTTGAAAATTTCAGTTATAAGTGGGTATTTAAGGTTTTGTAAATTTTGTTTGAACTCCGACCCCTTTTGCAATCTTTTGTTATAAATCTTTCGTCCGACATCCGAATGATTTGATTCTTAAAGCGTTGGATTCATAAGACAATTACATTCATTTTTATGAAGAAATATGATTTTTAGGAGATTAAATGAAAAGAGATTGATTGAACTAAAGTAAGAGATGGGTTATAGGTTGTAAGTTGGATAATTTTCCGAACATGATTCAGTATTTTGCAATTTTTGGGAGTTATACAACTCCGATTGAGGTGATTCTTGCGGGCAAATAAAGTTAAGATATAGGGCTACAAATCATGTGAAGGGATTGAAATTTAATTTCATCCCTAAGATTGTCAAATTCTGGACTGAAGTTATGTTAAAGTTCAGTTTCGGATTTTGTTCAGGTCAGTTAGTAATTCGGCCATAACTTCTTCGTTTTAGATCCGAATTGAGCGTCGTCAGTGGCGTTGGATTCGTAAGATCGAGAGGAACAATTTTCATGAAGAAAGTTTGTCCAAATTATTTCGTTTAGATGCTTGAAATCAGGACGCAAGTTATCAGTTTTTCAAGTTCCTGCAAGGGCAATTTTGGAAATAGGCAAATAAATGAGGGGCATTATGGTCTTTTCCTCCCATTTTAAATGACCTGGCATGAAACACAGCCCATAGCATCTGGAAGTCACGATTTTTACAGAAAAGAATAAGAAAGAAAATGAAGAGAAAAGAAGAGAGAAGAAACGTGGAGAAGAAGGAGAGTAGAAGAAGGATGAAGCAAGTTGGTTTTTCCAAGAGTTTTTAAGTAAGATTTCGTGGGTTTTCAAAGGGAAGACATGGAAGAAGAAGGAAGCTTGTCTTGGGCTCCATAAATAACGAAAATGGAGGAAAAAGGTAAGAGAGAAAAGTTGTGATTTTGATATTTTGAAGAGTTTGTTGGTTGATTAAGCTTGGAATAGTTATGAATTGAGTTTATCTATGATTAATTGAAGAGATTGGACTATGATTATGTTTAATTTTGGATTAATTGAAAATTGGAGTTTATGTCAAATTTGAAAATTGGGGTTTTGTGAAATTGATGATTTAGATAGCTTGAATTAGTGATGAATTTGAGATATCGTAAGTTAATTTTGATGTTTATGCTTTAGGTGAAGTTTAATTTGAAAAATGGTAAATTTAGAGTTTAGGCCAAATTAGAAATTTGGGGTTTTTGTGAATTATTGGGGTTTTTGTGAATTAATGGTGTAGAATCATAATTAAGAGTAGGAATTGATGAAATATGAAATCAATTTTGAAGAAATTATGATTTATGACATGGAATTTGGATAAATTGGTTTAGGCCAATTTTGAAAATTGGGGATTTTCAAAATTGGAGATTGAAATAGCTTGAATTTATATGGAATTGGTGTTTTCTAAGTTTAATTTGAGTAAGTAAGTGATTTATGATATTGAATTTGACTAATTCGGTTTAGGTCAAATTTGGAATTTGGGAATTTTAAAAATTCTGGTTTTAGAAAGCTTGGAAAAGCGATGATTATGATTTTCCGATAGTTAATTGTGATAATTATGCTATTTATGATGTGAATTTGGATTATTATGGTTTAGGTTTTGTTAAATTGGAAGAGAGAGAGAAGCAAAAGTCAAATTGAAGCATTGGACAAGTTGCTTGCATGGAAATAAGGTGGGTAGTATATTTATTTATTGAATTATAAGCTAAATGTGAATTTTGAAAATTAAAGAAAGCAAAATTTGAATTTTGATAAATTATTATTGATAAAATGTTTGAAAAAGGATGTAAATGTTTGAAATTATGATTTCAAAGGAGTAAAATGAGTTTTAGAAAATACAAGATTTATGAAATTCATGGTTTTCAAATTATTTGATTTATGATTTAAAGAGTTAAAGAAATTAGTGCATATTTTGTCATGAATGTGATTATTATGTGATTTATTTGATGCTATGAATTGCATTAGATGATTATGTGAATTTTGTGGATATATGCTTGTGTCATTATGACACAATTTGATATTATGAGTTGAAAATATGAAAATCAAGAGATTTTAAAAGGTGCCTTGAGCGTCAAATCCGTTTTAGTTATGTGTTAAGTGGGTTTGGTCAGTCCTTTGTGAGTCAAGGCTTTGTCTCTACTGCTTAAGCCTTCACTGGTACTCAGATAAGGCAAAGGAGTTCGATTTCGACTTCGTTTCACGATCGCATATGACCGCTATGAGAATGTGCGATACATCCCGTTAGACCGAACCAAACCAATTCGATGTGTTATGTGTTTTTATTTTTTATAATGTGATGCATTCATATTTAAAGTCATGCATGATTTGAAAAAGGTTCGAGATTTTGAGAAATAAGACAAGAATTTATAATCATGAAATTTCAAAGGTTTATGTAAGTTTTGAAAAGTTTGAAAATGAGATTTTGGATAAATGCTTAAATAGGAAATTTTTTAAAAGTTTCAAAAGTTTAAAAAGAAAATATTTTTTGCTTATTGTTCGGTTTATAAATGTATTATCCACGAGCTTCCGAGCTCACCCCCCCTTTCATCCCCAAATCTCTAGGTTTTTACGCAGGAGATCGGATGGAAGACGAGTATGATCACAATCCGACTTGTGCATGTTCGTATTATGTTTAAAGTTTGATGTGGTATTAGATCTTTATGGATAGTTAGAAAGCTAGTAAAGTGTATTTTAGTCCGATTGTATATGAATGGTTTTGCTTGTGGCCAGTAAATGTATAAGATTGTATTGTGTTCTAATGAGTTATAAGTATGATTATACTTTATGTATGAGATTGGATTTTGAATGTGGTTGGGATTGGTTGAAATTTTGAGTTGAGATGGTTATGGATTGAATTTATGAAGTGTTTAGAATTAAGATTGTGTTCTGCTTGGTGTTTGGATGCTTGGACGGGAGGTCCGATGTTGCCTTGTGTTATTGAATGGATTACGATATTAGAAGTGCGTTTGCTTTGTTTTAAATTTTGGGCTGTCAAAATACGATCGTTATCTTTAAATTTCGATAAAATTTGGGTTAAAATGTAATTTGAGATTGGTACGGATTTATATAAGATTGTGTATGACCGTATGGATTGAAGATGATTCTCGTATGTGTTGGAGTAACGAGAAAAGAAATGAGAATAAGAAAAGAAAGAAAGAAAAAAAATTATATCGATTTTCGCATCGGATTAGTCTAAGGAATTCCAACGCGATTATGTTCATCCGATCGTTTTTTTATTATCGTGCTCGGATGTCGGATCATTCTACTTGATTTCGCCTCGCCCTCGATTTTGTTATTAAGTAATTTGTTATCCGATTCGGTAGGTTTATTCGATTACGTCGCATTTTGTTTCCGATTTGAAATTTTGATCCAAATTTCCGTTTCCTTCGCTTCCTTTTGCTTCGTTTTCCGTTCTGCGTATGTAGTTGGGTTCCTGAACGGATCCAACATGTATTGTATCGAGCCCGAATATGATCTTACTTGGGCGTATGAGTATGAATAAGGAATTGATACGAGTTTGTAAAGATAAGAGTGAATTTGTGAGAATATGCTAAGTGATCATTTGATTTTGATAAAAGAAGTATGATTGTCGTTAGGAATTTCAAATTGATGTGCATGACTATTTGACGCTCAAATTCAAGTGATTGGTTTGATTTGGGTGATACGAATGCGAGTGATTAGAAACATGTGTTTGTGGAACTTAAGATTTGAATTTTGTGATGAATTGGGAGAAATTGATATAGACTATACTTAGTAAGATGAAAGGATGACGAGTTGCTAAATGATCATTGAACCATATTAGGATTCTTTAAAGAATGGACCATTGATTTGTGTCCATATCTGAAGAAGTAATGAGTTATAGATATAGTAAGTTAATATGATATAAGTGGTATGAGATACATATATGATGAGAAAATTAGATAAGAGAAAGTGATGTGATTATGAGTTTTGGAAAGAAATTAGTAAGACAGTGTTTGATGATTTTTGTTTAAAAAGAAATTTATGCAAGAATGAGTTACTTGGAGTGTAAGTAAGTGTGAATTTCGAGGACGAAATTCTTTTAAGAGGGGGAGAAATGTTGGACCCCGATCTATGAGTGAAAATAAGAAGTTTTCAAAAGTGAATGAGTTGATTGAAATTAAGTTGAAGATCATGAAATAAAGAAAGAAAGAGTGAAAATATGAAAATTGTGAAATAGTTGACTTTTTGGCCTTGGAGAGTTGACTCTTGATTTAGGCAAAATTTGAGAAAATATGCTACATGAAACTTGTAGATTATGTCAAGAGCTTTCTGTAGACATAAAGTTTGATATTTTTCGATATCGGGAGTGAGAGTTATGATCAGTCAAAGTTGGCTTGGAAGTTTGACTTTTAGGGTAAAAAGTTGACTATTTGATTTAGGTCAAATTCGAGAAAATGATCAACATGAAACTTGTAGCCTCTGTCGAGAGCTTTTTGTGGACATAAAGTTTGCTATTTTTCGATGTCGGGATTGAGAGATATGAATTTCGGAAGATATGCTTTGTTTTGAAAATGTTATTAAGTATAGATTTGCATGTGCTATACTTCGAGGCCACTCGTCGTATGGATTTAGTCTGAATTGGAATAATTGGTCTTAATGAAAGTTGGAGCTTGTATTTCGATCTTTCCGACGCCATAAAGTTTGTAATTTTTCGATATCGGGACTAGGAATTATGAGCGATTAAAATTGGAAGTTGGTTAGGAAAAGTCGATTAAGACAGAATCTTTGAGTGGAAATTTGACTTCTTTGGAAGCCAATTGATTTTTCTGTTCTTCAGGGAAGTTGTAGAGCTTCCTTTTACCTTTCCATAGACACCAAATTCGTCAAATTCGAGTTCGGAATTAAGAGATATGATTTTTGAAAATTTCAGTTATAAGTGGGTATTTAAGGTTTTGTAAATTTTGTCAACTCAGGCCCTTTTGCAATCTTTTGTTATAAATCTTTCGTCCGACATCCGAATGATTTGATTCTTAAAGCGTTGGATTCATAAGACAATTACGTTCATTTTTATGAAGAAATATGATTTTTAGGAGATTAAATGAAAAGAGATTGATTGAACTAAAGTAGGAGATGAGTTATAGGTTGTAAGTTGGATAATTTTCTGAATATGGTTCAGTATTTTGCAATTTTTGGGAGTTATACAACTCCGATTGAGGTGATTCTTGCGGGCAAATAAAGTTAAGATATAGGGCTACAAATCATGTGAAGGGATTGAAATTTAATTTCATCCCTAAGATTGTCAAATTTTGGACTGAAGTTATATTAAAGTTCAGTTTCGGATTTTGTGCAGGTCAGTTAGTAATTCGGCCATAACTTCTTCGTTTTAGATCCGAATTGAGCGCCGTCAGTAGCGTTGGATTCTTAAGATCGAGAGGAACAATTTTAATGAAGAAATTTTGTTTCAATTATTTCGTTTTGATGCTGGAAATCAGGACGCAAGTTATCAGTTTTTCAAGTTCCTGCAGGGGCAATTTTGGAAATAGGCAAATAAATGAGGGGCATTATGGTCTTTTCCACCCATTTTAAATGACCTGGCATGAAACACAGCCCATAGCATCTGGAAGTCACGATTTTTACAGAAAAGAATAAGAAAGAAAATGAAGAGAAAAGAAGAGAGAAGAAACGTGGAGAAGAAGGAGAGTAGAAGAAGGATGAAGCAAGTTGGTTTTTCCAAGAGTTTTTAAGTAAGATTTCGTGGGTTTTCAAAGGGAAGACATGGAAGAAGAAGGAAGCTTGTCTTGGAGCTCCATAAATAACGAAAATGGAGGAAAAAAGGTAAGAGAGAGAAAGTTGTGATTTTGATATTTTGAAGAGTTTGTTGGTTGATTAAGCTTGGAATAGTTATGAATTGAGTTTATCTATGATTAATTGAAGAGATTGGACTATGATTATGTTTAATTTTGGATTAATTGAAAATTGGAGTTTATGTCAAATTTGAAAATTGGGGTTTTGTGAAATTGATGATTTAGATAGCTTGAATTAGTGATGAATTTGAGATATCGTAAGTTAATTTTGATGTTTATGCTTTAGGTGAAGTTTAATTTAAAAAATGGTAAATTTAGAGTTTAGGCCAAATTAGAAATTTGGGGTTTTTGTGAATTATTGGGGTTTTTGTGAATTAATGGTGTAGAATCATAATTAAGAGTAGGAATTGATGAAATATGAAATCAATTTTGAAGAAATTATGATTTATGACATGGAATTTGGATAAATTGGTTTAGGCCAATTTTGAAAATTGGGGATTTTCAAAATTGGAGATTGAAATAGCTTGAATTTACATGGAATTGGTGTTTTCTAAGTTTAATTTGAGTAAGTAAGTGATTTATGATATTGAATTTGACTAATTCGGTTTAGGTCAAATTTGGAATTTGGGAATTTTAAAAATTCTGGTTTTAGAAAGCTTGGAAAAGCAATGATTATGATTTTTCGATAGTTAATTGTGAGAATTATGCTATTTATGATGTGAATTTGGATTATTATGGTTTAGGTTTTGTTAAATTGGAAGAGAGAGAGAAGCAAAAGTCAAATTGAAGCATTGGACAAGTTGCTTGCATGGAAATAAGGTGGGTAGTATATTTATTTATTGAATTATATGCTAAATGTGAATTTTTGAAAATTAAAGAAAGCAAAATTTGAATTTTGATAAATTATTATTGATAAAAATGTTTGAAAAAGGATGTAAATGTTTGAAATTATGATTTCAAAGGAGTAAAATGAGTTTTAGAAAATACAAGATTTATGAAATTCATGGTTTTCAAATTATTTGATTTATGATTTAAAGAGTTAAAGAAATTAGTGCATATTTTGTCATGAATGTGATTATTATGTGATTTATTTGATGCTATGAATTGCATTAGATGATTATGTGAATTTTGTGGATATATGCTTGTGTCATTATGACACAATTTGATATTATGAGTTGAAAAGTATGAAAAATCAAGAGATTTTAAAAGGTGCCTTGAGCAATCAATTCGTTTTAGATTATGTGTTAAGTGGGTTTGGTCAGTCCTTTGTGAGTCGTCATTGTCTCTACTGTTTAAGCCTTCGCATTTTGCTCATAGGCAAAGGAGTTCGATTTCGACTCCCTACATTCACTGTTTGCATATGACCGCTTATCTTGGAGATGTGCGATCGTCTATTAGGGCCGGACCAAACCAATTACGATGTGTTATGTGTTTTGATTTGTTTATAATGTGATGCATTCATATTTAAAGTCATGCATGATTTGAAAAAGGTTCAGATTTTGAGAAATAAGACAGTAAATTTATAATCATGAAATTTCGAAAGGTTTATGTAAGTTTTGAAAAGTTTGAAAATGAGATTTTGGATAAATGCTTAAATAGGAAATTTTTGAAAAGTTTCTAAAGTTTAAAAAGAAAATATTTTTCGCTTATTGTTCGGTTTATAAATGTATTATCCACGAGCTTCCGAGCTCACCTCCCCTTTCATCCCCAAATCTCCAGGTTGTTACGCAGGAGATCGGATGGAAGACGAGTATGATCACAATCCGACTTGTGCATGTTCGTATTATGTTTAAAGTTTGATGTGGTATTAGATCTTTATGGATAGTTAGAAAGCTAGTAAAGTGTATTTTAGTCCGATTGTATATGAATGGTTTTGCTTGTGGCCAGTAAATGTATAAGATTGTATTGTGTTCGGAATGAGTTATAAGTATGATTATACTTTATGTATGAGATTGGATTTTGAATGTGGTTGGGATTGGTTGAAATTTTGAGTTGAGATGGTTATGGATTGAATTTATGAAGTGTTTAGAATTAAGATTGTGTTCTGCTAGTGTTTGGATGCCGGACGGGAGCTCCGATGTTGCCTTGTGTTATTGAATGGATTACGATATTAGAAGTGCGTTTGCTTTGTTTTAAATTTTGGTCACAAAATACAAATAGTTATCTTCTTAAAATTTCAATAAAATCAAGGTTAAAATGTAATTTGAGATTGGTACGGATTTATATAAGATTGTGTATGACCGTATGGATTGAAGATGATTCTGTATGTGTTGGAGTAACGAGAAAAGAAATGAGAATAAGAAAAGAAAGAAAGAAAAAAAATTATATCGGATTTTCGCATCGGATTAGTCTAAGGAATTCCAACGCGATTATGTTCATCCGATCGTTTTCTTTGATTATTGTGCTCGGATGTCGGATCTGTTCTACTTGATTTCGTCTCGCCCTCGATTTTGTTATTCGTAATTTGTTATCCGATTCGGTAGGTTTATTCGATTGGAGTCCGCATTTTGTTTCCGATTTGAAATTTCGATCCGAAATTTCCGTTTCCATTCGATTCCGTTTTCTATTCTTTGCTTTTCCGGTCGGGATTCGGTTCCCAGATCGGGTCCCAACACAAACACGTACTCCGCAGATATCATTTGATAAGGGAGATCATAGATCGTGGTGATGTCCAGATCGAGAGAGTTCCCACCGAGCAGAGTATTGCTGATCTGTTGACGAAGCCATTGTCACAAAAGAGTTTTGATTCTCATGTACTCACCTATGGTATTAGATATCAAGGCGATTGACTTTAGGTCAAGTGGGAGATTGTTAGAGTAGTGCCCTAAAGGCAATCGCCTTTAGCGCATTTTGTACAAATTTGTGTACCGTCTTTATGAATAAATAAAGAAAGGCATATTTCATTAATTTGTTGTTCATTATTTATGAGCTGATATAGATCTGTAATCAAATTAATGAAGTCCATGATATATGGCATATCATGAAGGAAATTATGATGTGATCATACTAAGAGATTCCTATCATGTGCAATTATGTCATTATCTAAATTATCCCTAGTCATAGGATTACTTGAGGCTGGACATCGTGTCCGGAAAGACTAGCACATCTCAAGCTCCTTGATTTGATCAAGCGATGGATCTCGAAACTGTAAATATGAGATATTTAGGGTTGAGATGTGGATGCTTACTAGAGGTAGTAAGTACATTGGATGACTGCCATGAGATCATCACATGGATGTCCTATTCTAATGTCGGTGATAATCTCATCATAGCAATGGTGCAAGTATCCTTGACTTGAGGTGCTCAAGGATATCTTGGATCTTGATTACGTGCTTTAACTTCATTCCTTGTTTCCTTCTGAGGTCGCCATAGGGTGGTGCTTGGGTACGCTTTGAGGTATTCGAAGGTAATTGAGTAGCCAATAGAGGATTCACCACTTCTGTGATAGCAGAAGATGATACCCATGGTCTCTTGTCAGGGTCATTACTTGGAAATCTTTGATCAGAGTACATATGTCGTGAAGAGTGTCTTCATTAACATATTAAGTAATGAGTCCCAGGACAAGAACTGAAATCACTGGACTAGATTTGGCGTAGTCGATCTAGTGAGAGTTGACACATTGCCCATACTCATAACCAAGTGGGGTATAGGATGTTTGAAGGACTAATTGCACCAGTAATTGTCTATGGAAGGGTTCGTGATATGGTTCCTGATGAATATATGTTCATTCTTCAAACCAATTACTTTTCGGTCAATTGGGGGTCATGATGTGTTGCTAAATACCGCTCATGACTTGCTTAGATTAAGTGTTAATCTAAGTGGCCAACATAACCGGGAACCTAATGGGTCACACGCATAAGAGTGTCTCGGAGAACTCGTAAAATAGTTTTGGACAGAGTTCCAATATATGGAGAGCAATCATCGGATTAATTGGATCCCGATGAGATCGAGATATGTCCCGATGAGATCGCGACATCGATATTGCTGAAAAATATTTCCGGGGGTTTTTCCCATACCGGGACCCGATAGGACCGACCCCAGTGTGACTGGACCACTTCAGTAATATATATACATATATATGATTAATTAATTAAATAATTAATTAATATATATATATCTATAGTGTGTACGTGGATGGAGGAGAAGAAGCATGGAAGCTTCCTTTGTTTTGCTTAGTCATCAAGTTAATTAATGGCTAAATGACAAAAAATTAAAAGGTGAGATGATGATCCTCGTAGGTGATGAATAAAAGAAAGTTTTTAAAGAAAACCTAAGGCTTTTTGGAAGAGCATCATCGTGGGTTGGCTTTTGAAAGAAGAGAAAAGAGTTTCCTTCCAAAAGCATACGATCATCTCTTTTCAATTCAAAGGTTCTTCAAGCTTCTTCATCTCTTCCTCCATCATTTTCCAAGCTCTCCATAGAACAAAGGTAAGATCTAGCAATCTTTAATTTGTTCTAGCTATTTCCGGGTCAAAGGGTTTGTCCCGGTTAGGTTCTCCGATCTCTGCGTGGATACCGTTAGAGACGGTCTCCTTTGGTCTTTCAGTTTGAGTTTGTTATATATATACACATGGATCCTGGCTTTCGGGAAGGTCCCGGAATAAAAAAATTTTGTTTTCCGCACCGTGGGCATATGATGTTCACACCGGGATTTTCGTACATGAGGGAGAACAATACCATGGATCAGTTGGCCCAGAAGTATGTGGTGGAGATAGTGAGACTGCACGGGGTTCCCGTGTCGATAGTGTCGACAGGATCCCGATTTACTTGAGTTCTCGCGAGTTTGCGATCTGCTATGGGTACTAAAGTGAACTTTAGATGCTGCTTCCATCCTCGAATGGATGGGCGAGGAGAGGGCGATTAAGACTGTTGAGGATATGCTTCGGGCTTGCGTATTGGAGTTCAGAGGAGCGTGGGATCAGTATTTAGCTATGATTGAGTTTGCATACAACAATCATTATCATAGTAGCATCGGGATGGCACCATATGAGGCACTGTATGGGCGACCGTGTAGATCGCCTTTGTATTGGGATGAAGAGGGTGTGTGTAACATCCCGTTACTGTTAGCAAGGGTATTGTGGCCTTTGGGTTGAATTGATAGGATTTCACTGCATTCATGGACCGAACATGTTACTGGCCCCTAATTATAGAGGAATAGGTTCATTGCATATGCATTTATTTATGAGTACGTGCATTCATGATTTTTTAGGATTTGATTGTGAGTATGAACTGACTGGATTGACTGGATTGAGAGTGAATTGAGAAATTAGAATAATTGGGTTCGATTGACTGATTTAATACTGTTTATGAGTGATTGGTAATTTGTAGAGACTTATAGGAAATTTTCGGGAAATTCGGGAGAAAATACCCGGACCGAAAATTTTTGGGTGACTGACCGATTGACTGTATATTACTGAAAGAACTGTCCAATGGCAATGGAAAAATTAGAATTTTACTGATAGGAAATAAATATATTGAGCCATTGAGATTTAGAGACTGAAAATTTGGACTGAACTGGAGACCTAAGTTTATTAATACTAAGTTTGGGAAAATTTGGGGAAAAATCAATTAAGGCATTTGCGAGTTCTCCTCTTTCCCCTCTACGACGTTCTTGATTTCCTCTCATCGGTGAGGATTCCTTGGTTTTTCCTCATGGTTTTCCCTCCTTTTATGTTGGTCTAACATGTCTTTAGTGATTGGTGAAGGTTGGAAGCTTTGATATTGGTAGATCGGAGGATTTGAAGGATTTCTAGGGTTTTCGGTGAAATCTTGGAGAAATCGTTGATTGGTAAGCTTTTAATGGCTTTAAGGTTGTTTCTAATGGTTGCTACATGTATTTATGGTATTTATTGGGTTGGATTGAGTGGTTGATAGCTTTAATGGAAGTTTTAATGGCTTTAATGGCGGAATATCGATCGGAGAAGAAGGTGGCGCGGTCATGACGTCATGACGTCTGGCGTGTTTCACTCACTGGCGAAGCGCCGAGATACGTCGCGACGAGCCTTTTGGCTTGCGTCGCGACGAGCGGCGAAGAGGATGCCGCCATGGCGCGTCTTCACGCCATAAGCGGACGTGATATCGTCGCGACAATGTTTTACGTAGGTCGCGAAGATGGCAATTCTAAAGGGATGATTATTAGTATATTGGGCATAATTTATGGTATAGACCTCCGATTGAGGTGATTCTTGATTCATTACGAACTAGAGAAAGAGGTCTACAATTGAGGATAATTATGGGAGTTAGAATTTAATTTAAGTGGTATTGATTTATCGAGATTAAGGTCAATTATGATTCATAGTGTGACCTAAGTGTCAAATTGAGACCATTGGAGTTTTGATTGGGAATTACAATAGACGTTTTGATCGAATGAATAGGAAATTGCTATAGGGGATTCGAATTGAGGAAAATTGACTGGATTTTAGGAATGGATCATTTATTAGTGATCAATTGAACAAAGAGATGGAATTGGGGTAAAAGTACCGAAATTGGGATTTAGCACCGGAACAATCGTGAACATGCATTGTACATCATTTCACTGAGACATATGCATTACTGTACTGTTTTATTGGGCAATTAGTAATGGGTTGTATTTTACTGTTATAGAGGCGCCGTTGGATCATCGTTCCACGAACATTGCTGGAACTTCCAGGCAGTAGCTCGGAAGTTACTAGTGAGTAACCTAGTTGGTTCCTCAAATTCCTGATTGCTTACTTGCTCTACGTGAATTACATGCAAAGATGAATTGTATGACTACTGTATGATTACTGGCATGTATTGAATTGAATTGTATGTTTTTACCAAACTGAATCGTACTGTTACATAACACCGAACTAATACTGGGCTTTTATAGCCATATCATCAATTATTGGTATCTATTGCATGCGGGCTTTATAGCCATACACTATAAATCACTGAACATTACACTGCATGCATAAATGCATGATCAGATAATGGGCGTGTCCCAAGTTGCTATTTTCACTGAAAGAGCCTCGTGCTCTCACACTGTACTGACCGGGCTTAGCCCGAGGGGAGAAATCCCTGACGCGTCCCTACTGTTTACCGACTGAGCACTTGGGCACAAAACTGAATAACTGGAAAAGGGTTACATATGCATTTGAGGCGCGATGGCTCACAGGTCGGTCAGCTGGGTTAGCTTTTGAGGATGATTTAGGATAGATACTTGTATCAGTTTCTTTTTTGGTTTTGTTAGGAGACTGATAGACTTGTCTATTCTGACATTGGATGACTGTACTGGATAATTATTATTTTGGATGTTAATTCATTGACTTTTGTTATGCTGAGGTTTTAAATTACTGCGATGCCATGTGGATTTTTAGCGAAATTTTATGGTAGTGAACCTTTATCGTGGGATACGCCTCGGAGCGACCTTCGGGTTTCCCGATGTGTACCCTACGGTGAGGGGGCGCTACATTAAATGGTATCAGAGCCAGGTTTGGCATCTTTTGGGCATAGAGCATTATTAGGCTGGAATCACTATGTAAGAATAGCAGAACTGATCAGAATTTCTTGTCTATTTTAGGTCATCTGTAATGGGAGATCGAGTAGAGCAGCCAGCTGACCAAGAGTCTGTAGGAGCTAGTAGGAGTCCCTATGCCTTTTTCGAGGAGTTACCTCCTCGAGTTCCCCGTGAGACGGAACGGAGATATGATCAATCGCTAAGGTGGGGGCGGTTGACTTCTATGGCAAGACCGATTCCTGGAGGCCGAGGATGGCTAGAGAGGATCGAGAGAGTCCTCGATCGATGGACTACTACCCGATGAGCGCTTCGACTCGCTGGTTCTCTGCTTCAAGGTTACGCATATCGGTGGTGCAAGATCGTCCCGGCAAGTACCACCGTGCCCCGCATACCGATATGGGATGACTTTTCGAGGGCTTTCAAAGACAACTTCATGCCCAAGATTTATCTGAAATGAAGTTCTGAGAGTTTCTAGAGTCGAGACAGGCGCTTGACCGTGGTCGACTATGAGGTCTTGATTCAACGAGTTAGTGATATATGCTTCTTCACCGGTGGCTTCGAAGCCGATCTGCCGAGATTGAGGGTGGACTCACTTTGAGATCCGCACCGACCGCCGAATCCGATATGAGCTCATTTATTAAGTGAGAGCCGCAATTGCCGATAGAGCATTCTTCTGTAATCTGATCAGGCCGGACAGGGACCCGACATAAGAGACCTAGTGATAGCGAGTGGCGCTACCGAGAGGCTATAATGTGACAGTATGCCTCGAGGTCCGCCGAGGGCCGAATGCATGGATTTGGGCAAAGGGGCAGATTCGCACGGACTGCTAGTGGTGGTGGTAGCGCCAGAGGATCGTGACGGACGCCCTGCATCGTGAGCATTGTGGCAAGAGGCACAGTGGAGAGTGCCGATGGTTATCTGGAGCTCGCTGAGGTGTGGCTCGATGGACCACCTAGTGAGGAACCGCCTCGAGACATTGGGAGCCCAGCCTACTATGACCGCGATCAGGCAATAATACCACGGTCCAGCAGAGCCGTGGTGGTGGATCAGGTTGGAGAGGTCGAGGCCGAGGCCGAGGCAGGGCAGAGGGTTCTGTAGTGAGGTCCGAGGGACCGAGTGGCAGGCAGCAGTCACAGACGAGGGTCTATGCCATGACACGGCAGGAGGCCCAGGAGTCACCGGATGTTGTTGCGGGTATGCTTCTAATTTCTGGCTTAGAAGCATATGCATTGTTGGATCCTGGATCCACCCATTCTTTCATTGCACCGCATCTAGCATGTAGACTGCATGGGGATAGACAGAGGTTACAATATGGGTTAAAGGTGAGTACACCTCTAGGTAGTACGACGGTATTGGGTGAGGTCTGTATAGGGTGTCCGGTCCAGATCGACCGAGCAGTTCTGAGTGCAGATCTGATTATTTTGCCTCTGAGGGAGATTGATGTGATATTGGGGATGGACTGGTTGACTGTACATAGGGCGGTTATGGACTGTTACACCAAGGAGGTGGTATTGGAGTCTCCTGATCAGCCCAGAGTTGTTTTTAGAGGAGTTAGTCAGGCTGTGCCTGCGAGGATGATATCCTTTATGAGTGCCCTGAGATTGATTCAGGGAGGTTGTGAGGCCTATTTGGCTCACGTGGTGGATTCCAGAGTGGAGCGGAGATTGGAGGATATTCCCGTGATCAGGGAGTTTCCGGATGTGTTTCCCGAGGAGTTACTGGGATTGCCGCCAGAGCGGGAGATAGAGTTTGAGATTGATCTCGTTCCCGGTACCGCTCCTATATCGATCCCTCCGTATAGGATGGCACCGGTGGAACTGAGAGAGCTTAAGGCTCAGTTGCAGGAGCTATTGGACAAGGGGTTTATCAGACCGAGTGTTTCGCCATGGGGAGCTCCGGTATTATTTGTAAAGAAGAAGGATGGGACTCTGAGACTGTGTATTGATTATAGGCAGTTGAATCGGGTGACAGTGAAGAATAAGTATCCACTGCCTAGGATTGATGATCTATTTGATCAGTTGCAGGGAGCTCAGGTGTTCACTAAGTTGGACCTGCGATCTGGTTACTATCAGTTGAGGATTTCAGAGGCCGATGTGCCTAAGAGTGCTTTTCGGAGTAGGTACGGACATTTCGAGTTTCTAGTGATGCCGTTTGGGTTGACTAATGCCCCGGCAGCCTTCATGGCTTTGATGAATAGGATTTTCCAGCCCTACCTGGATCGATTTGTGATTGTATTTATTGACGACATACTGGTTTATTCGAGAAATAGACAGGAGCACGCTGAGCATCTGAGGATAGTGTTGCAGGTCATGAGAGAGAGGCAGCTGTTCGCCAAATTTGCTAAGTGCGAATTTTGGCTAGATGAGATTGTATTTCTAGGACACGTGGTGTCCGGTGTGGGTATCCAGGTGGATCCCCACAAGATAGAGGCGGTGATAAGTTGGGAGATCCCAAGGAGTGTGCCAGAGTTGCGGAGTTTCCTAGGACTGGCCGGATATTACCGGAGATTCGTCGAAGGGTTTTCATTGATCTCCGCCCCTTTGACGAAGTTACTGAGGAAGAATGTACTGCTCGAGATGGATCAAGAGTGTCGGAAGAGCTGAGGAGCTGAAACATCGGTTGACGCATCGCACGGTGTTAGGCATTCCTTCTGGGACTGGAGGTTTTGTGGTTTACAGTGATGCCTCGCATCAGGGACTGGGATGCGTACTGATTCAGCATGGGAGAGTTATAGCTTATGCCTCGAGACAGTTGAGGTCTCATGAGGTGAATTATCCGGTTCATGATTTGGAGTTAGCTGCAGTTGTTTTTGCCTTGAAGATCTGGAGACATTATCTGTATGGTGAGACGTTCCAGATCTTCACTGATCATAAGAGTCTGAGGTATCTGCTGAGCCAGAGGGAGCTCAATCTGAGACAGAGGAGATGGATAGATTTACTGAAGGACTATGACTGTACGATTGAGTACCATCCAGGGAAGGCCAATGTGGTGGCCGATGCACTGAGCAGGAGATCGTATGGTAGTGCAGCTCAGATTCAGGTTGATAGATTGCCTAGTCTGATTCAGCTGAGAGCACTGAATGTACAAATGGATATGGGTCAGGATGGAGCACTGATTGCTACACTGAGGCTTAGGCCGATACTGCATGACAGGATTCGGAGGGTTCAGGATCAGGACCCGGTACTAGTGAGACTGATTGATAGAGTTCAGACTGGTATTGATTCAGAGTTTGAGTTGAGAGATGGGACATTATGGATAGGACAGAGGCTGTGTGTGCCGGATATTGATGATCTGAGACGGGAGATCCTAGAGGAGGCTCATTTGGCCGTCTATGCTATGCATCCTGGTACGACCAAGATGTATAATACGCTGAGACGACATTTTTGGTGGCCTGGTATGAAGAAGCAAGTGGCAGAGTATGTGTCCAGGTGTCTGACATGTCAACAGGTTAAGGAAGAGCATCAGGCTCCAGTGGGAAAGTTACATTCGTTGCCCATTCCGGAGTGGAAGTGGGAGCGAATTACCATGGATTTCGTGACGGGGTTGCCTAGGACACCAAGGCAACATGATGCTATCTGGGTCATAGTGGACCGATTGACCGAATCGGCTCACTTCTTGCCAGTGAGGGAGAGTAATACTCTCGATCAATTGGCCCAGAAGTATGTGACAGAGATTGTACGGTTGCATGGGGTTCCGTTGTCTATAGTCTCAGACAGGGATTCCAGGTTCACTTCGAGGTTTTGGAAGAGCCTACAGACTGTTATGGGTACTAGACTGAATTTTAGCACAGCATTTCATCCTCAGACGGATGGACAGAGTGAGAGGACGATCAAGACTGTGGAGGACATGCTTCGGGCATGTGTACTGGAGTTCAGAGGTGCATGGGATTAGTACTTGGCACTGATAGAGTTTGCATATAATAACCAGTACCAGAGCAGTATCGGGATGGCACCGTATGAGGCCCTGTATGGGCGACCGTGTAGATCGCCACTGTATTGGGATGAAGAGGGTCAGAGAGCGATAGAGGGTCCCAAGCTGATCCAGGATACAGTAGATAAGATACAGTTGATCCGGAGTCGCATCAAGGCGGCTCAAGACAGGCAGAAGAGTTATGCGGATCAGCATAAGAGAGATATGGAGTACAGTGTGGGTGATCGAGTGTTCCTTCGAGTGTCTCCTTGGAAAGGAGTACTGAGATTTGGCCATAAGGGCAAATTGAGCCCTCGGTATATTGGTCCGTATGAGATCCTTGAGAGGATAGGACCACTGGCTTACAGATTAGCTTTACCGAGTGAGATGTCCCAGATACAAGATGTATTTCATGTTAGTATGCTCCGACGGTACCGATCAGACCCGACTCATATGATTTCGGCTCAGGACATTGAGATAACCAGCGATATGAGTTATGTGGAGGAGCCGGTGCAGATCATTGGATCACGGGTCAAGCAATTACGGAACAGGGTGATTCCATTGGTGAAAGTCCTTTGGAAGAACCACTCTTCTGAGGAAGCTACATGGGAGACTGAGGAACATATGAGGAGTCAGTATCCTCATTTATTTGACGGGACAGGTATGAAATTTCGAGGACGAAATTTTTATTAAGAGGGGTGAATTGTAACATCCCGTTACTGTTAGCAAGGGTATTGTGATCTTTGGGTTGAATTGATAGGATTTCACTGCATTCATGGACCGAACATGTTACTGGCCCCTAATTATAGAGTAATAGGTTCATTGCATATGCATTTATTTATGAGTACGTGCATTCATGATTTTCTGGGATTTGATTGTGAGTATGAACTGACTGGACTGACTGGATTGAGAGTGAATTGAGAAATTAGAATAATTGGGTTCAATTGACTGATTTAATACTGTTTATGATTGATTGGTAATTTGTAGAGACTTATAGGAAATTTTCGGGAAATTCGGGAGAAAATACCCAGACCAGAAATTTTTGGGTGACTGACCGATTGACTGTATATTACTGAAAAAACTGTCCAATGGCAATGGAAAAATTAGAATTTTACTGATAGGAAATAAATATGTTGAGCCATTGAGATTTAGAGACTGAAAATTTGGACTGAATTGGAGACCTAAGTTTATAAATACTAAGTTTGGGAAAATTTGGGGAAAAATCGATTAAGGCATTTGCGAGTTCTCCTCTTTCCCCTCTACGACGTTCTTGATTTCCTCTCATCGGTGAGGATTCCTTGGTTTTTCCTCATGGTTTTCCCTCCTTTTATGTTGGTCTAACATGTCTTTGGTGATTGGTGAAGGTTGGAAGCTTTGATATTGGTAGATCGGAGGATTTGAAGGATTTCTAGGGTTTTCGGTGAAATCTTGGAGAAATCGTTGATTGGTAAGCTTTTAATGGCTTTAAGGTTGTTTCTAATGGTTGCTGCATGTATTTATGGTATTTATTGGGTTGGATTGAGTGGTTGATAGCTTTAATGGAGGTTTTAATGGCTTTAATGGCGGAAAATCGATCGGAGAAGAAGGTGGCGCGGTCGCACGTCGCGATGTCTGGCGTGCCTCCCTGCGGCGAATAAATTTAGTGTTCGCCGGGCGGCGAGCGCCTGGAGATACGTCGCGACGAGCCTTCTGGCTTGCGTCGCGACGAGCGGCGAAGAGGACGACGCCATGATGGCAGCGGTTCGTATATCGTCATGACAAGCGGACATAGGTCGCGGCGAAGATGGCAATTCTAAAGGGATGATTGTTAGTATATTGGGCATAATTTATGGTATAGACCTCCGATTGAGGTGATTCTTGATTCATTACGAACTAGAGAAAGAAGTCTACAATTGAGGATAATTATGGGAGTTAGAATTTAATTTAAGTGGTATTGATTTATCGAGATTAAGGTCAATTATGATTCATAGTGTGACCTAAGTGTCAAATTGAGACCATTGGAGTTTTGATTGGGAATTACGATAGACGTTTTGATCGAATGAATAGGAAATTGCTATAGGGGATTCGAATTGAGGAAAATTGACTGAATTTTAGGAATGGATCATTTATTAGTGATCAATTGAACAAAGAGATGGAATTGGGGTAAAAGTACCGAAATTGGGATTTAGCACCGGAACAATCGTGAACATGCATTGTACATCATTTCACTGAGACATATGCATTACTGTACTGTTTTATTGGGCAATTAGTAATGGGTTGTATTTTACTGTTATAGAGGCGCCGTTGGTTCATCGTTCCACGAACATTGCTGAAACTTCCAGGCAGTAGCTCGGAAGTTACAAGTGAGTAACCTAGTTGGTTCCTCAAATTCCTGATTGCTTACTTGCTCTACGTGAATTACATGCAAAGATGAATTGTATGACTACTGTATGATTACTGGCATGTATTGAATTGAATTGTATGTTTTTACCAAACTGAACCGTACTGTTACATAACACCGAACTAATACTGGGCTTTTATAGCCATATCACTGAATTACTGGGTACTGCTGCACTGGGCTTTATAGCCATACACTATAAATCACTGAACATTACACTGCATTCATAAATGCATGATCAGATAATGGGCGTGTCCCAAGTCGCTATTTTCACTGAAAGAGCCTCGTGCTCACATCTGCATCTTGACGGGCTTAGCCCGAGGGAGAAAATCTCGACGCGTCCCTCATTTTACCGACTGAGCACTTGGGCACAAAACTAAATAACTGGAAAAGGGTCACATATGACCGACTGTTTTATGATGTTTTCAGAAATACGTGATGATATGAATTACTGCAAACTGTTACTTGTTACTGCAAACTGTTATAGACTACTGTTAATTGTTCTATGTACTGTAAATTGTTATACGATACTGTAATGGTTATACTGTACTGTTAATTGAATATTTTTGTTATGTTGTACGCCATGTGCGTAATGCATGATTTGAGTGAACCATCGATGATGGTTTCTCACTGAGTTCGCAAACTCACCCAAATTGCGACATATTTTTCAGGACTGTTAGAGTAGACTCCTAGCTTCGAAGATCTTCTTTTCTTGTCGTTCGAGCTGCTGGCGAGAGGCGCGATGGCTCACAGGTCGGTCAGCTGGGTTAGCTTTTGAGGATGATTTAGGATAGATGCTTGTATCAGTTTCCTTTTTGGTTTTGTTAGGAGACTGATAGACTTGTCTATTCTGACATTGGATGACTGTACTGGATAATTATTATTTTGGATGTTAATTCATTGATTTTTGTTATGCTGAGGTTTTAAATTACTGCGATGCCATGTGGATTTTTAGCGAAATTTTCTGGTAGTGAACCTTTATCGTGGGATACGCCTCGTAGCGACCTTTGGGTTTCCCGATGTGTACCCTACAATGAGGGGGCGCTACAGTGTGAGGATGATTGAGGGTCCTGAGCTGATTCAGGATACTGTAGATACGGTGAAACTGATTCGGAGTCACATCAAAGCGGCTCAGGATAGACAGAAGAGCTATGTGGACCAGCATAGGAGGGAGATGGAGTATGATGTGGGCGACAGAGTGTTCTTACGGGTGTCACCGTGGCGTGGTGTACTGAGATTTGGGAAAAAGGGTAAGTTAAGCCCTAGGTACATTGGTCCATATGAGATCACTGAGAGGATAGGACCTTTGGCCTACAGGCTAGCTTTACCGAGTGAGATGTCTCAGTTGCATGACGTCTTCCATGTGAGTATGCTCCGTAGATGCTAATGAGACACTAATGAGATACATTTAACATCCTAAATTGTTTGGAAACCCGATTTCAAGAAAATCATTTAGGCAAGCATACAAAATCAATATAACTCATTTTAAATCACATTAAAAATGATCCAAGGCATTGGAATTGTGAAATACACAATTTTTCATTTCAAGCAAAACAGCTCCAGCAACTTTCTCAAAACTGCCAAGCTTTGTCTTTTGCTTGAAAAACTCATTGAAAAAATTTCAATAAATTCTAAGAAAATTACAGAGGTTACAACATGTTCCCAAAATGTTCTATGAATTTTTTCAGGATTTATTTACAACAAAAACTCATCCAACCTCAGCAACAAAGCCAATGTTAAATCTGTGTTCCTCAACACAGTTATTCCCAGCAGCACACAATAAATTCTCAAATAAATAGTAAATCACCTTGAAAACATTTTTCCATTCTCATAGACATTCATAAACATCTTAGAGACATGTTGGTGAAAACAAATCCGAAAAACAATTTTTCTACAATTTATTCTCGAATTTATAAGCATGCCTGTTCAATGAATGTGCACAAACACAGCAACCAGAACATTAGGGAATAAATTAGCAAAACCATATCAAATCACACTGATAAATTCCAAGCTTCCACAGAAATATGCAATAACATCTTGTGAACATATCTGGGCAAGAAAATTTATAAACAATATTTCTACACTGAATTCGAAATTCACACAATCAACATGCATCATCGTCACAAGCAATAGGCAACTCCGACCTAGTCATGGTTTCTTCGTTATATACGACACAAGTGGCTCTGCTACCACTGTAGGAAAATCCCGGTGTGAGCATCACATGCCCACGGTGCGAAAAACAAAAATTTTTGTTCCGGGACCTTCCCGAAAGCCAGGATCCATGTGTCTATACAACAAACTCAAACCATAACGGCCAAAGGAGACCGTCTCTAACGGTATCCACGCAGAGATCGGAGAACCTAACCGGGACAAACCTTTTGACCCGGGAATAGCTAGAACAAATTAAAGAGTGCTAGCTCTTACCTTTGTCCTTGGAGAGCTATAAACCAACGATGATGGAGGATGAAGCTTGGTAAAGAAGAACTTGAGAGAAGATCGTGATGAATATAGCTTAGAGAGAAACTCTTTCTTTCCAACCTTTCTTCTTATTCTTCTAATTCTAACGATCATCAATCCTATTCTTTTATTCAAAACCAACAAGCATCCTCTCTACTTCTCATCAAATGCCATGTGTCTTCAACCTTTAAAGACTCATTTAATGCTAAAGTGAAAGGCTTGTTCCACGTTAGCCTTTATATATATATATATATATATATAAAGTTAAAATGATAAGCATCATTCTTTGGTTTCCACGTATGGCATATATATATATATATATATAAATTAATTCTTTAATTAATTAATAATATATATATATATTAATGCTGAAGTGGTCCAGTCACACTGGGGTCTGGTCTACTAAACTCTTGGGTCTGATATGGGAAAACCCCTAAGCGTTTTTCAAAAATATCGATGTCGCGATCTCATCGGGACATATCTCGATCTCATCGGGATCCATTTAATTCTATTGCTCTCCATATATTGGATCTCTATCCAAAACTATTTTACGAATTCTCCGAGACACTCTTATGCGTGTGACCCATTAGGTTCTCGGTTATGTTAGCCACTTAGATTAACACTTAATCTGAGCAAGTCATGGCGGTATCTAGCAACACATCATGACCCCAATTGACCGGAAAGTAATTGGTTTGACGAATGAACTTATATTCATCATGAACCATATTACGAACCTTTCCATAGACAATTGTCGTGCAATTAAATCCTTTCACCATGCTATACCCCACTTGGTTATGAGTATGGGCAATGTCAACTCTTACTAGGCGACTACGTCAAATCTAGTCCAGTGATATCGCTTCTTGTCACGGACTCATTACTTAATATGTCACGAAGACACTCTTCATGACATATATACTCCGGCCAGAGATTTTCAAGTAATGACCCTGACAAGAGGCTATGGGTATCATCTTCTGCTATCACAGAAGTGGTGAATCTTTTATTGGCTACTCAATTACCTTCGAATACCTCAAGCTGTACCCAAGCACCATCCTATGAGCGACCTCTGTAAGGCAACAAGGAATGGAGTCAAAGAACAGAATCAGTATCCAAGATATCCTTGAGCACCTCAAGTCTAAGGATACTTGCACCATTGCTATGATGAGATTATCACTGACATTAAAATAGGACATTCATGTGATGATCTCATTGCAGGTCATCCAATGTACTTACTACCTCTAGTAAGCATCCACATCTCAACCCTAAATATCTCATATTTACAGTTTCTGAGATCCACTGCTTGACCAAATCAAGGAGTTTGAGATGTGCTAGTCTTTCCGGATTACCGATGTCCGATCTCAAGAATCCTATGACTAGGGATAATTTAGAATCTTGACATAATTGCACATGATAGGAATCTCGATAGTATGATCACATCACAATTTCCTTCATGCTATGTCATATATCATGGACTTCATTAATTTGCTTATTGATCAATATCAGTTCATAAATAATGAACAGCAACGTAATGAAATATGTCTTTCTTTATTTATTCATAAAGACTGTACACAAATTTGTACAAAATGCGCTAAAGGCGAATGCCTTCAGGGCACTACTCTAACATAAACCTCTTTTTTCAATTAAATTTTAAATTAAAATTATGTTTAATTCTAACTAAATACTAATTGAGGTCAATCCATATCTCATATCCAACCTTATTTATTAAACATCTCATATTTAATTCTAAAGTTTTCCAAACTTTACAATCAAGTTCAATTTGATTAAAATACTTTTATCTTTTCATCTCGCTTCTTTGTAGTGACCCATTAGATTCATAAATATGTTAGCAATGAATATAAATTATAATCCTAAATATAATCCTAAATCATATTTAGGATTATATAAATTAAAATGCTTTAATTTATCTTTAATTCTCTAATTAAATAATGTATATCCAAAGATCAAAATTGACATCTAATAATGCATCATGACTACCTAAATATGATTTTTTGGTATAATCAATCCTTTTATTATACAATATTCCAATTAGGCGTAAGTTATGAAATTAAAGTTTACTTTATTTGAGTTTAACCATATTAGTCTTCACATTAGTAATTAATTCTTTTAATAATATTTGAAAACTATTTTCAAAGTGTCATTCCAACTTGATCAAGAATTTTTGAATCAATACTAATCAAGAATTACAAAATATTCTTCCTAATTACTTTAGGGTGATGAATCCTGTATTGATCACTCAACTACCTTCATATAGTCTATGATATGTCTAATGTTAATTGCTTGAGCTACCATTGATTAGAATATGTCATAAGGAATATGAAAGATAACAATTCCTATATGAGTTACTTTAAAGGTCTTAAATAAAGGGACCACTTATGCAATCATCATAATGATAATTTTCATAAAAATACATGTAATGTTCTAAATATAATTCTAATATGGGGACAATTTAGAACTTGTTCTCTAAAAGACAATCAAACGTTTTTTTAAGTATCTCCATACTTAATCTATAAGATTAACTACGATCATCCTATGGAAGAAATATAATGTGTGCACTACTTTCTTCCTATGGAATAAATATAACTTGTGTTAGTCTTTTATATTCTATTAATGTCTAGTCTTAATAGGATAATGACTAGGAACAATTTATGCGTAATACCGTAAATGTAATATGAATCTAACAATTATAATCTCATTATAATTTTATTTACAATATACATTTATCTCATTAACTTTATCATTTACATCTGAATATGTATAAGATAAATAATGTCTTTAAATAATTATGTCATTACAACTATAACCAACCAATTAAATGCAAGGCATAAACCAATCCTTTCCCACTTTTACTGTGCCAATCATTTAAGTATGTTATACTATATCTCCATATGATGATTATAGTACTACTGTGATAGTGGTTTAGTGAGAGAATTTTACAAGATTCCTTATAGTTAGAAATTGCTTAAAACTTACAAATTTTATCTTAGTTATCATTATAATTAAGAGAAATTGCATAAACACATACTTGGATATGTGATTAGACCTTAGCTCTTTTTGCATGCCTAATGGGTTTAATATTCCATATTACATTACTGAGTAAACAATGCAAAGAACTATATCAAGTTCATTCGAAGAACTTATTGATTCAGATAATCATTTCTATTGAACGAAAATGCATTATGGTTTGATTTGTAATTATGCTACATTAGAACCATTCAAATCTCAAGATAATATTATTCTATGTAAAATATATCTTTAGCTATATTTACTTATAAAGTTAATATCTATATAACTTTGAACTCAAATATCAACTCATATGTATAATAATACATATCTTAATACTATATCAATATTATATATCTTAAATACTAAAACCTTTAGTAATTATCAACATATATGGATTAGAATAGGTAAATAACTTTCATTTCTATCTTTATTGATCAAATTCTCAAAAATTAAGTTGTTACCTTTTCATATCCAAAAAAGCTACTTTTGGACTACCATATCTTTAACAATTGAAAATGTGAATTATCTCTATAAGTAATATATCTCTACATACTGTTACCAAAAAGTATAACTATATTCTTATTAACCTTTTGTAGATATGATAAATTCACAATCATCTATAAAAAAAACTCTCCGAATCTAACACGAAAGTGAATCTTCGTATAACCACATAATGATGGAACCATCTCTCCTAGCATCCAGAATTAAATTGTGTTTAGCCGGTCCCAATCAAGTTATACTTTCTCCACAAAGAACGTGAAGGCATCTTGAGTGTTAGCTCCCAGCATAAGGGCTCTATTATCTAAAAAAAATGGGACCATGCTCCAACATTGATAAGGTCTCAAACTTGCTGGACCAAACTGACATGCCCCAATGCCTCCCAGTGAATGTTGTGGCCTGTTACAAAAGCCTTCTCCTTGAGCCATTGATATTGTTGCTCATGTGTTGCAACATTGAAATTTAGCATCAGAGCTCACTTCAGTGGTTAGACTCTGCGAGCTTCCTTTAAGTCTCTAAAGGACTTTCTCCTCATTGTCGCCTTCTTGGTACTTCTTTTGTTCTTTGCGGTCTCACCATTTTGCCTAAAACTTTAAATATGTATGAGAAATTTGTAGATAAATTATGAAAACACCCTTTCCTTACACTTATTTCTTATGCTTGCTAATTCGTGATAGTAATCTAATTAATAACAAAATTGAAATTCACAAAATTGTAATTGACTAATAAAACTAATCTAATTATTTGATTACAAAATTCATCCTAAAATTGAAATTAGCACCTATAATCCAACAATAACATAAAATTAATAAAGTTAAGCATTGAATTTAACCAAAATAAAATTAAAATAAAATTAAACAACAAAATAATTTCAATTAATTATAAAACAACTAATTAACCCTAATTTCATTCAAAATCATCATAATTGAACAATTAGTGAGTAAAATCATGCAAACCACAATTCCAAGTGAAATTTCATCCAAATTTCATGCAATTTATCATATTGAACCAATAATTCATATGGGTATGGATAATGTTCAACTATTAAACCAAAATTAACCACAAAATCACACAAAATTTCACAAAATCTCAACCCAATTATTCGTGCATAAACAAGTTAAACTAATAAGAATACTTACATGGGTGTTGTTAATTTTCAAGAAAAATGCTAAAAATAGGTTGGAGAGTGAGAGTGGCTATGACAGGAGAGTTAGAGAGAGAAGAGAGAATGAGAAAAATGAAAGAGGTGGGGAAAATTTAAAGTTGTCACAGATAGCAAACCGTGTAAGTCATAGACTTATTGATGGAGGTCCATCAAGCCAAGCATTAGAAGATGTTACTAATATGGGCTTCAATCCAACAAGTAGTGATGAAGAAGGCATGGACGAAGAAGAACTTGAAGAAGAGCCTAATCTTATTTTGAAGTTGCAAATCTTGTTGAAACCCTTTAGAGTTTGCCAGGCCTTAATTTATGAAGGTCAAAATCAACCATTTGAAGGACTTATTCCGGCCAACAAAGGGAGTCTTTGTTGTACACTTTGACATAGTTTTTCAGCCCAAAAAGCATCTCAAGCCTACCCAAAGTGATGAGAAGAATAAGAGCCTTTAATTGCTCATTTACTTTCCTTTTATGCATTGATCTATTTTCCTTTAAGAGACTTTTTATTTGCAGCCTTTATGATAGTAGTTATGAAGGTTTTATTTCCTTATTTATGATATTTAATGGTAGTATTATGGGCTGATGAGAAACCAAATTTGTGGTTATCCATCAAGAACCTTAGTTTGCCTTACATTTCCTTATATATGCATTTGTAATCTCTCTAACATGGACGATTATGCATCAAAAATTAAGAGAGAATTTGATTTTGCAATTTATTGTCTTTCCTTGGGTTTTTTTAGTTTCCAAAAACTAATAGGGTTTTGTTTGTTTCCAAAAATCAGTCATCCTTTTCATTCATTTCCTTATTCAATTCCATTGTCACACCTTTCTAGACATAGCCAAACTAAATCTATCATAACTTCTAAACCATTGCTCCAATTGAAAAACTTCCTTAATCAATGTTGTAGTTCACTTCTTGAAATTCAATTTAGCCTCAAGAACCACCCGAAAATTCCCAACCTTTTTCCCAGAAATGCACTTTGAAATCGTCTAACTATTGAGCCCGCAGTTTCAACACTTTCCTAATCTAGAACCTATATATAAAAAAAATTCATAACTTTTTTTCTTGACATTAGATTGTCACGATTCTTTCGCCAAAGTTGTAGCCCACATCCTATTATACATTTTTTCTTCCAGAATCACCTCCAAATTCCAAGCCATTTTCCAGAATTTGCCTTAAATTCTGCCTGTTCGTTTGTACTTGGGAAATTCCAATTTTTACAAAACTTCAACCATCATACCTAAACACCAAAACCATCACTTCTAGCCACCTTATACCACCACACTCCATCATTTTGGTATTAGAACAAGGTTTATTTAAGCCTGGTTCCATTCAAATGTCCAACGATCAAGATCTTGCTGTCAAGTTTGAAACTATGCGTATAGAAATGGAGGCTCTTAAGGCAAAGAATGAAGCCTTAGAAGCCCTTGTTCATAAGCCTCCATTAGTCTCTAGGTCTATGGAGACTCCATAAGAACATATTGAAGATGAAGAAGACGAAAGGTGTTGGGACCCGATCCGGGAACCGGATCCCAACCAAAAGACATAACATGAATAACGAGGCAAAAATCGAAAAATGAAGAACGAAGGAACGAAAGTGAATGGAAACGGTAATTTTGTATCGAAATTTTGAATCGGAAACAAAATGCGGAAGCCAATAGCAAAAACGAACTCAAATGGCAATGCAAAAGAATCGAAAATAAACAGAAAAAAACAAATGCGAAGATCGTATAAAAGCGAAAAGCGGAAGCGAACGAATCGAATACGAATTAAAAACAAAGCAAACAAACTGATCGATTTGAACTGAAACAAATTCCGACATCCGTTGGAACAAATACACTCATCGTGTTGGAAACCTAGACTAATTCAATACGAAAATTCGGTATAAATTTTTTTTTCTTTCCTTCTTTACTCATTTCTGACATCTTTAGGCAATCTCATCCAAATCAAACAAACAATTTCCACCATTAGAAAATCATTCTCATGCAAATCTCAAAACTTGCTCATATTCTTACATATTCGTACAAATTCCAAATTACATTTTTTCCCAAATATATCAAAATTTCGGCAGCATAACGACTGCATTTATCCTAACCCAAACCTGCAAAGTGTTCAAAACAACACTTCTATGATTTCCAATCAATCACACAAATATCAGAATCCACCGGACCCTCCGTCCGGGATCTCAATACACACAAACGCAAACCTAATTTCTAAAACACTTTCATAATTGTAATTCAATCTACTATTCTCATAGTTCAATCTCATTCCCAAACTCATACACAAGTCCATATATAATTTCATACTCTCATACATGCATTCATAATCTTCATACATTCTGAAATACATCATAATCACTTAACGGCAATTCAAGCCATTTACAAAATATTTCAAATCTCAATTCACATAACAATACAGACGATGCAAAATCAGACCAAACGTCTTCACATTCTTTCATCCGATCTCCTGCTCGAAACCTAGAGATGGGGATGAAAGGGGGGGTGAGCTCGGAAGCTCGTGGATAATATATTTATAAATTGAACAATAAGCGGAAAACTCATTTTCAAGAAGTTTGATATTTTCAAACATTTCATGATAGAAACCTTTCAAAACTTATCTTTCAAATCTTTCACTTTTCAAACCGTTCATAAAACATTTCTAAAATCTTACATTTGCAAATCTTATCTTCTCATTTCTCAAAATTCTCAATTTCTTCTTATTTCATAATCAAATTGAAAAGCATGAATGCATCACAGTTAGAAATGAAACAAAAGCACATAACACATCAAATGGTCTGGTTCGATCCAAAACAGAACGTACTACACATTTCCGCATAGCGGTCCTGTACAGCCGTGTACAGAACGTACTACACTTCCCCGCATAGTGGTCCAGTGTAGCCGTGAAGGGAGTCCGAAATCGGAGCTCCATGCCACTAGCGGGCAACCCGGAGAAGGCTATAAAACAGACAAGTGCGCACTCGTCCCACAGATGGGACCTGACCAAACCCACGTAACACATAATTCGAAACCGATCAATTCAGATTGTCCGATGGCACTTTTCGAAATCTTACTTTTAAACTTTTTATATCATAACATCAAATAGTGTCAATACTTGACACATTCTCATAACACATGAAAATCATATAACAATTCTAATGCAATTCAAATCATCAATTTAATCACATATCACAATCAATCAAAATTCATAACCATGAATGCAATAAGTCCTTTGAATCATTATTCAAACTTATTCAAAATTTACAAAGAACATTTCTCAAATTATTCAAATAATTCGAAAACCCTGAATTTCATAAACCTTGCATTTTCTAAAAATCATTTCCACAATAAGGAATTTAATCCTTCGAAATCATAATTTTTCAAACATTTATATAAACATTAATTTATCAAAACTTCACTTATTAAATTTTCAATTTCACATGCTTAGCTTAAAATTCAACAAATAAATATACTAACCACCTCGAAATGATGCTAGGAACTCGTCCCGATCATCAATTTGATCCTTGCTTCTTTCCTTCTTTCAATTAAAAATGACCTAAGCCATAATCATTCAAATTCCACATCATAATTTGCATAATTCTCAAAATTTACTATCGGAAATTCATAATCATCATATTTCCAAGCTTTCTAAAACAAGAATTTCTAAAATCCCCAAATTCCACAATTGGCCTAAACCTCCAATTTACAATTTTTCAAATTAAACCTCACTTAAGACATAAACATCAAAATTGACTTAAGAAATCTCAAATTCATCATTAATCCAAGCTATCTAAAGCATCAATTTACAAAAACCCCAATTCACAAATTTGGGCATAACCCCCAATTCACAATTAATCCAAAATTAAACATAATCATAACCTATTCTCTTCAATTAACCTTAGGAAAACTCAATCCATAACCATCTTAAGCTAAACCAACCAACAAACTCATCAAAAATTCAAAACTTGAAACTTTCTCTCACTTACCATTTTCTCCACCATTTTTTTTATTTTCAAGCTCCAAGGCAAGCTATCCTCTTCTTCAACCTTTTTCCTCTTGCAAAGCCACGAAACCCTTTAGAAATCTCAAAGAAAATCGACAACTTGCTTCTTCTCCACATGGCCGAACACCTTCTCTTCTCCTTCTCTCTATCTTCGTTTTTCTCTTCTCTTATTTCTCTCTTATTTTCTTTCTTATTTTGCTTCTTATTTCGTGAATTCCCAGCCCCAAAAATGACAGCCCATGTTGTGTTTCTGCCATGTCACTTAAGTGAGGGGTAATTGACCAATTTACCCTTACTCTTTAGCTTAATTCCAAAATTGCCCCTACACTTTACTTTAAGTTATCTCCACTTGCGGGTTTGATTCGCATTATCAAGTTGAAGGAATTTGTTAAAACTTCCTTATATAGAAATGTTCCTCTCAATCATACGAATCCAACGCCACTGACCGTGCTCAATTCGGATCACTGCACCAAAAGTTATGCACAAAACAGTTCGGGTATATCCATATTCTAACACATTTTCCATGTATGATTATTTCCATCCAGAAATTAACATTCTTAATCCCAAAATTGAAACTCTATGTCTTCATAACAATTGTAGCCTTATGTCTCTAGTTTAATTCAAATCAAGAATCGCCTCATTTCGATTTCCAGATCAAAAGTTATGCTCAAAATGCTCTCAGATGTTCCCAATCCAAAAACTACACACAAATCCGAACTTCCATTTATAAATTAAAACTCTTAGGGGCAAAATTGACATTTTATTTCTTCATATGATTTGTAGCCCCTTGTCTTAGATTTATTTCTCCTCAAGAATCACTTCAATCAGATCTCTACAGATCCCAAATTTCTCAAAATACTGAACTATGTTCAAAAAATTTCCCGACTCACTTTGATTAAATTAATCACCATTAATTTAATCTCATAAAATTACAAATTTCCCATGAGGATGTAGGGAATTGTCTTAGGTTTCCAACGCGACGCTTTTCACTGTTCTTTATTTCCGGATGTCGGATTTGTTTGCGCTTGGCTCTGTAATTGAATTGCCTTACTATTTGTTACTATTGACTATTCCGATTTGCTTCTTTCGATTTCCGATTTGCTTCTGTTTCGATTCTGTATTCGATCCGCATTCAATTTGCTTCCGCTTTCGCTTTTTTTGTCATATCCGATTCCTATTTTTCGGTTGGGATCCGGTTCCTGGATCGGGTCCCAACAAAAGGCCCTTTGTTATAGCCTGTGGAGAACTACTAAGAGGAAGAGGGAGAGGGCAATACCATGGCATTAGAAGGACAATCATGAGGAACCTCCCACAAACACCACTTTGGCAACAAGAGAGGAGTTCTTCAATTACAAAGTTGAATTGTCAGAATTCCATGGTAAGATTGATGTTGATGCTTACCTTGAACGGGTTTACACAATTGAGAGAGCTTTTGAATTGAGGGAGTTGACCAAAGATAAGAAGATGAAATTGATTGCAATGAGATTGAAAGGGTATGGTGCCCTTTGGTAGGAGAATTTGCAAAAAAGAAGAGTTAGAGAAGGGAGGCCTAAAATCAATCAATGGCACCGGATGAAGGAGGAGATGGATGTTGTGTTTTTGCCTCCACTTTATAGGCAAAGACTCATTGATCAAATGTTAAGCCTTAAACAAGACACCAAAATCGTGGAGCAATACACCATGGAGTTTGAAGAATTCTTAATGAAGTGTGAAGTAGAGGAGACCGAAGAGATGATCATGGGAAGATATCTCAAAGGCTTGAAACAAGACATTCAAGATATGGTAAATTTCTACACTTATGAAACCTTTCTTAAATTGAAAAGACTAGCTTTAAAAAGTGAAACTAGTCTCAAACACACTCGATAAAAAATTTTCATGTCCTTATATGCTTTAGCCCCATCAAACTACACTCCACCATCCAAACCAACCCCACATGCAAGTGCATCCACCGCTTCCCTAAATAAATCGAACCTTACACCACCTATAAAGCCATCTGCAAACTCGCCAAATACCTTTTTCACACCAAGAAACGCCCAATCTGCCCCTCCAATAAAAAATGTGTCCAAAAACCACCTCAAATGTTTCAAATGTTAAGGATATGGTCATTTCCAATCCGAATGTCCCATTAGAAAAGTTATGACTATCCAAGAAATTGAGGAGATTGAAAATGAGTTTGAAAATAATTTGTTGCCTGTTGATGAGATTGATAATAGGTCACAATTAGATTTGTATAACGATAATGCACTTGTTTGTGATGTAAATGTATTAGATGGAGAGATGCTAGTGTTGTTGAGAGATTTAAATTGTGAAAAAAGTGAGGAAAATTGGAGACGAAAATCTTTGTTTCATTCTAGGTGTATGACAAAAAACAAATTGGGTGAAGTTGTAATAGATAGTAGAGCATGTGATAATGTTGTATCTAGTGAGATGGTTGATAAATTGGATCTTAAAACGGAGCCACTTGATTCTCCTTACAAGTTGAGTTAGTTAGATTCAAGGCATGAAATTAGAGTCACAAGAAGATGTCTAATTCCATTTGCTATAAGTCAATACGAAGATGAAGTTTGGTGTCACATAACTTCCATGATGGCTTGCCATTTGCTACATAGAAGGCCGTGGTTGTTTGACAAAGATGTACATCACCAAGGAAGGGCAAATACTTACACATTACTTCATAGAGGAAAAAAAATCTACTCAAATCTTTTCTACCTGAGAAGAGGAGAAAGAAAAGAGAAGTTGACACATTTAGTTTGCTTTCAAATAAGGAGAAGAGATCAATCATGGAGGAGCTGCCCAATTATATTCCCGTGGACATTGATGATGAGCCTAAACTGAACCATCCAATTCCAAGTGAGGTACAATCTTTACTTAATGAGTTTGTTAGAGTTTTCCTTAAAACACTACCAAATGGCCTACCCCTTCTTAATACCATTCAACATGAAATAAACTTCATTCCTGGAGCCACAATTCCCGACAAACATTCCTATAGAATGAGCCCAAAAGAAAATGATGAGTTATAAAAGCAAGTTTATGAGTTGTTAAAGAGAGGTTTCACTAGAGAGAGTGTGTCACCTTGTGTTGTGCCTACATTTGTTGTTCCTAAAGAGAATGGTAAATGGAGGATGGTTATTGATTCAAGAGCCATCAACAAGATTTCCATCAAGTTCAAATTTTCTATTCCAAGATTGGATGATATACTAGACCGATTACATGGAGCTACGATGTTTACTAGGCTTGATCTTGCAAATGAGTTTCACCAAATCCGTGTGAAAGAAGGCGATGAATGGAAGAATACATTCAAAACAAATGAAGGACTCTATGAATGGTTAGTCATGCCAATGGGACTTTCCAATTCACCTTCAAATTTCATGAAGCTCATGAATGAGGTACTTAAACCATTCCTCAACAAATTTGTGGTAGTTTACTTTGATGACAATTTGATCTATAGTACTAGTTTACATGAGCGCATTCATTTGAGACTTGTCTTTGAGGTTTTGGACTATGAATCATTGTATGCTAATATGGATAAGTGTCATTTTTGTGATAGCACCATTAGATTTTTAGGTCATGTTGTGTCTAAAGATGGGATTAGTATGAATCCGACTAAAATCAATGCAATTATAGAATGGTCAATACCTAGCAATCTGTTTCAAGTTAGGAGTTTTCATAGGTTTTGTTCCTTTTATCAGTGATTCATTAAGGGTTTTAGTACAATTACAAGTCCTATAATAGATTGCATGAAAAAAGGTTGGTTTAAGTGGACTCCTCAAACCATAATTGCCTTTAACACTTTGAAAAATGCCATAACCAAAGCTCCTATTTTAGCCTTGCCTAATTTTATCTTGCCTTTTGAATTAGAGTGTGATGTTAGTGGGGTAGGAATAGGGGCTGTTTTGATTTAAGAGGGTAGACCAATCGCATTCTTTAGTGAAAAGTCGAATGACACTAGGAAGAAATATTCTGTTTATGATCTTGAGTTCTATGCTTTGGTCCGTGCATTTAAACATTGGAGTGCATATTTATTGACAAATTCTTTCATTTTATATAATGACCATCAAGCTTTCAAATACATCCAATGTCAGTCCAATTTCAGTAGAAGAGATGCTTCATGGGTTGAATATTTGCAATCCTTTGATTTTGTGGTGAAGTATAGGGATGGCTCAAGTAATATTGTGGCTAATGCATTGTCTAGGAGATATCATGTTCTTAGTACTATGCACGCTGTAATAGGTTTTGAGGACATTAAGAATTTGTATGAGGGGGATAGTGAATTCAGTGAGATTTGGGAGAGAGTTAGGAAAGATGGTGCTTTTAGGGATTTTGTCATTCATGATGGTTATCTTTTCAAACTTGATGCTGTTTGTGTTCCTTAATGTTCTTTAAGAGAAGTTATCTTGAAAGAAGTCCATGGTGGAGGCCTAGCCGGTCACTTTGGAAAAGACAAGACTTATGAATTGGCTAGTAGAAATTTCTATTGGCCCAAGATGTGGAAAAATGTTACTAAGCTTGTGGAGGGTTGCAACACTTGCAAACAATCCAAGATGACAATTAGAGCTCACGGACTATATATGGCAATGATCGTTCCAAATTCTCCTTGGGAAGATGTAAGTATTGATTTCATTGTTGGCTTGCCAAGAACTAGGAGAAATCATGATTCTATAATGGTTGTAGTGGATAGATTCTCAAAGATGGCTCATTTTATTGATTGTAACAAGACTAATGATGCATCTCATATGGTGAATTTGTACTTTGAAAATGTTGTAAAACTCCATTGAATTCTTAGGAGTATTGTTAGTGATAGGGATGTAAAATTTTTCAGCCATTTTTGGAGACATTTGTAGGATAGATTAGGAACTACTTTGAAGTTTAGCACGGCCTTCCATCCTCAAATAGACGATCAAACAGAAGTGGTCAATCAGAGTCTAGGCAATATTTTGAGAAGTTTATTGAATGGGAAAGTGAAGAATTGGGACAATCTTTTGGCTCATGTTGAATTTGCATATAATAGTTCAAAGAGTAAGACTACAAATTTTACTACTTTTGAATTAGATTATGGAGCTAACCCACTTGTTCCGTTTGATTTGACTCTGGCCCATTTTAGCATCCCATCCAACATGAAGGCCGAAAATAGAGCTCAAGCAATTGTCAAACTCCATGCCAAAGCCAAAGCCCACATTGAAAAGAAGAATGAGGCTTACAAGAAGCAAGCAAAAAGGAAGACTATTGTGGAATTCAAAAAGCGTGATCTTGTTTGGGTACACATAAAGAAGGAAAGGTTTCCCATAAAAAGGAAGAACAAGCTCATGCCAAGAGCGGAGGGTCCATTTAAAATTCTTAAAAAAATGAATCAAAATGCATACAAGGTAGAATTGCCAAACGCTTACAACATTTCAAATACTTTCAATGTTTGTGATTTAACTACGTATGTGGAAGACACAATGCAATCCAACCAAGCCCAAGTCCAAGACCAAAAAGAAGCCTTTGAAGGAGAGGAGAATGATGGAGGTCCATCAAGCCAAGCATTAGAAGATGTTACTAATATGGGCTTCAATCCAATAAGTAGTGATGAAGAAGGCATAGTTGAAGAAGAAAAACTTGAAGAAGAGCCCAATCTTATTTTGAAGTTACAAATCTTGTTGAAGCCCTTTAGAGTTTGCCAAACCTTAATTTATGAAGCCCAAAATTAACCATTTGAAGGACTTATTTCAGCTAACAAAGGGAGTCTTTGTTGTACACTTTGACATAGTTTTGCAGCCCAAAAAGCATCTCAAACCCAACCAAAGTGATAAGAAGAATAAGAGCCTTTAATTGTTCATTTACTTTCCTTTTATGCATTGATCTATTTTCCTTTAAGAGACTTTTTATTTGCAGACTTTATGATAGTAGTTATGAAGGTTTTATTTCCTTATTTATGATATTTAATGGTAGTATTATTGTAACATCCCATCACCGATGGGAAGGGTAGAATAGTAATTTCGAGTGATCAATGAGCGTTTAGAAATGCCTTTACATGTTCATTCATAATCTTGTAGGAAAATCTCGGGGTAGGCATCACATGCCCACAGTGCGAAATTTAAATTTTTGAGTCCCGGGACATTCCCGAAAGCCAGGATCCATGTGTAAGTACAAACAATCAAACCATAACGACCAAAGGAGACCGTCTCTAACGGTATCCACGCAGAGGTCGGAAAACCTAACCGGGACAAACTCTTTTGAGCCGGGAATAGCTAGACTAAAGAAAAGAGTGCTAGCTCTTACCTTAGCCTTGGAGAGCAAGTGAGATGATCTTGGTGGAGCCTTGGAGAAGTAGAAGCAAAGTTGAATGGAAGAGATGAAGAAGATGAAAACAAGATTTTCAAAGCTTAACTTTTAAGCTTTCGATTCTTCCTTCTCAAACCCATGACCAAGCCTTCTTCATATGCCTTCTTGTATGTTTATTTAACACTTTAAAGACATAAGAAGACTTGGTGGATGTTCATCCACGTACATGGCATAAAAAATGCCTTAAATTGCTAAATCATCATTAAGTTTGACTTTTCAAACTTAACTAATCCTCTCCTTTTGGTGGTTCCACCGAAATCATATATATATATATATAATTAATTAATTATTTACTTAATTAATTAATATATATAATTGCTGAAGTGGTCCAGTCAAACTGGGTTGGTCTACGGCTACTATCGCCCCACGGCGAAAAAATCACCTAAGCGGTTTTCAGAATGTCGATGTCGCGATCTCATGGGACATATCCCAATCTCATTGGGATCAATATAATCCTATTGCTCTCCAGATATCGGATCTCGTCTCAAACTATTTCTGATTCTCAAGTCACTCTTATCGTGTGACCCATTAGGTTCCGGTTATGTTGGCCACTTAGATTAATACTTAATCTAAGCAAGTCATGAGCGGTATCTAGCAACACATCATGACCCCCAATTGACCGGAAAGTAATTGGTTTGACTAATGAAACCATATCACGAACCCTTCCATAGACAATTACCGTGCAATTCGTCCTTTCACCATGCTATACCCCACTTGGTTTGAGTATGGGCAATGTGTCAACTCTTACTAGATTGATCAGATCAAATCTAGTCCAAGTGTAATCAGTTCTCGTCCTAGGACTCATTACTTTATATGTCCATGAAGACCATCTTCATGACATATGTGTGCTCCGGCGCCAGAGACTTCAAAGTAATGATCCTGATAAGAGGCCATGGGTATCTCTTCTGCTATAACAGAAGTGGTGAATCCTCTATTGGCTACTCAATTACCTTCGAATACCTCAAGCTGTACCCAATCACTGTCTTTTAGATGCTTACGATATGCCTTCTGATCATCATCAGAAGCTCCTTCAGGAAGTGGATCCGGAAGCGGAAAATCAAGGATGTATCTTAGATCCTCAGATCTGAGAACAATTCTCAGATTCTGCAGCCAATCAAGAAAATTCGGTCCAGTTAATTTGTTTGCATCCATTAGTGAGCGAAGATTCACACTAGTCGACATCTTCAATCAACCTAAACATAGAGAGAGAAAGAAAGTTAGAATAGAATTAAATGTATGCTCATAAGGACTTAAATGACATACATATGGCTCCCACTAGTTTCAATAGAATCCATAACCCTCATCATGAATCCATGAAACAAAATGGCACATTGACCTAGTGGGTCGATATCCGACATTGCTAAGAATGACCTTGAGGTTAGCTCAACAAGTCACCTTAGGTCAATCGGTAGGTATCGGTCATACCAATTGCATCATCGATGACCGACATTAAGAATGACCTTGAGGTTAGCTCAACAAGCCATCTTATGTCTCGGGAGGTATCAGACATACCAATTACATCTTAGACATAACTATCGATCAGTGCTATCAACAGTTGATGTATGCACATACTATTAGCCCCAAAAATTTTTCTTTTTATTTTATTTTATTAATTAAGCATGATTAAAGGAAATTAAGGCTTTCCTAGATAAAATTCAGTTGACATTTATTAATTAATTAAGTTAGGTAGCATGAATTAAAAAGGAATTAATGAATGAGGTGTTAAGAATTAATGTTAGTACATGTATTAGTTGGCATGAATTAAATGAGTTAGGTAATAAATAAATGTGATTAAATGAGTTAGATAGCATGTATTAAGTGTAATAATTGATTGAAATGAGTTAGGGGTAATTTAATGTTTTAACTGGGCTTTGGGTCCAAATAAAATAAAAAGAAGAGAGGATTTATAAATGAAGTGGGCTTGAATAAGTTAAGGAGGATGTAGGAAACAAGAAGAGAAATAAAATGGGCTTAAGTTAAATGAAAGTAGAATAAGAAGGAAGGAGGAAATAAGGAAGGAAGTAGATGGGCTTGGGCTTAAGTAAGTAGGAAGAGATAAAAAGAAGGAGGATTTAAGTGAGTTAGGAGAAGAAGAAGGGAAGTAATGAAAATTAGAAGAGAGGGAGAGAGTGGTTTCGGTGGTGGAGAAAGAAGAAGAAGAAAGAAGAAAGTTTGTGATTTTTTCCAAGAGATTCACGAGGTTTTTGAAGATAGTTCAAGAGGAAAAAGTGTGAGAAATCACTAGAGCTTCATCTTGAACCAAGAAACCACTTGGTTAGTTAAAGATTCAAGGTAAGTTATGATTTCAAGTATGAGTTTTTGCTTGGGTTATGGTTTAGAAAGCTTAGAAAGAAGATGGGTATAGTGATTCTAAAGTTTATAGCATGATTAAGGTTCATTAGGTTTGTCAATTTTTAAAACCCTAAGTGATTATGGGTTTGGTTTTAATGAAGGAAAGAAGAAAGAGGAGAAGGGCAAGAAGAACACTCTAAGGAAAGGATTAAGCAAGTATAAGGTGGGTTTCATATTTATCTTTATGTATTTAAGCTAAAATGTAAAATTAATGCATGACATTAATGAGTTCTCAATTAATTGGTAGTGTAGTAAATGTATATGATTGAATGTTGAATGTGGTGGTTTTAAGCCATTTAATGATTGTATTAAATGCTTGATATTATTGTTGAGGAATTGATGATGATTGATTTAGTATGGAATGAAACTAATGCATGAGGATGAATGGATGGTGGTTGATTTCGGTATTGAATGAAATAGCCTAAATGAGTATGAATGTACAATATGACATGTACATGAAATGTGAAATGTGAAATATGAATGAAAGATAAGATTATCAAGAAAACGATGAGTTGGATAAGAACAATCCAATTTTATGATTATGCATGATTGTATGTTATGTGGGTAAGGTATAGTCCCAAGAATCCGTCACGTGCACGCTGACTAAGAAGCTTTCGCCCGGCTGCCCGATTGAGGCATAGGATGATCCAACATTTTGGACTCCTCAAGATTTGCCCATATAGACTCATGAAATGAGACTATATGGTTGCCAAGAATAAGGACTTACCGAGCCATTTGATGTGTTTAGATGTGATTACATGAGAATGCTAGAATTATGAATGTTGAATTGTGAAAGAGTATGTTTGTGTATTGATGAATGTTGAATGGTGCATGCATTATGACTTATTGAACAATTGCTAAAAGTATGAATAATAAAATGGACATGCTTTTTATATAAATATAAATGTGTTACCCACGGAGCGAAAGCTCACCCCCCCTCAAATTCTCCAGGAAATGAGCAGGATCCCGAGGAGCGAGCTTAAAGGCATTTACTCCAAGACTTTCTTTTGATTTTGTATTTGAAATGATTTTTTGTAACTCAATGCTTTAGATGCATTTTGAGAAAATGATGATTGTGGCAAGTTTGTATTTTTGGGGATATGATGGAGTGGCTTGAAATGCCCTCTAAAGCTTTGTAATGACTTATGACTTCATATGAATGAAAGAATGCTAAGTTCAAATGTATTTTGAGAAATCCATGTATGTTTAAGCATAGTTCCAAAGTTGTATGGAATTGTTTTGAAATGCATGTGGGTAGATGAATGATGTAAGATTAAGTGAGATTATAGCATGTTGGGAGTGGAATGAATGAGTTGAGAGGTTTAGAAGTGTATATGGTGTTTGGAATAAGTCAAGAGAGAGTGTAGAGGGTTAGGTTTTGAGTTCTGGATAGATATAAGTCGAGTTATTGGACCCATAAGTCGACTTGTGAAGTTTTTGCATAATAAGTCGACTTTTTAGATAGATAATTCGAGTTATTTTCCTCGATAAGTCGACTTGTTGGTGACAAGTCGACTTATTTGCCTCGATAAGTCGAGTTGTTCAGTATAAGTCGACTAATAGGCTAATTTCCAGCACAGGTCGAGTTGTTAGTCATGCGTTTTGAGCATTGTTAGAGGACGAATTTGGTTTTGCAGTCTTCATGAGAGTTGTAGATCTAGATGTCTAATTTCAAATGGTGAAAGCTAGAACACATTCTGACCCATATATAAAAAGTTATGGTAATTGTACCAAACGAGTTTCAGTTTGAATTTGGAAGTGAGCATGGCCTATTAAATTGGGCATAAACCCCTCATATGACCTCCAAATGAGGTGAGGCTTGAACCATTAGTTTTATAGGACATGTATATGTTTCCATATAAAAATTTGTAGCATTTGGAGCTAAATTGATAATAATTGAATAAAAAGCAAGTTAAGGGTTGGTTGAGAGAGCATGTTTCAGGTATGAATTCCTTTAGGTTTTTGGAGTGTGTCTTGAGTTATATGACTTCGATTGAAGCGATTCTTGTCTGAAATAAAGCAAGAGTCTTAAGGCTATGATTTACAAGAGAAATTAACATCAATTAGGGTTAAGTAGAATAAACCCTACAAGACAAGATGATCAAGTTTCATGTTTTACGATTCAGGAGTCGGATTCCGGAAACGGGATCCGACATCAGTTGGGTTCCGGGAGTGGGGTCTGACATCTGTGGTATCAGAGCGAAACCAGGTTTAGGGTTTCCTAGGAACCTTAGTGGGATGTCTAAGGGTCAAGTCATCATGCATTTTCCTACATGAATTATATGAATTATGTGCATTGTTTTAAATGCATAACATGCAACATTGCTCTCAAATGAGTGAATTGACTTGTTTTAAATTGATTTACATAAATTGAGCTTGTTTTATGTGAAATAAAGATTTTCACTGAATTTTTAAATTAAAGGAGTAATGCCGCCTCGAAAGAGAACTCGAGGAGCTCAATCTCGGCCCGACTCTCGTGCGGAAGTGCGGATGAGTCTTATGTTCCGCAGATGCGGGACCTTCCTGTCTCCCACCACGATGCCCCAAGTGTGCAACACGAGGTGCCTCCTCCGCCTCCTCCTCAAGTGAATCCCATGGATCCCAGTTCTTCAAGCATTCGCCATCTTTCACTTATGCCATGGGCCAAGGAAGACAGGCTCAAGTGCCGATTCAGATGAGAGGAGGCGGCCAAGATGATAAGCTCCGGAAGTATGGGCGATTGACTTCAATGGGACCACTAATCCCGAGGAAGCCGAAGCATGGTTGAAGAGGACCGAGAGGGTCCTGAATCAGATGAAGTGTAATGATGATGAGAAGCTTGACTATGCAGTTAGCTTACTGCAAGGGGATGCACTGCACTAGTGGGAGTCAGTGCCCCGCAGTCAGGAAGTACCTCCGATGCTGACATGGAGGGAATTCCTAAAGGCCTTCCGGAGGAAGTATTTCTCGATGGTCTACATGCAGGATAAGGCCAGGGAATTTCTGAATCTCGCTCAGAGGGAGTTGAGTGTGGCAGAGTATGAATTGAAGTTCACTCAGTTATCACGGTATGCAGCCAATATCGTGGCAATCAAGAAGACAAGTGTCGAAAGTTTGAGGTGGATTGCACCTAGGGATCCGGAAAAGGTGGTGATCCACAACTTCCATGATTACCGGCGGTGGTGGATCTTGCCCTTCAGTGAGAAATTCGAGAACATCGTAGTGAAGTGACTAAGAAGAGGAAGAACAGAGCAATTCTCCAAGAAGGGCATGAGTGCTCCAAAGACTGCAAGGAGTACCGAACTCACCACACAGAGTGAGGTGGGCAGCGGGGCCCCACTCGAGCAAGCAGACCTAGGGCTATGACAGGCAAGCTTCGGTGTGGCAAGTCCAGGATGGACAGGTGGGGAACCCCAGTGTGATCACTGGGAGATTTCACAAAGGGGAATGTATGCTGAAGATAGGAGCATGTTTTGGCTGTGGTCAAAGGGGGCACAGAATCAAGGATTGTCCCGAGGCAGTCAGGCAGGAAGGATCTCAGTCGCAGGTCCCAAAAAGAGCAGAAACAGTGGCATCTCGACCAGTGTATGATGTGGGCGATTCAGAACAACAAAGAGGTCATATCTGACGGGGAGACCTAGAGGACAGGGTCAGGCACCAGCTCGGGTCTTTGCCATGACCAGAGAAGAAGCTGCAGCCGCCCCGGAAGTAGTGACGGGTATGGCTATATTATTTGACTCTCCTATTTATGTGTTAATTGATACTGGCTCTACACATTCGTTCGTATCTGCAAGTATGAATTTGCATATTGTGTGTCCTGAGACTATGGATAACTTTCTGGTAGTTAGCACTCCTTTAGGGAGTAAGGTGGTGATTAGTATGATCTATAAAATTGTGAGCTCGATTAATCGTTTGATTGCTAGGTCGGTAGTAGATCTATTACCTCTAGACCTTTAAGGATTGGATGTTATATTGGGGATGGATGTCATGGAGAGGTACAAGGCGAAGCTAGACTGTAGTTTGAAAGAAGTAGAGTTTGATCTGGGAAATGATCAGAAAGTGGTTTTAAGGGGACAGAAACGCCAGATCGAGGATCATTTCGCTATGTTGGTGACAATATGATGAGCCAAGGTGTGAGGCCTTCTGGCGCATGTAGTGGATCCGTAAGTGAATGTGGGCGATTAGGAGATTTTCAGGTTGTGAGGGAGTTTCCTGATGTATTTCCAGAGGAATTACCAGGGTTGCCGCCAGTGAGGGAAATTGAGTTCGAAATTGACTTGATTCCCGGAACCGCGCCAATCTCGATACCACCCTACAGGATGGCTCCAGCTGAATTAAGGGAGCTTAAGGAGCAGTTAGAGGAGTTGTTAGAGAAGCAGTTCATCAGGCCGAGTTCTTCACCTTGGGGAGCTCCGGTCCTGTTTGTTAGGAAGAAGGATGGGACGTGGAGGATGTGTATAGACTACAGGAAGCTTAACAAGATAACGATTCAAAACAAGTATCCGTTGCCACGGATAGATGATTTATTTGATCAGCTGCAGGGAGCAAGGTTCTTTTCGAAGATTGACTTAAGATCAGGTTATCATCAACTCCGAATCAGGGAGTCTGATGTTAACAAGACAGCTTTCAGGACCCGATACGGGCACTATGAGTTCAGGGTCATGCCATTCGGATGACCAATGCTCCAAATTGCATTCATGGACCTTATGAGCGTGGTTTTCAAGAGTTCTTAGATCGGTTTGTCATAGTGTTCATTGATGACATTCGGTTTATTCCAAGGATGAGGAGAGCATGACCAAAGATCTCGTGATAGTATTACGAGATTGAGAGAGCGGGAGTCGTATGCCAAATTCATAAGTGTGAATTTTGGCTACATGAATTAATTTTCCTCGACATGTGATTTCCAGCAAAGGGATTCATGTTGATCCGAGAAAAGTGGAGGCAGTGGTGAATTGGCAAGAACCTAAGACAGTGAAAGAGGTAAGAAGCTTCCTAGGTTTGGCAGGTTATTATAGGAGATTCGTGGAAGGATTCTCAATGATAGCGCCCCTATGACTAAGTCATTAAGAAAGAATCGATGAGTTCATATGGAATGAGGAATGTCGGAAGAGCTTTGAGGAGCTCGAGAGCGGATTGACAAGTGCTCCAAGTATTGGTTTTGCCCAATGGAGACCGGGGTATCTGATGTCTGATGATGCTTGAGGAAGGGTTTAGGATGTGTCTTGATGCGAGGATGACAGGGTAATAGCCTATGCTTCACGGCGGTTGAAGCGAGATGAGTTGAATTATCGACTCATGATCCGGAATTGGCAGCGATGATTTTTGCCCTAAAGATATGGAACACTATCTGTATGGGGTTCGAACAAGGGTTTTCACGGACCACAAAAGTCTTAAGTACATTATGAGCGAAAAGAGTGAATCTGAGGCGAGAAGATGGTTAGAGTTGCTCAAGGACTATAACTTTGATGATAGAGTACCATCCAGCAAGGCAAATGTAGTAGCAGATGCATTGGTAGAAGTCATCCTTAGCTTATGTTCAGCGGTTTACTTGCCTCTTTTGGAGCAAATGGCTAAGTTGAAGATCGATCAAGCGAGATCGATCGACTTGTATTCTTGCTCAATTCGGGTGAGACCTATCCTTAGGGAGAAGGTCAAGGAGTTGCAGGAGCGGGATACGAAATTAAGTAAGGTGAGAGATGAAGTTCAACATGGTAAGCAATCGAAGTGCAAGTAAGGGATGATGGGCTAATGGTAGTTGGAAGCAGTTTATGTATTCAATGATAAGGCGATTAAGGATGAGATCATGGATGAGGCACACAATCGTCTTATTCCATGCACCAGCAACACCAGGGATGTCTGAGAGATCTAAAGGAGCATTTCGGTGGAAAGGTATGAAGAGAGATGTAGCGAGAATATATGAGCGGATGTCTAGTGTGTCAAGAAGTCAAGGTGAACACCGTGCACCTTCAGTTGTTGCGACCATTGTCCATTCTGAATGGAAGTGGCAAAGGATCACGATGGATTTTCGATGGGTTTACCGGAGATCATTAGGAAGCATGATGCTATATGGGTCATTGTAGATCGATGACCAAGTCAGCCCATTTTCGGCAATTAAGCGACATGATTCATTGCAAGTCTTGGCGAGAAGTATGTTAATGAAGTGGTGAGGTTGCATGGAGTTCGGATTCCATAGTATCGATAGGGATCCACGATTTACATCGAGATTTTGGGGAAGTCTGCAGAAGCATTAGGAACTAAGTTGAATTTCAAGATCGGCGTTTCATCCTCGAGACGGATGGTCGATCGAAAGGACTATTCGACCACAGAGGAATGCTCGAGCATGTGTCATGGACTTCAAAGGAGCATGGGATGAACATTTGCCGTTGGTCGAATTTGCCTATAACAATTCGTACCATTCGAGCATTCAGATGGCTCCTTATGAAACACTGTATAGCAGAAGATGCTGGACTCCGATATGTTAGGATGAAGAAGGTGAGAGGAAGCTAGTAGGACCAGAATTGGTCCAAATGACAGTTGAGAAAGTGGATATAATCAAGCAGCGGCTTAAGGCAGCACAGGATAGGATGAAAAGTTATGCAGATGCTCATAGGAAGGAAATGGAATATGCAGTGGGTGATAAGGTGTTCCTCAAGACGTCTCCTTGGAAGGGAGTTATGAGATTCAGGAAGAAGGGGAAGTTAAGTCCTCGGTATGTGGGTCCGTATGAAGTATTGGAGAGGATTGGGCCGTTGGCCTACAGATTGGCGTTGCCACCAGAATTATCTCAGATCCATGATGTATTTCATGTTTCCATGTTGAGGAGGTACAGATCAGATCCTTCTCACATTATTCAAACCTCAGAGGTTCAGCTGAGTGATGATCTGAGCTATGAGGAGATGCCAGTAGCAATTCTGGATAGCAAGGAGAAGGTTCTCAGGAACAAGATTGTTCAGTTGGTTAAAGTCCTGTGGAGGAACCATGCAGTTGAAGAGGCGACGTGGGAACCATTGGATGCAATGAAGGAGAAGTATCCACACCTCTTCAATGAGTCAGGTAAGAATTTCGAGGACGAAATTTCTTAAGGGGAGAAATATTAGCCAAAATTTTTCTTTTATTTTATTTTATTAATTAAGCATGATTAAAGGAAATTAAGGCTTTCTAGATAAAATTCAGTTGACATTTATTAATTAATTAAGTTAGGTAGCATGAATTAAAAGGAATTAATGAATGAGGTGTTAAGAATTAATGTTAGTACATGTATTAGTTGGCATGAATTAAATGAGTTAGGTAATAAATAAATGTGATTAAATGAGTTAGATAGCATGTATTAAGTGTAATAATTGATTGAAATGAGTTAGGGGTAATTTAATGTTTTAAGCGGGCTTTGGGTCCAAATAAAATAAAAAGAAGAGAGGATTTATAAATGAAGTGGGCTTGAATAAGTTAAGGAGGATGTAGGAAATAAGAAGAGAAATAAAATGGGCTTAAGTTAAATGAAAGTAGAATAAGAAGGAAGGAGGAAATAAGGAAGGAAGTAGATGGGCTTGGGCTTAAGTAAGTAGGAAGAGATAAAAGAAGGAGGATTTAAGTGAGTTAGGAGAAGAAGAAGGAAGTAACGAAAATTAGAAGAGAGGAGAGAGTGGTTTGGTGGTGGAGAAAGAAGAAGAAGAAAGAAGAAAGTTTGTGATTTTCCAAGAGATTCAAGAGGTTTTGAAGATAGTTCAAGAGGAAAAGTGTGGAAATCACTAGAGCTTCATCTTGAACCAAGAAACCACTTGGTTAGTTAAAGATTCAAGGTAAGTTATGATTTCAAGTATGAGTTTTGCTTGGGTTATGGTTTAGAAAGCTTAGAAAGAAGATGGGTATAGTGATTCTAAAGTTTATAGCATGATTAAGGTTCATTAGGTTTGTCAATTTTAAAACCCTAAGTGATTATGGGTTTGGTTTTAATGAAGGAAAGAAGAAAGAGGAGAAGGGCAAGAAGAACACTCCTAAGGAAAGGATTAAGCAAGTATAAGGTGGGTTTCATATTTATCTTTATGTATTTAAGCTACAAATGTAAAATTAATGCATGACATTAATGAGTTCTCAATTAATTGGTAGTGTAGTAAATGTATATGATTGAATGTTGAATGTGGTGGTTTTAAGCCATTTAATGATTGTATTAAATGCTTGATATTATTGTTGAGGAATTGATGATGATTGATTTAGTATGGAATGAAACTAATGCATGAGGATGAATGGATGGTGGTTGATTTCGGTATTGAATGAAATAGCCTAAATGAGTATGAATGTACAATATGACATGTACATGAAATGTGAAATGTGAAATATGAATGAAAGATAAGATTATCAAGAAAACGATGAGTTGGATAAGAACAATCCAATTTTATGATTATGCATGATTGTATGTTATGTGGGTAAGGTATAGTCCCAAGAATCCGACACGTGCACGCTGACTAAGAAGCCTTCGCCCGGCTGCCCGATTGAGGCATAGGATGATCCAACATTTTGGACTCCTCAAGATTTACCCATATAGACTCATGAAATGAGACTATATGGTTGCCAAGAATAAGGACTTACCGAGCCATTTGATGTGTTTAGATGTGATTACATGAGAATGCTAGAATTATGAATGTTGAATTGTGAAAGAGTATGTTTGTGTATTGATGAATGTTGAATGGTGCATGCATTATGACTTATTGAACAATTGCTAAAAGTATGAATAATAAAATGGACATGCTTTTATATAAATATAAATGTGTTACCCACGAGCTAAAGCTCACCCCCTCAAATTCTCTAGAAATGAGCGGGATCCCGAGGAGCGAGCTTAAAGGCATTTACTCCAAGACTTTCTTTTGATTTTGTATTTGAAATGATTTTTTGTAACTCAATGCTTTAGATGCATTTTGAGAAAATGATGATTGTGGCAAGTTTGTATTTTGGGGATATGATGGAGTGGCTTGAAATGCCCTCTAAAGCTTTGTAATGACTTATGACTTCATATGAATGAAAGAATGCTAAGTTCAAATGTATTTTGAGAAATCCATGTATGTTTAAGCATAGTTCCAAAGTTGTATGGAATTGTTTTGAAATGCATGTGGGTAGATGAATGATGTAAGATTAAGTGAGATTATAGCATGTTGGGAGTGGAATGAATGAGTTGAGAGGTTTAGAAGTGTATATGGTGTTTGGAATAAGTCAAGAGAGAGTGTAGAGGGTTAGGTTTTGAGTTCTGGATAGATATAAGTCGAGTTATTGGACCCATAAGTCGACTTGTGAAGTTTTTGCATAATAAGTCAAATTTTTAGATAGATAAGTCGAGTTATTTTCCTCGATAAGTCGACTTGTTGGTGACAAGTCGACTTATTTGCCTCGATAAGTCGAGTTGTTCAGTATAAGTCGACTTATAGGCTAATTTCCAGCACAGGTCGAGTTGTTAGTTAAGCGTTTTGAGCATTGTTAGAGGCCGAATTTGGTTTTTCAGTCTTCATGAGAATTGTATATCTAGATGTCTAATTTCAAATGGTGAAAGAGAGAACACATTCTGACCTATATATAAAAAGTTATGGTAATTGTCCCAAAAGAGTTTCAGTTTGAATTTGGAAGTGAGCATGGCCTATTAAATTGGGCATAAACCCCTCATATGACCTCCAAATGAGGTGAGGCTTGAACCATTAGTTTTCTAGGACATGTATCTGTTTCCATATAAAAATTTGTAGCATTTGGAGCTAAATTGATAATAATTGAATAAAAAGCAAGTTAAGGGTTGGTTGAGAGAGCATGTTTCAGGTATGAATTCCTTTAGGTTTTTGGAGTGTGTCTTGAGTTATATGACTTCGATTGAAGCGATTCTTGTCTGAAATAAAGCAAGAGTCTTAAGGCTATGATTTACAAGAGAAATTAACATCAATTAGGGTTAAGTAGAATAAACCCTACAAGACAAGATGATCAAGTTTCATGTTTTACGATTCAGGAGTCGGATTCCGGAAACGGGATCCGACATCAGTTGGGCTCCGGGAGTGGGGTCTGACACATACATTAGGTTATCAACACTTGATGCGTGTACATCTGATGTACACTACCCAATTTCGCCTCTGTCCACGTTGACCTTGAGGTTAGCTCAACAAATGAACGCTTCTAGGAAAACCGACCCATTAATCCGAAAATCTTATTTTCATGGTTTGAACATATTCGTATAGAGTGAGCTTGAGGTTAGCTCAACAACCCAACCCTATAAGAACTCTGGTTCTTACCATATTAATGGAAGGCGTTAGTTTTCATATTTTAAGTTGAGGGATTTTAGGTCTCATCTTTCTAATCTCATCCAAGGATCATAGTCACCATGACTATATAGTCTGATTTAAGGCATTGCATCAATCACATTGAATTTATACCGAAAATCACCCATCATCCCACCAAGGCATGAAATAAGTCGACTTGTATATGTATAAGTCGACTTATGGCTCTGTATAAGTCGACTTGTGCATGTGTAAGTCGACTTGTGCAACTGTGCATGAACAAGTCGACTTGTACCATTGTGCAAGTCGACTTATTAGTCTACAGTGCACCAAACAAGTCGACTTATGAACATATAAGTCGACTTGTTCATTTGTGCATTTGGAATTGCTATCTAATCGGCTAATTCTCAATCCAGGCATTTCTAATTCACAACACCAATATAACAAGTATATAAACCTTTATATTAATGTGCTAATGAAACATTTTCATCAACTCATGCATGCCATATAGTCTAACTATATATGAAAACCTTGAAACCGATTAATCCACCATTAATCACTAGATTTCCACATAATTCAAGGACACCAAATAATCATGCTAAGTATCTCTAGGTAGGCTACACGTTATCAAGATTACTCCGGCACTTGTCACAAAAATTGCGACGGCCAAAATAACCAAGATAACGGAATAAGCTAACGAGACGCTCAAGTGACCTATTCGATATCCAAAAATTATTAGAAACCAAATTTCAAGAATCTCATTTTGGGATGCATTCCACATCAATATAACAAATTTTTAATCACTATAAAAATGATTCATGGCATTGGAACAGAAAATAACACAACCAATCATTCCAAACAAAACAGCCCCAGCAAGTTTCTCAAAACTGCTAAGCTCAACATTTTGCTCAAAATGACCATTGAAACACTTTCAATAAATACTGAGAAAATTACAGAGGTTAAAAAATGTTCCCAAAATGCTCCATGAATTTTTCCAGGATTTATTTCCCACAAAAACTCATTGAACCTCAGCAATCTAGCCGAACCAGAATCTGTGTTCTCCAACACAGACATTCCCAACAGCACACAAGAAATTCGGAAATAAATAGTAAATCACCTTGAAAACAATTTTCCATCCACAGAGACATTCAAAAACATCTTAGGGACATGTCGGTGAAAACAAATCCGAAAATTTTTTTTTCTAGAATTTATTCTCGAATTTACAAGCATACCTGTTTCAGAACGTTCAACAAGAAAGCATCCGAAACTTGAGGGAATTAAATAGCAAAACCATATCAAATCAAATTGATAAATTCTCATCTTTCACAAACATATTCTATAACATGTTATGAACAATCTTGAGCAAGAAATTTCGAAAACATGCATCTCTATACTGATTCGAAATTCACACAAATAACATGCATCAGCAGCTCATTCACTAAGGAACTCCGATCTAGTTATCATTTCGACTGTTTATACAACACAAGTGGCTCTGATACCACTGTAGGAAAATCCCGGGGTAGGCATCACATTCCCACAATGCGGAATTTAAATTTTTGAGTCCCGGGACATTCCCGAAAGCCAGGATCCATGTGTAAGTACAAACAATCAAACCATAACGACCAAAGGAGACCGTCTCTAACGGTATCCACGCAGAGGTCGGAAAACCTAACCGGGATAAACTCTTTTGACCCGGGAATAGCTAGACTAAAGAAAAGAGTGCTAGCTCTTACCTTAGCCTTGGAGAGCAAGTGAGATGATCTTGGTGGAGCCTTGGAGAAGTAGAAGCAAAGTTGAATGGAAGAGATGAAGAAGATGAAAACAAGATTTTCAAAGCTTAACTTTTAAGCTTTCGATTCTTCCTTCTCAAACCCACGACCAAGCCTTCTTCATATGCCTTCTTGTATGTTTATTTAACACTTTAAAGACATAAGAAGACTTGGTGGATGTTCATCCACGTACATGGCATAAAAAATGCCTTAAATTGCTAAATCATCATTAAGTTTGACTTTTCAAACTTAACTAATCCTCTCCTTTTGGTGGTTCCACCGAAATCATATATATATATATAATTAATTAATTATTTACTTAATTAATTAATATATATAATTGCTGAAGTGGTCCAGTCAAACTGGGTTGGTCCTACCTACTCTCAGGACCCACCGGCGAAAAATCACCGGAAACGGTTTTCAGCAATGTCGATGTCGCGATCTCATCGGGATATATCCCAATCTCATCGGGATCCATATAATCCTATTGCTCTCCGGATATCGGATCTCGTCTCAAACTATTTCTGATTCTCCGAGTCACTCTTATGCGTGTGACCCATTAGGTTCCCGGTTATGTTGGCCACTTAGATTAACACTTAATCTGAGCAAGTCATGAGCGGTATCTAGCAACACATCATGACCCCCAATTGACCGGAAAGTAATTGGTTTGACTAATGAAACCATATCACGAACCCTTCCATAGACAATTACTGTGCAATTCGTCCTTTCACCATGCTATACCCCACTTGGTTTGAGTATGGGCAATGTGTCAACTCTTACTAGACTGATCAGATCAAATCTAGTCCAAGTGTAATCAGTTCTCGTCCTAGGACTCATTACTTTATATGTCCATGAAGACCATCTTCATGACATATGTGTGACTCGGCGCTAGAGACTTCAAAGTAATGATCCCGATAAGAGGCCATGGGTATCTCTTCGCTATAATGAAGTGGTGAATCCTCTATTGGCTACGCAATTACCTTGAATACCTCAAGTGCACTCCAATCACCACCCTATGAGCGACCTCTCGAAAGGCAACAAGGAATGGAGTCAAAGTACGTAATCAAGACCAAGATATCCTTGAGTACCTCAAGTCTAAGGATACTTGCACCATTGCTATGATGAGATTATCATTGACATTTGTATAGGACATCCATGTGATGATCTCATAGCAGGTCATCCAATGTACTTACTACCATTAGTAAGCATCCACATGTCAAATCTAAATATCTCAATATTTACGGTTTACGAGATCCACCGCTGATCCAATCAAGGAGTTTGACATGTGCTAGTCTATCCGGATTAACGATGTCTAGTCTCATTAATCCTATGACTAGGATAATTTAGATATCTTGACATAATTGCACATGATAGGAATCTCAATAGTATGATCACATCATAATTTCCTTCATGCTATGTCATGTATCAGGGACTTCATTAATTTGATTAAAGATCACTATCAATTCATAATAAAATGAATATCAAATAAATGAAATATGCCTTGCTTTATTTATTCATAAAGTCTGTACATGACTATGAACAAAATGCGCTAAAGGGGATTGCCTTTAGGGCACTACTCTAACAAATCTAACATCCGCATGCATGTGAATAGTGAATTTCGCATATAAAAAATGACTGTACATGCATTCATGACATTTCTCGGTATAAGTGTTAAGAAATGTGATTGTGAATAAATGTTATTTGTGTGTATGAAAAATTGAGTTGGAGAGGGGCGTTGTGGTTTTTGAATTTTTGGAGAACTTTAGAAATTTTTCTGGAAATTTCGGGGAAAATTTGGACTAAGAAAAATGCCAAGTGGCAAACTGATTGTTTACCGGTAATAGAAATTACTGTCCAATGGCACTGGAAATTTAGATCAATGAGTTTAGGATTTATTAATTTGAGCCATTGGAAATTTGGGGAGAAATTAGAGTAGAAATGGAAATTTAGTTAGAAAGAGCTTAAAATTGTGATATGTGGCAAGTGACACTTGTCACTTGCCTAACATGCCAACATGCTCCTCTTTTATTAAAAACCCACCCCTCTCTTTTTGGTCTTTCACGATACTTCTTCTTTTATAACGTGATTGGTGATTTAAAGTGACAATTCTCCACCATCTTCGTAGCTCTCTTCTTCCTTGATTCTTTTGATATTTTGATCACCTTTTCTACCTTCTTTTACCTTGGTTTTCTCTTCCTTTGGTTCACTAAAAACCTAAGTCTTCTACCCCTCTCAAGTGGATGATGGTCGTGGGTGTTAGTGGGAGTAGAGAGTTGGTGATAATTTTGAATATTTGGAAGATTTGGAAGCTTAATTAGGTAAGAATATGTTTTATCTTATAGATTTGTAGTTAAATAACTTATTTGTGATGTTATTTAAATTTAATTGCATGGAAATTGTGTTTGGGATAATTGGGTGTGTAATTGCTTGCTTTTATTGGTGATTGATGAGGTAGAATGAGATGATTGTTTTTGGTGTTTTGGATGTGAAAGTATGTGTAGAAGAGTGTAGAAAAAGGATGGATGGTTGAGTGTCTGTTGTTGCCATATTGTGGGTAAATGTTCAAGTGGAGGTCTTGTCTTGGTTGTGGTTAATATATTAAGTGAATTGAGTAGTGTTTGGTGTAGAAATAGTATGGAAGAGATAGAAGAAGAGTTAGGTGGAAAATCTGGAAATTTTGATTTGAGTATGTTCCAATGATTTAGCCATAACTCCTTATATGGTTATGAAATTGAGATGATTTTTAGCTTAAATTTAACTAGATATGTTTGCCTAGAATTTTTGTAAAGGAGGTGCTGTTCAATTTTGGCTTGAAAAGTTCTAATTTTTGACTTGAAAGTGGCAATGTGTATGGGGATAAATAGTGCCATTTTTGTGACACTAACATTGAAATTGTGATCTGAAATTTTAGGAATTTTTCTAGGTTGATTAAGGCTGATTTTGCTAAGTTGGTCTTCATGAAAGTTGTAGCTCTTCTTGATAGCTTTCTATCTCCATAAAATGTGCTATTTTTCGATGTTGGGGTTGCTAGTTATAAGTGCTTGAACTTTGCTTTTGGTTTAGGTGATAATTAACAATTCTTTAATAGGACAACCATAATCATGTGAGAATTTGACCTAGTTAGAGGTAAAATTTGCTTCTAAGTCCTGCTTGAGAAATGTAGAATGTGTTCTGATATTTCCAGTGATATAAAGCATGGAATTTTTGGACAATGGGACAGGAAGTTATGATTTTTAGAAGATAGCGGTACTGTTTAGGATGTCATGTATTGGGAAGTAAATTTGATTGAGATTTTGACTCCTTTATAAATGGAATTGGTTTTCTAGTCCTGCATGGAAATTTTAGAGCTTTCTGTGATCTTTCCATGGATACCAAATTTGTTAAATTTGGACTCCTGAGTGAAAAGTTATGCATGTTGGATGAGGAGAGGAGACATAAGTGAAAAAATGAAAAGAAAAGAAGAAATTGGTAAAAGGCAGTCTCGAGGCCGCGACGAGGTCGCGTTGCGAGTTGTCGAGCGGCTCGTGATCGCTAGCTGCTCGCGATCGCGAGCTGCTTATATGGGCGAGCGAGCCGAGCTGCGCCTGCTGGCTCACTTTCTCTTCCTCCACTCTTTTACTTATAACTTGGCCATTCGACCTCCGATTGACCCGATTTTTGAAGCATTGGATTCATAAGACACCCCTATACCTCTCTATAAGAATTTGTGGATTTTGAGATTAAATTGAAATGATTGATTGAATCAAAGTGATAGGCTCAATTAATAAGACTATGAAGTGATTATTTTCTGCACATACTTCAGTGCTTTAGCAATATTTGGACCTATAGAGATCCGAATTGAGTAATTTTGGTGTCTATGGATTCTTAACACATAGGGGAACATTTCTATTGATGAAAGGTTTCCTAGGTTACCTTGTGTTGACGGTCTCATTGATCGGGGACGGTAGACCCGAAAGTGTGTGATTTAGAAAAATTGAAATAAGTATTACGAGTGTAATGGTTTCGTGTGGCTTAAACCTAGGAATAAATGAGTTTTGATACATGAATGGTTTTGTGATGAATTTTTTTTGGAATAATACCCGAGATTGTCATGAACATGCATTGTATATATTCTATATACACACATGTGCATAAATGAATGCTTGTAATTGTGAAAAATTATTAATGTGTCTACAACGTATTGTATAAATGGGTTGTGTAGGTTAAAAGTTTGCAGTCAAGCGTTTCCAGAATTTGGAAGCAAATGCTAATTTGGAACGTACTGTGAGTAGACCTAGATGGTCTCATTTCATTATGTGTTCTGTTTGAATTTGTATTGATTGACTGCTGAATGTTCATATAAATGGTGATAGATTGTGATTTGATTGTGGATTCCGGACAGAAGGTCCGATGACTGTGTATTGGGGGAGTTGTGATATTGAAGTGCTACTTGAATGTGAATTGGATGAACTATGTGTATTTAATGTGATTGAAAAATGTGTTTTGAGTGTGCATTATATGATTGATAAGTGCCGGACCACGGTCCGATGACAAATGTCTTTGGAATGTGCATTGCATATCATGAGATATGTTTCTCAACTTTACTGTTGAATGTCGGACTACGATCCGATGACATATGAAAGTGAGTGAATGGGATTGATGCATTTCATGCATAAGTGTATGAAATATAATAGCTGTTGTGACCAGAATAGCCACCGATCAGAGCTTAAAGCTCAATGAGTGGAAATGAGCTTCGAGCTCAAAAGTGAATCAGAGCCTCAGACTCAACGTTTAATGAGCCCTGTATCCTCCAAATGGATAAGGGACAGTTATTAATGAGCCCTATATGGGACAGTTTAGGAACTCGGTCATAACAAAATAACGAATAAAAAGTGAGTCTCATGTGCATTACATGTGCATAATATGAATGATAAGTGTATCGAATGTGAAATAATGTGAATGTGAAATAATGTGAAATGTGAAATAAAGTGAGATGTGTAAATTATGTGTTGTGTGATTGAGTGAGTCATCGATGATGGTCACTCACTGAGTTCGCAAAACTCACCCAAAATTTGCAATTATTTTTCAGGACTCAGAAGAATACCCCATTAGGCAACGGGAGTATATCTATTGCATGTGAGAGAAAGAAGAGGTTGGGATCAGTTCGAGTCTGCATTGTGTCTCTTTATTTTTGCACTGAATTGTATTTTCCTCAAATCATTGTATTTTGTGTATTTGCGTATATTATTTGTGTATAACTTTTCGATTGAAAAAAAGGATTTTGAAAAAGAAATTGATCAAAGTGTAATATGTTTTGTTTTGGGAATGGGCTAATCGAACTTCTGGTATGTGAACAACAAAATTGGCAACTACTATAAATGAAAATGTTTCTGAATAAAAGTGGGCCCCAAATTTATGATTATTGATTTTCACATACGCTTGGAACAAAAAAACGTTTTATACTAAGTTTTTGATGAACTAAGTGATGCAGCACGCCACCCTCGTGGGACACAAACTCGGATATCACCATCGATGTCGGGTTCGGGTCATGCGGGAGTGGGGTATTACAATTATGGGCTGATGAGAAACCCAATTTGTGGTTATCCATTAAGACCCATAGTTTGCCTTACATTTCCTTATATATGCATTTGTATTCTCTCTAACATGGACGATTATGCATCAAAAATTAAGAGAGAATTTGCTTTTACAATTTATTATCTTTCCTTGAGTTTTGTTAGTTTCCAAAAACTAATAGAGTTTTGTTTGTTTCCAAAAGCACTCATCCTTTTCATTCATTTCCTTATTCAATTCCATTGTCACACCTTTCCAGACATAGCTGAACTAAATCTATCATAGCTTCTAAACCATTGCTCTAATTGAAGAAATTCCTCTTAAATGTTGTAGTTCACTTCTTGAACTTCAATTTAGCCTCAAGAACCACTGGAAAATTCCTAACTGTTTGCTCAAAAATGCACTTTTAAATCGTCTAACTATTGAGTCTGCAGTTTTAGCACTTTCCTAATCCAGAACCTATCTATCAAGAAAATTCATAATTTTTTTTCTAGACATCAGATTGTCATGATTCCTTCACCAAAGTTGTATCCCACGTACTATTCTACAATTGTTCTTCAAGAATCACCTCCAAATTCCAAGCTATTTGTCCAAAATTTGCTTTACATTTTGCCTATTTGTTTGTACTTGAGAAATTCCAATTTTTATGAAACTTCAACCATCATACCTAAACACCATAACCATCACTTCTGGCCACCTTAGACCACCACACTCCATCACTTGTAATTTATTATAGACTTACGCACTCTATTATATAGGCATGTATCTAACCGTATAAGTCTACACGAGTGTGTTTAGAAAGCATATAACTCTCTGTAAACATGTGCAGCATGAAAAATGGTTGGAAAAATTAAAAAATTTTGCACTCAAATTTACGAAACTTCAACATCCATACCCTATCACAATAATTATGCACAATCTCTACAAGATGTTTAATGTTCTAACATAACACATTAAAACTCAATAAAATCTTACTCTAACATAAAATAGAAACCAAATAACATGGAATTTAAAATAAAACCTATCCTAATTCATAAGTTGTCTCCTATGTAGCCCTTGTTTAACGTTGTTAGCTTGATGTACCTTTCATACTTAAGGTGGCTTATAAATATGGGGTTTTTGCAGTTGTATGGTAGGATCCATGACTTTTAAATAAGGTACCTGTTATTGCATATTGCCATGTTTTTCCTTTGATTTACTACCCTGACCTTGCAAAGGTTTTAGTGGACCTTTAAAAGTAGAGTCCTACAAAATATCCAATAATAAATCATTACAAGACTCACTGGATTCAATTACATCATTAAGTTACATAGTAAGATTAATGACATTAAATATTTTAACCTCCTCATCCTCCACCCTTAATATTAACTTACCTTCATCAACATCTATTATTGAATTAGAACTTGCCAAAAAGGGTCAAAGAAGGACTAAAGGTACTTTTACATCTTCCTCTATATCAAGAATCTCAAAATCAACTAGGAAAAACTTATTAACCTTAATAAGAATATCCTATACAACTCCCCTAAGATATTATACTAATCTATCTGCTAGCTGCACATTTATCCTAGTAGGATTTAGTTCACCTAATCCCAATTTCTTAAGAATGAATAAAGAGTCATATTAATTTCAATCCCTAGGTTGAATAAAGCCTTATCTATTTCTAAACTAGTACTTTCATAAGGGATAGTAAAACTCCTTGGATTTGTAAGCTTCTCTGGTAGTTTATTTTTTAGAATTTGTAAACTCCTTCCGGTTAGGATCACTACTGAGAGATCCTCTAACTTTCCCCTTATTTGATAATAGATCTTTCAAAATTTTCATATGTTATGGCTATTGTACAAGAGCTTCAACAAGAGGTAAGTTAAATTAGAGTACCTTAAACATTTCAAGGAACTTACCAAAATATGCATCCATTCGATCTTTCTTCATTTTAATAGGATAAGGGATGGCAGGTTGATATTCCTTGACTTTCTTAACCACCTTCAGTTTTACATTGATTATTCGTATCCTCCTTATTTTCTCCTTCTTCTTTTGGAAGTTTTTTTTCCACTCGTAAGGGTGATTGCCATTACATGTTCTTTAGGATTCTTTTTAGTTTTACTAAGCAAAATTCCTTTTGGTCTTTTAGATACTAACTTAGCGATTTGACCGATCTAAACCTCCAAGTTATGTATAAAAGCCTCTATTCGTTGATGTCTTGCATCATAATCTTGAGTAATCTTTATCATCATCTCTTCTAAAGTAGCCTTCTTAGCCTAAGGTGCTTGTTGTTAAAATCCTGGTAGAGGGTTATTCCTTGCTTGGCCTTGATTTTCGCAAGACAAGATAGGTTGATTCATCCATCCCGATTGTATGTGTTGTTGTATGGATTTTTTTGGGTCTAGGAGTGTTCCCCATATAATCTGGGGTAGCAAGAGAAGATAGGGTGTTCATCCATTCCCATATTTTTTTTGTACTTGCTTGGGCTATAATTTTTGGTAGTTTTGACCTAAATGTTCTAGCCTCCACACCTTACATTGCATAATTTAACCTTATAGATTCATTGTCAATCTAATGAATTTTTTGCTTAACGCTTCCACCGCAGTTGCCAACTGTGCACCTATGTCCACTTCATACACCCCCACTGGCTTATTAATTTTGGTTCGAGAAGAACACCACTGGTAATTATTCATTACTATGTCATCAATATGGTCATAGATTGTTTTTGGTGTCTTATTATTGAGATTACCCCTATCTCTTGTATCTACTGACTACCTTGTGTTTTGATTCAGCCCATTATAAAAGATTTGGATCTGCATCCAAAGTGGTAGACTATGATGTGGGAATTATTATAACATCTCTTTGAACCACTCCCATATATCATATAAAGCTTCTGAATTAGCTTAGGAGTAGGATAGGATATCATTCCCCATTTTTTTAGTCTTCTCTAGCGGGAAATACTTCAATAAAATTCTCTACCACTTGATCCCATGTAGTGAGTGATGATTTTGGCATTGAATTTAACCATTTTTGTGTCTTTCTCCTTAAATAAAATGGGAGTAACCATAGTCTTATTGTGATAACAGTGGCTCCACTGATCTTGAAAGTGTCACAAATCTCCATAAAATTTGAGATATGTGCATTTGGATATTCATCTTGTAGTCCACCAAATTGAACAAACTGTTATACCTTCTGCACAATACTTAGCTTGATATCAACATTATTGGCTTTCACAGTAAATCTGATAATGCTGGACTCTACTTTTATTAAGTCTAGTCTACTATAATCGAATATAGTTTTTGGTTGGTCCACCATGGTGTGTGATTCCTCAGTATCAATTCGACCTCCTAAGTCCTCTATTGGTCAATCTAGCTTGAACTCTCTCAATTATGTTTTGCAGAGATAACTACGAGTTATTCTTTCAATTTGTTTATCTTCTTTCACTAAGCTCATTGGATCACTTCAGGACTTAAATTGAATAAAGCAAGAATAAGAAAATTAGACAATCAATAAAATAAAATCAATTAGAAACAAAAATAAAATAAAATAAAACAAAATGTTTAATTTCATAAAAGCTAGGTTTTTTAATATTACTAATCCTAAAAACATGATTGATTTTTCTTAAGGCATATAATAATTTATCAATTTTAAAACCACAAATGTACAGTGTAGTTGTAGCTAGTACAAGCAAGTACAAGTCAATCCTATAAGGATTGAAAATACTAGTAGTTACCATTTTCCTATTATCTAACTATCGAATAGGATTGTGAATATAATTAAAAATTAAGCTAAACGAATTCAACTAAGATTGAAAATAATAATGATCTCAGAACAAGGAGAATATTAAGAAAATTTGATATCAAATGATAGTACCTAGGTGATGAATCCCTCTAAGAAAATAAACATTAATTCTTTACCGTCCAATTGAATTATTAATTATTGGACTATGAAAATTCTTATCTTATGTTAATATCTTTCTCAAGACTATTAACAACTAATCCATCAGTTGATTAACAAAAATCTTTCTAGTTTAAACCCCTAAGATTGCATTATTGATTCGTGAATTTCACTATTAGGTTTAACCCTAATCTAGAGAATTTATGCTAACCTATCTTTAGGTTTTCATGTTACTGCTTCCAATTATAGTAGATCTATCCACATAAAACTATTTCTTAATCTTAATCATATGAAATTAAATAATGAACTAATATTTTAGATATATTAGAACAAGAACATAGTTTATAATGGAATGTCAATAAATCAATCAATAAAATTGCATTAAATAAAAGATCAAATTATATTGTTATCACATCTCAGGATTAATCACACCTAGGAACTAAAGAAATTTAGTTCCTACTCATAGAGAAAAAACCAAAGACAAATATGCAGAATAATAACTAAAAACGAAATCATAATTTTAAATTTCCCTTTTTAGTTGACTAGTACGATGGTTTACTAGTCTCACCTCATCTTATTTTGCCTATATTCACATCCTTTAATAATAAAAACTAAGGTTTCTAGAATATATATGATCGTGTAGTGTATCTTTAAAAACACCTGAATTTGAGATTTTACATGGACAAAGATACACAATGGTGTATATCATTATACACGGGCGTATAACTTCACGCCACTAGAAACAATATTCTTCAAATCTCCATGATAGGTGTAGATTGCTTTGTATTTTTATAGGTAATTTGATATGTGTTTAGTAGTTAATTTGATTGTTTAGTGTGTGTTTAGGTTAAGAATCGTGTTAATTCACAAATATTTGTGTTTTTAGTGTTATTTAGGTGAGAACAAGTTTTTGAGCTTAAATTTCATATATATGAGGTGTCGTGATGAGTTTGTTAGTGTTTCAGGGCATTCAGAAGTGTTCAAAGGAGACTCGAACCAAAACACAGGGCCATGATCGTGGGCAACCTGCCACAATCATGACAAAAGCACGAACATAGGGCTATAATAGTGGGAAATCTACCACGATCCTTATAGAGAGTAGGTAAACTGGCCACGATCGTACACCAAGGGCTAAGATCATAGCTTGCACAGGCAAACGTGGAGTCACTTTTATATTCGAATTTTTTAGGGACATTTTGGACCCCGAAAAGGTACTAGGGTTACCCTAGTTGGCAAAGAATATTAAAGGATAATGATAGAACCCTAAAGGGATGCTAGATTCTGCTTACATTTGGAAACTTAAAAGAGAGAGAGAGAAAAGAAGAAGAGGGTTCTGACGTTGAAGTTTCCTAGAAAAGGTGATCTCCTGACGTTACTGCTATCTCGAATCATCCAACTTAAGTTTCATTTCCTCCCTATTTACTTTTGTATTCATTTACATATGTAAGATTGAGATGAGCTGTATGGTTATGGATTTTGAGTTGATAATGACGTTCTAACTTTACCTTCAGGATTTTGCTTATCTTTAATGTTAATCTAGTTTATTTATGTTTACTTGAGTTGGGTGTTGTGAATGATTGTTCTATTTACATGTTTCGGTAGCAAACTGAGAGGGTGAACTGGATAAAAATACCTAATTTCATACAGCGAGTGGGTAAGTCCAGTGCAATGTGTGCCTAAAAAGGAAGACATGACAGTGAGAGAGAATGAAAAAGGTTCATAAATTTTCATTAAGACCATCATAGGTTGGAAAGTGTGCATTGACTATATGAAGCTTGATTTGTCCACAAAAAAGACCATTTTTTATTAACTTTTTAGACCAAATGATTGAGTGGGTAGCTAGCTATGCTTTTTATTATTTTCTTGATGGATATTAAGGTTACAATCAGGTGTTTATATACCCACAAAAGCAAGAGAAAACCACTTTCACTTGTCCTTATAGGACTTTTGTTTACAGGAGGATGCCTTTTAATCTATGCAATGCACCAGCCACATTCCAAAGGTGCATGATAAACATCTTTGCGGATATGAATGAGGACTTCATGGAGGTATTTATGGATGACTTCTCTATTTTTGGAGACACTTGTGATCATGGGTTGTTTAGTTTAGATAAAGTGTTACAAAGATGTGAGCAGTCTCATTTAGTCTTGAATTGTGCGAAGTTTCATTTCATGGTCCAAGAGGAAATGGTTTTGGGTCATAAGATATTATGCAGGGAGATTGAGGTGGATCGAGCTAAGACTGAAGTGATCGAAAAACTTCCACCTTTTACTATCATCAAAGGCAGCTGAGCATTCCTTGGTCATGCAGGGTTCTATAGAAAGCTCATCAAGGACTTTTCTTTTATTGATAGACCATTAACTAACTTGTTAGTTAAAGATATGCCTTTTGTGTTTAATGATGATTGTTTAAATGCTTTTAAAAGGTTAAAGATGGCACTTACAACAACACCTATTTTGACGTCACTAGATTGGTCACTTCCCTTCGAGATTATGTGTGATGTAAGTAACAATGTTATTGGCTGTGTACTCGGATAATGGAAGGAGAAGAGGTTACATGCAATTTACTATGCCAGTTAGACCTTAACATGAGCACAATTGAACTACACCACCATTGAGAAGGAGTTGCTTGTAGTGGTATTTTCATATGAAAATTTTGTTCTTACCTTTTAGGCTCATAAGTTATTATTTTACAGATCATACGGCATTTTATTATCTCTTTGCAAAGATGGATGCCAAGGCTAGGCTTATCCAATGGGTGGTTCTTCTCTAAGAATTCAACATTGAGATTAAGGATAAGAAAGAAGCAGAAAATGTTGTAGCGGACCTCTTATTGAGACTTAAAGGGGAACAAAATGAAGAATAAGAGGAGCTTAAAGAGTGTTTTCTTCATGAGGCTTTAATGATGGTAGAAAATTCTTTTCTTCCTTGGTTTGCAGATATTGCCAATCATCTCTCAGGGGGTATTCTTCCCCCTAATCTCTCACATTAATAAAGCAAGCAGTTCTTATTTCAGTTTTCTTATTATATTTGGGATGAACCAGTGTTATATAAAATATGTGCAGATAGTTTGATTCGCTGGTGTGTCCCTGAAGATGAAATGCCTGAAGTTTTAACCCAATGTCATAATTCAGTTTATGTCAGACACTATAGAGAGAACAAGACAGCTGTTCGCATTTTAAAGTGTGGATTTTACTAGCTAAACTTGTTCAAGGATGCTTGAGATGTTGTATTACGTTATGATAGGTGCCAAAGAGTGGGCAATATTTTGAAGGGAGATGAGATGCCACTTTCAAACATCATAGAGCCAGAGATAATTGATGTGTAGGGCTTAGATTTCATGGGACCATTCCCATCTTCCCAAGGTAACTCTTACATATTGGTTAGAGTTGACTATGTGTCTAGATGGGTCGAAGCAATAGCTTCTCCAACAAATGAGGACAAGGTAGTGCAAAGATTCATCAAGAAGATCTTTACTAAATTTGAGGTGCCTAGAGCTATCATAAGTGATGGTGGGATTCATCAAGAAGATCTTTACTAAATTTGGGGTGCCTAGAGCTATCATAAGTGATGGTGGGAACCACTTTTACAATAAATCCTTAAGGCTCTTTTGAGAAGATATAATGTTCATCATAGAATGGCAACCCCTTACCATCCATAAATGATTGGCCAAGTAGAGGTGGTGAATAGAGAGTTAAAGAATATTTTGGAGAAGGTACTAAGCAACTCAATGAAAGATTGGGTTTCGAAGTTGGATGATGAGTTTTGGGCTTAGAGGACAGCTTTCAAAACTCCCATAGGCACACCATATTGACTTGTGAAAGGCAAGGCTTGCCATTTACCATTGGAGTTGGAGCATAAAGCCTATTTGGCAGTTAGAAAATTAAACATGGATTGGAAGCTAGTAAGAGAGAAGAGATTGTTACAACTTGATGAATTAGAAGAATTAAGATATGATGCATATGGAAATGCCAAGTTGTACAAAGAACGGGCTAAGAAGTGGCATGATAACCACATTAAGAAAAAGGAATTCAATAGTGGGGACTTAGTGCTTTTATTCAATTCATGACTTTGGTTATTTCCCAGAAAGCTCAAATTAAATTGGAGTGGCCCATTAAAGGTTAATCAAGTGTTTCCCCATGGAGCATTGGAGTTAGAAAATGAAAAGGTAAAACTTTTAAGGTTAATGGGCACAATTGCAAGCTTTACTTTGGACGATCATTCCCACAAAAAATGGAAGTACTTTCTTGCCTTTCACTCACTCTTTTATGATTTCATATGGAATGGTCAAGCTAATGACCTTAACTTAGCATGTTTGTCTTTGTGTGAATGTGATTTTGTTTTGATTTGATAATATTTTGTTTAGTTTAACTTGTTTCACATTTCATTCCCTTATTGCTTAGGTTCCTAATGATACATTTTGTGGTTACTTGTAGATTTATTATGCACCATATCATGTTGGAGGACCAAATTTTGAGAGGAAAAATACGCCACTCCCATCAGAACCACCACGATAAGCCCATCTTGCCCTTAATCTCTTTTATTATTCTTTTTGTGTTTTGTTTTGTTTTGTTTCTTTTTATGGTATTGTTTGTTGGATTTGGATGTTCTCTTTTACACATTGAGAACAATGTTTTGTTCAAGTATGGGAGGCCATCTTTACATTTATGTTTGCATTTTTGGGTGTCATTTAGGATGCATGTTAGGGTATTAGTATTAGGTGTGTCATTTTCCTTACATTTAAATCTTTGTGATGAATGTGTTTCCATAAGATTCTATCATGCTAGCTGGAATGAGATTAAATGCATGAGTGAACTTAAATCAGGCTACTTATGAGGAGAGTGAACTATGTGGAGTGATGAAAATAGTTGGCCACATAAGCTCACTCAGAACTTGACACTTGAATAATGAGGTAATGGATAGAAGTATAATGGATTTACATTTGAGCCTATGTGTAGAATTGAGCCTTTATGACTCCATTTTATAGCCATTTCATATCCTTGTTTGTGTGATGCTTCCTTAGATAATTACCTTCAGAACTTGGTTTGAATCAGTTTAAATCTAATGGATGCATGTTAGATAGAAATGATTAAGGCCCTCTTACTTTAACCTTTGGCTTAAATGACCTACCCTTTTATTATCCTTCGTAACCCCAATGAGCTTTTAAACTTTTGTTTCTTGAAATCACCCAATTTTAAAACCCACAAACCCCATTAGCTTACCCAATCACAAGTTAATAGAGTGTTAAGTAATATTTAAGTGTGGAATCACAAGTTACGAGCACATGGCATATAGTTGCTATTTTATGTTCATTATTTCTTTATTATAAAAAAAATAAAAAAATAAAATGGAAAAAAAAAGAGAAAAAGAAAAAGTAAGAAACGAAAAAGGAATAACATGTAATAGCTTCAATAAATGCAGAGAAGTAGTCTTATCTATTTGTATATCTTAGAAGTTTATCTTGTTCATCTCTTTATACACTTAGTAGTTTATAAATGCTTGTGATAAACCCCTAAGACCTATTTAACCGACCTTAACCCTAGCCACATTACAACCCAAAATAAAGTCCTTATGATCTATCCTAGTATGTAATCATTGTGGAGGAGAATTGGTGTATTAGCAAGCCAATGATTGTGTGGTTTCCTATAGGAATTTTGAGAGAAGCGCTAACCATCAAACACTTGAGAGAAATGAGTGAAATTTGTAAGGAAGGTCCACTTTGAATTTATATTTATCTTTGAGTGATGGTTTTATGGGTTGAGTTTGCTTATACGCACCAATGAAAATTAGTCATGATGTGGGTAGTCACTTGACACTTGAGTTGGCCAAAGTTTGAGGGATTGCATGTTTTAATCTTTGTGAAAATAAAGTGATAGAATTTTATTAGTTGTATTTAATCTTTTATTGAGGAAAAGAAAAAGTTTAAGTGTAGGGATGTTGATAGGTGTAGAGTGCATTGTATTTTTATAGGTAATTTGATATATGTTTAGTGGTTAATTTGATTGTTCAATGTGTATCTAGGTTAAGAATTGTGTTAGTTCATAAATATTTATATTTTGAGTGTTACTTGGGTGAGAACATGTTTTTGAGCTTCAATTTCATATATATAAGGTGTCGTGATGAGTTTGTTAATGTTTCAGGGCATTTGGAAGAGTTTGGAGGAGACTTAAACTAAAACATAAGGCCACGATCATGACAGAAGCACTAACACAGGGTCACGATCGTGGCAAATATGTCATGATCATGAAAAAAGCTTGAACATAAGGCCACGATCATGAGGAATCTGCCATGATCGTGACAGAGAGCAAGAAAACCAGCCATGATAGTGCACCAAAGGCCTTGATCATGGCCTATGCACAGACAGACATAGAGTCACTTCCATATTTGAGTTTTCGAGGGACATTTTGAACATTTCTTGTAGGGTCCGTGAACTTTGGCCACGCGACCACTACAGTAGAGCCCGACCTCTACCTCCAGCACTTCAGGTATTGTCCTCTTTGGCGCTTGGGTGAGCCCACGACTCGAAACCAAGACCCCAAAGTTTTGTCCCACTTTACGTGGATGCCTCTTACCGTTGAGCCAATACTTAATGGTAAGAGGCATCCACGTAAAGTGGGACAAAACCTTGGTTACCCTAATTGGAAAATAATATTAAAGGATAATGATGGAACCCTAGAGGGAGGCTAGATTCTGCCTACATTTGGAAACCTATAAGAGAGAGAGAAAGAAGAGAGAGAGAAAAGAAGAAGAGGAAGAAGAAGAGGGTTCTGACGTCGAAGCTTTCTTAAATAGGTGATCTCCCGATGCTGTAGCTCTTCTGAATCATCCAACTTGACTTTCATTTCCTTCCATTTATTTTTTTATTCATTTAAATGTATAAGATTGAGATGGGTTATATATTTATGGATTTTGAGTTGATAATGATGTTCTAACTTTACCTTCGGGATTTTGCTTATCTTTAATATTAATCTAGTTGATTTGTGTTTATTTGAGTTCGATTTTATGATTGATTGGTGTTTTTGCATATTTTGATAACAAACCAAGAGGGTGAACCAAAAAAAATGATTAGATTGGATTAACAAGAGTTAGGCGATTTAATTGACCACTTAATCAATCTAGTTAGTAATTTTATAGAGAGAGATCTCGTGTGAGACCCGATTGTTTATTAGTGAGCTTTAGAACTAATTAGAATTGTGGTTAACTTGTGAATTGAGAGATTGCAAGTCTATAATTCGATTAGGCTTTACAATTTAGGAAATGATTATAACTCGAGAGAGAGTAATCAACCCTGCAATCGTCTAGAACCAACACTCAATAAACACATAAAAGGCTAGATTAGCGTTAATGATTGGTAAAATCCCCTCTCCCATAACTTGACTAATTCTCTTGATGGATATCCATTGCTATATTATTCAATTGTTGTTAGTTTGTTTTGATTTAGTTTACTTTTTAGTTTAATATTTGAATATGAGTCTTAAACAAAACACAACCTGAATTAAGTGGTACCAAAGCACAATTTCTGCGGAACGATATTTACTTTTTACTACAAGTAGTATACTTGTGATTTTGAGCGTAAAACTCATAATTGGTTTTGTAATCAACCCGCCACACATTCAAAGAGACTTACACAATCGCTATACACAGTCGTGTAGGTATAAATTGCTTCAAATCTTCATTTTATGTCATGATTTCATTGAATTCTTCTCCTTTAGTCTACGAAGATAGTTATCACCTACAAATGCATTTGAAGTGAACTAAGTATCAAAAATGCTATAAACTATTGAATAATAAGCCAAACACATTTAATATGGGTATATAAATATAGTCAAATAATCATTTATTAATATGACTTTTAATAGTCCTTAATTACACCCAAGAGGGGAGAGTGAGGTGAATTAGATGTTGACTAACTTAATGTGAATAATTATAATTTATACAAGATGAACATATGAGATAAAATAATAAATTTCAACAGCAAACTTAAGTAATAATATGAAAAGACAAAGGAAGTGAAATGCAAATTAATTTATAGTGGTTTGAAAAAGAAATTTGCCTATGTCCACTCTTAAAACTCTTCTTGAAATTACACTATAACTCTTTTTTTTTTAAAATTGAAGAATAACCTTTATACAATCATTTGTTGCTAAAAAAAACTTTATACAATCTTTCTTAATGATGAAGAAGGACCTTAACACCACTTCGAACTCCTTTAAGTACAATAAACCCAACATAAGTTTACCACTTTAGATATCTTACTTTATCACTTTGATAATATTGAAAGGGCCTACTCACTCAAAAATGACAAAATTAATGCTTAAATGTTGGATAAACATTTAGAAATATGTGTATAAACACCTAAATACTTTTCGATGCAAAAACCAATGAGAAAAATATGCATTTATAGGATTTTGGAACCCTTAATAGCCATTAGAATAAACAAAATAGTTGTTATAATGGCCAGTTTTAGCATACTAGTCAACCAAAATGTATAATATTCACTAACCATTATATATTAGTTAACCACTAGGACATGTTGGTCGAATACGTTGAGAGGGATATTGGTTGACCACATCACTGAAGGATCGCAAGCCGCAGTGGAAATTAAAAATTGCAATCATATGCTATCTATTGCGTTTAACAACATACTAATAATAAGAAATAGGCATAAATAAATACTTGGAATGTGAACATTAATCGATATAGTACTTCTAAAACACGAAGCCTCTATATACTCCACACCGAAAAATATATCCCGCTTTCAACACTTGATATGATTATGGTAAATTTGAAGAACCCTTTCTTCAAATATGGAGAAAACAATTTTCTTTAATTTTCTCTTGTCTTCGTTTTTTGACTTTCGAACAACACAAAATTGTAAACAACAATCTCTATGTTTTCTTTTCTTCTAACTTTCGGTCTCCACGTTGCTTTAAAAACAAACAAAGATTTCTCTTTAAGTATATATACTAAGGGCGAAGGGGATGGACGACCACGCAATCCATCCCCTCCGTCCATTTAATCCAACGGTTGGCTAATATTTATTTCTCGTCTCTCTTATGCATCTCACACACAGACACTCTCGAATTTTCTCCCTTTTCATCATCTCTCTTATGCATCTCACACACACACTCTCGAATGTTCTCCCTTTTCACTGGAAACAGGTTTATGAAGCCAAGGCGTTCCATGAAGGAAATTCGACGGAAGTGAGGTCAAGGGGATGTTTCACTGTTTCCACTGTGATCGTGGATCTGGTAGAGGGCCAAATTTCTTGAGACGACGGGGTTTGCGTGTTCTGATTCTCTCCAGATCTGCTATTCCGTGCTCGGATCTTCACACACGGTACGTTTTTGCTCTATGATTCTCTCTTCCTCATCTCGATTCCTCAGTTTTTATCTTTGCTGAAATATCTTTCCAGGTACGTGTTCTGATTCTCTCCAGATCTGCTCTCTCCGTGCTCAGATCTTCACATATTTTCGTTCTCTGATTCTCTCTTCCTAGTCTCGATTCCTCAATTTTTATCTCTTCTCTTGCTTCAGTCTGGTTCGAGAGCTTAACGACTAACTTTTGGGATATTTAGCTCTCTCTTTCTCTTGTAGTTTCTGGGTTTTGACCGAGTTTCAATGGGTATCGCCAGATCTGCTGATTGAGCCAAATTTATACTATAAATTGGCCCTGTTTTCTTAAGTAATTATGTACTTGTTGACTCTTAATTCATGATTTTTGTGCTTAATATGGTTCCTCATATCGATCTTTTATAATTTGCACATTGTCAGTAGTTTGTTGTCATTTGATATTAATTTCTGCATAACTTTTATTGGGAAAATTATACTGCAAATGTGTTGTATTTTTGTAGGAACAATTGGAGTCAACAAGAGAAAGTCAACACGTCGTGAGAAGCCATCCATTCGTCGAGACGAACAAACACTCCCATTCATCGCAACAAATTAATTTGGTATAAATTGATTCGTCGCGACGAGTGACCATTTTTATTCGTCGCGACGAACTTTATTCATTAGTCGCGACGAATGTCGGATACCCGGCCCTTAAATAGCAAAATTATCCACTGTTCCGACCCGGCCCGATTACAGCTCCTATAAAACCTTCCATTTTAGGTTAAAAGAGGACGGCCGCATTCCCGAGGTAGCTCTCCATCTTCTTCGTCTTCTCTGTTTTCTCTAATAGGTTTGGTTTTCTTATTTTGCAGGTGGGAGACCACCAACGACGAACATCAGCAACCGCAACCCTTTCATTCCTCATCCTCAACCATCATTTGTATTCTGTCTCTTCCGCCAGTCGTCGTTGGAGCCATGGGTAACTTTGGAGTTCCAGCAGTGATGGCTTCTTCCACGGTTATGCAAGGCTAAGGTTTTCGTCTCCAAAAATGTAGCGAAGGTCGGAGTTCCATGAGCTTCAAGGGGTAATCAACCATTGTTTTAGATTTCTGTCATGTTTTTGTAAAACCTCCGAGTTGGAGATTGCGAGATATGATGGATTGAATCCGGTTATAGTTTAATCGGATGTTAAACTTTGATTTATGGTGTGGATTAGTTTCATTGGAATGTTGTTCGAAATACATGAAGTTTTGTGTATGTTAAATAGATTTACATGAGTTAATTTAATCTACCTAGTTGTGTTTGATTGAATTGATTGTGTTTTATCTGGTTAACCTATTGCATAAACCATTTCATACCATACACTAAGGTTTTTAACAAGATTTAGTTAATCGAGTTGATTAATTAAATTTTGGACTTAACGAGTTGTTAAGGTTGAGCTTTCGAAACTTAGTGGATTTCAAACCCCAATATTTATTTTGAGTGATGATGACTCGAGCCACATTTTCAGGAGAACTTTAGTTAATTGTTTTCAATCTTAATTACTTCAAATTGTCTTGCCTTTCAAAAATCCCAAAAATATTTATTTCATGCCTTGCTTTCTTTAATTTTAAAGATCAAGCCAAAACCCCCGTTTTAACTACTTTCTTGCATAATTCAAACATTAGGCTAGTCTTAGGATCAATTCTGCACTGGTTCCTTGAGAGTCGACCCGAGGTTGCACCCTGTGTTGCAATTCTTGGTATAAATTGATTTTGACCGGTTTCCAAGGATCAATCTTAGGATTGAACGATAAGCCGCGATCAAATTGGCGCCGTTGCCGGGGAACCAAAGTAATTGGTTTTCTAGGTTAGCCAAGTGTTTGTTTTACATTTTAGTTTAGTTATTTGCATTATGTTTTGCATTTCATAATTTTGTTTTATTCTGTTTGCTTCAATCTTTTTAGTGTTAATTCTGTTTTGCTTTAAGTGTTTAGTGTGATTGTTCCTGCTTATTGTGCCTAATTTTGAGTTATTGTGCTTTGCTGTGATTCTTGGCTGCGACAAGTTCATCATTCGTCGCAACGAGTTCATCGTTAAATCATGACGAATATTCGCAATTTTGTTACGTTAAATCGCAATGAGTTCCTACGATTCACGACGAACAGTAGTGAATTAAACCCTTTCTGTCCGCTGTCGTTTTAGTGAGCTAATTTAGGAGAACTTCTTTTGTGCATGCCCTGTAGACTTAGGTTAGTTCATTTTCAACCTGAAATCGAGCGATACTTAAGGAAGCGTAGGAAAGACAAAAGAGAGCAAGCAACCCTTAGCACATTAGAACATCAAGTAGGAGAAATGGCTGAGCATCAAGAATTTCCCGGTCACCAACCTAGGAACGGAGATCATGGATTAAATGGTGATCAGGAAAGAGTCGATGAGAACATAGGGAACAACAGGCGTAGAACGATCAGAGAAGCTACGACCTCGGACGTCAATTATGACCCCTTCATCAGACTGCCCGAACTTCGACGTGAATTTGAAGTTAAGGGCTATTGATCAATTCTCTCCCAAATTTCACGGTTTGGCGGAGAAGATCCTACATGCATTTACAAGCGACCGACAATGATTTGTCAAAGCATGAAACCCGTAGAGCTCCCCTAGATCATGTCTTTGTGGAAGGTGTTTCACTTATCCCTAGAAGGAAAGGCCCGGGAGTGGTACATGAGCCTCCCAAGGCATGTCGCGAATGCCTACCATAGTTGGGCCAACTTGAGAAAAGCTTTCCTGGAAAAGTATTTTCCAGCCTCGAGGACGTCATCAATGAGGAAAGAAATCTATTCTGCCAAGCAAGACTATGACGAGTCCTTGTATGACTTTTGGAGCAATTTGGGATCTGTTGTCTCGGTGCCCCCATCATCAAATTCCTGATGAACAGCTTGTTCAATATTTTTATGATGGGGTGAAGAATCAAGAAAAGGGAATGTTAGATGTTGCTTCGAGAGGATCGTTGATTGACCTCACCGCACCTGAAGCGTGGGCCTTGATTAAGAGGATGGCCCTAAATCATCAGCAGTATAGTGTCAGAGATTCCAGGAGTGTCCATGAAGTGGGAGCCATGTCGGCTCAGACAAAAAGAATGGAAAGCCTGGAATCAATGGTGGATTCCCTGGAACATCGGATAACTTCACAGTTGTCCTCGATTACGGCAGAGTTAAAGAATTTGAATGTACATCGCTCATCGCTTTCCACTGAACTGGCCGAACCTAGTTGCGAATCTTGCGGATCGGTGATGCACATAACCAGTGTCTGTCCCGGGAGGTATGAAGAAGTCTCTGCAGTATACCCGGGGAGACAAAATCCTAAGTGGGATCCGTACTCCAACACGTATAATGAAGGATGGCGATCTCATCCTAACTTTAGTTGGAGGCACCCAACCGCTTCCAACAAGGGAGTGGAGCTGGAACATCTACAAACCAGTTCCCTGATCAGCAAGCATTGACGGTGCAACCACAACTGCTAAAAGAAGACACTAACCAACTGCTGCACAGCATGATGACTCTCATGAAGGAAGAGAGGAATTCGACTGCGAATCAATTCAACGCCATAGCTAATCTGATTCAGCAGGACTCCTCGAAGAATGCTGCTCGTTTCAGTGCCTTGGAAAAACGGATGGAACAATGGGAGACCAAGGCTGAGAACCTGAACTCATATGTCACTCAATTGTCTAACAATTTGAGTGAAAGCCAAGCGAGGAATAGCGGATCAATTCCTTCCAACACGGTCATAAATCCAAAGAGTCTGAATGCTATTGAGCTAAGGAGCGGAAGGAAAGTGCAGTTCAACATTCCTGATAAAGAAGAATGCACCGAAGAAATCGAGGTTGAAGAGGAGCCTCAAATTAAGGAAAAGCCGGATGTGAGATCCGAGAGTGAACAAGAAGAGAAGTTGAGAAAGAACAACAATCAAGCAATCTGAAAGTAAGAGCTGAAAAGGAACAGCAAAACAGAAATGAAGCAACACAAAGGGAAGTCAATCTGAAGGACCCTCCCTTCCCAAATTCCTACTTGATGAGCAAGAAGGTCAATGAAATGAAACATGAAAAGGAAATTATTGACCTATTTGGGAAGGTGGAAGTAAATGTGCCCCTTTTGGACCTGGTTAAGAGAGTGCCGGCCTATGCCAAGTATCTGAAAGACTTGTGCACCAACAAGAAGAAATTTAGGCCGAACGAAAGAGTCCAGGTCAGCTCGAATGTTTCCGCATTATTCAAGCCCCAAATTCCGGTAAAGTGTCAAGACCCAGGATCGTTCACCATTCCTTGTGTCATAGGAAAGGTGACAATTAGAAGAGCACTGCTGGATTTGGGAGCGGCAATCAATGTGATGCCAAAATCTGTCTATGAAGCCCTGGGGGTTAAGAGCGTAAAACCTACTTCGGTAGTGTTACAGTTGGCTGACAGATCCTTTCGACACCCTATGGGCATAATCGAGGACATTCTGGTCCAAGTAAAAGGATTAGTGTTCCCTGGCGATTTTTACGTGTTGGATATGTCTACTGAAGTGGTGCAGGACACTTCTCTAATCCTTGGACGACCCTTCCTTCGGACGGCAAGTACAATGATCAGTATGAAGGAAGGGAAGATCACCATGGAGGTTAGAGATCAACACGTTAGCTTCAACATGTATGAAGCTATGAAGCACCCTAACGAGGATTACTCCTTGCTTGGGGTGAATATGCTAGATGTTGTGATTGATGATGCTTGTTCTGAATTTACAGAATCTCTAATTCCGACCACTAATGATCTCTTTGGAGGCAGTTTCTATTTTGATGATAGTGCAGGTACTTATTCGGATACGGGAATGGACATGGAGCTGCCCAGGACCCAAGCTGTTGACATGGAGCTTGGATATCAACCGCACGTCTATCCCGAGCTACAAGATCCACCTTGAGCACCAGGTGTTTCTTTTCCTGCATTTTCAATATATTTATGCACATTATTTGATTTGACTTGAAATATTGTGTTGCATGAACGTATTGTTTAAGTGTGGGGGAAGAAACCCATCAGTAGGAATAGCTGTAGTTAAGTAGGATTTTCATTTCTGTTTCAATAAATTGATTCCCTCTTGTTATCTCTGCATGTTCCTTGTTTGATGAAGCATGAAATAGATTAATGCGATCGAGTGAAATGTGGATTGATAAATTGAACGATTGTGCAATTTGTGTAGGATCCTTAGAAATTTTGTTCTGTTTTGGGTGGTTCGCCGCAACGAACATCGCTGTTCGTCGCGACGTATCTAGGGTTTTTCTGTTTTGTTCGCTGCGGCTAACGATTGCCTCGTCGCGACGAATATACCCAGTTTTGCCCCTCTTGACCGTTGGATTTCTCTTTTGTCCAGAGCCCTTTTCAGTCTTTTCCCCTTCGCATCTTTTCGTCTGTCTCCCGCGTTTTCTTTTCTTCTTCTTCTTTCTCCTTCTCTCCTCATTTGGTTCTCTCCTCGCCGTCTGCTCGCTGTCGCCCTTCGCTATTCCGTTTTTCTTTTGAGCTCCAAGCCTTCGTCATCTTCTCTTTTCTTCGTTTTCGGCCCTGGGTAAGAATCACTTTCCTTTCATTTTGTCCTTTGAAGTTCTCATTTGTTAGATTTAGGGTTGCAGCGAGTGCTGCTCGTCGCGTCTGTTCGCAGAATCGCCGTTCGTCGCGACGAGTTTCGTACTTCGTCGCGACGAACGCTGGTTCCCATTCGTCACAACGAACGTCTTCGTTCGTTGCAGCGAATGAAAGGGGACTCTCCTTCGTCGCAGCGAATGCTCATATTCGTCGCAACTAATTCAGGAGAGCCTTGCCTCGTCGCGACGAATGACATTGGTCGCAACGAGGAGGACCATTCTACATTCTGAATTTTTGTTGTTTCTAACCCCTTGTGTGTACAGGATCATGGCCCAGATGAAGAATGTTTCCCGTCCTGAGCAACTGCCATCCTCTTCCGATTCCTCCGACCAAACTCATTCTCCTTCTCCGCAACCAACCATTAACCCTAGCTTTTCTGACCCTTCCTCCTCTCGCTTAGCAGATTCTGAGTATGTTCAGTTGGCCACTCGAGTTGCTAGCCAGACTATACTTAAAGAAAAACCATTCCCTCTTACGCCGGCTACCAACCCTTTTGTGGGTCAACTCTTCCAACTCGAGTTGACCGGCCTCGCCCACCCTCGAACCTCTGGCAACCTTACCTTTGTACGCCAGTATTACACCAATGCCCGTTATTCTCACACCTACGGAATTAACTTCCGAGGTGTTTCTATTCCAAATGCTTTCACATCTGCTATTATCCGAGAGCACTACCACCTCCTTGTCGTCCCTCATTGTCACTATTCCGAACTGATCGCTGCATACCCTTGGGACGACGTCATTCGTACTCTCTGCCCTGCGGGTACTCAATGGCTTCAACCTAGGGGCGCTCGGTATATATATCCGACGTTCGACCTACTTCCGAAGCCGTCCTGGTTGCACTTTATATGCAACAATATCCTTCCTACCTCCACCTCACAAATATCCCTAAGGAACAGGCCTATATATATACCTTCTCATGGTCGGCACCTCATCAATCTTGCCACAGCCATAGCCTCCGCCCTCCGCCAATGTGTTATGGCCACCAATATCCGGCAATACCTTCTTTTCCCCCACCTCATTTCCGACTTGTTTCGGGCCTTTCGGGTTCCGGAACAACCGGCCGACCTAACTTTTTCGCCTACCCCTCCTTTTGTTTATGTCCGTCTTGGTCGCCCTCGCAACCTTCCACCCCCTCCTCCTGCCCAGCCTGCTCCCGCAAATCCTTCCTCACCCTCTCCTCCTCCTAGCCCTCCATCACCTCGGGTCCCCTCTCTCGCCCCTCCAGTCCTTCCTCATGTTCCTTCTCCGCCTTGTGTCTCTTCTCCAGTGTCTTCCCCACCTAGCACCCCCCCTGCTCCTTCCGAGGTGGCTCTGCTCCGCGACGACATCCATCGGCTTAAGGCAATCGTCGTGACAGTGCCGCCACTTCCTTCCAGCACAGTGGTCTGCTGATCGTGAATTCAATAGCGCCATGCTCTCCATGATTGCAGCTCACCTTGGGTTACCTCTTCCGCTTCCGGCTCCGGTCTCTGCTACTGCTCCTAGTTCCTCTGCCGCTGCCCCTCCGGATCCGCCAGCTGACGATCCTGCCACATAGTTTAGGCTGTTTATTTTCCTTTCTTGTTGTTCTTCTTCTGTCTTTTCTTTTCTTTGCTGTATTTTTAGCTAGTACTTCGGATCCTCCTTTTTTTGTACATTTACTTTTTGAGTTTAATGATATATCCCCATTTCTCTTTTGTCAATTTTTGTTTCATGCTTCTATGTGTGCCTTCCTACTTCTGCCATTGTGGACAATGCCCTGTTTAAGTGTGGGGGAGCTAGTTCCCTTCTTATATTTTGCATTGCATGCCGAATTTGTGCATAATTTTGTGGGCCCTTTCAAATTTTACTGATAAATTTGAAACTCAATCAAGCATTTTCTGCACCTGTTCTTTTGTGCCCTTGCATGCAAATCATTTACAAGTTTCAAAAACTAATACTTGAGTTTTTGAAAATACTCTCCATTCTTTGAACGATAATTGGATTTGGCAAAAATTTTAACTTTTGAAGTTTTCAAAACAAAGTGAATGGGAGCATGCTAACAAGATAGTATTGTCAGTTTTTAAGACTTGAGATTGATCATTGGGACAAAACCCTTGTTCGAAGGATATTCGAGCCAAAATTTTTCTTCTATATCTTTGTGTGTGCATCTGCTTAGTTCATACTTCTCTAGAACTTGTGTCAATTTTTACTCAAAGCTTGATGGACTAGAATTTTGTTGATATGATAGAGGCGTTCCTTCTTTCAACCCTTTCCCCAAATACCAACCTTTAAACACTTTTTCCCTTTGCTAGCCCCTTGAGCCTTTATTCTATGAGCATTTGCATGCATATTAAGATGATGTCGGTAGTCTGTGTTTTTGTTTGGTAAAAAAAAAGTGTTAGTCTTGTGTATCCCAAAAAGGGATAATAATGTGTTGTATCCCAAAAAGGGATTAGCATCTCAAAAAGAGATAGCCAAAAAAAAAGTGTATATTCAATTTATTTCAGTGTTTAGTTTTAGTTTGGCAATTGACATCAATTCCTCATTTAGTGCGCATGCTCATATATTTTTTCTTTCACTTCATCCATTCATCTAGCCCTCCGCTCATTACAACCCTGAAAGACCTCTTGATCTTCAAAATGATAGTCCTTGTAGTGGAGAAATAAAATTGATACAAGCCTATGGTAGGAGATGCATTAAGCAGATGGAGAGAAAATATCCTTAAACACAAGTGAGTTGAGCCTAAACACCACATCCCGAGTGATCCTCTTTTGTTCAATCTCATGTGCTTAAACTCTTTCAGTGTCTGTTTTATTAGCACTCTTTCAATTTGCTGCGTGTGAATTCTGATGAAGTGGATCGCGTCATTTTCTGTTATTATTTGAGCATGGGCGGAATTTTCTTTCCCTCTTGTACCTTTTTGACTCTTGTAAACTTTGTCCAGGAGTACAAAAGTCTAAGTGTGGGGGAATTTGATTGAGCCAAATTTATACTATAAATTGGCCCTGTTTTCTTAAGTAATTATGCACTTGTTGACTCCTAATTCATGATTTTTGTGCTTAATGTGGTTCCTCATATCGATCTTTTATAATTTGCACATTGCCAGTAGTTTGTTGTCATTTGATATTAATTTCTGCATAACTTTTATTGGGACAATTATACTGCAAATGTGTTGTATTTTTGTAGGAACAATTGGAGTCAACAAGAGAAAGTCAACACGTCGTGAGAAGCCATCCATTCGTCGGGACGAACCAACACTCCCATTTGTCGCGACAAATAAATTTGGTATAAATTGATTCGTCGCGACGAGTGACCATTTTTATTCGTCGCGACGAATTTTATTCATTAGTCGCGACGAATGTCGGATACCCCGGTCCTTAAATAGCAAAATTATCCACTGTTCCGACCCGGCCCGATTACAGCTCCTATAAAACCTTCCATTTTAGGTTAAAAGAGGACGGTCGCATTCCCGAGGTAGCTCTCCATCTTCTTCGTCTTCTCTGTTTTCTCTAATAGGTTTGGTTTTCTTATTTTGCAGGTGGGAGACCACCAACGACGAACATCAGCAACCACAACCCTCTCATTCCTCATCGTCAACCATCATTTGTATTCTGTCTCTTCCGCCAGTCGTCGTTGGAGCCATGGGTAACTTTGGAGTTCCAGCAGTGATGGCTTCTTCCACGGTTATGCAAGGCTAAGGTTTTCGTCTCCCGAAAATGTAGCGAAGGTCGGAGTTCCATGAGCTTCAAGGGGTAATCAACCATTGTTTTAGATTTCTGTCATGTTTTTGTAAAACCTCCGAGTTGGAGATTGCGAGATATGATGGATTGAATCCGGTTATAGTTTAATCGGATGTTAAACTTTGATTTATGGTGTGGATTAGTTTCGCTGGAATGTTGTTCGAAATACATGAAGTTTCGTGTATGTTAAGCATTTGCATGAGTTAATTTAATCTACCTAGTTGTGTTTGATTGAATTGATTGTGTTTTATCTGGTTAACCTATTGCATAAACCATTTCATACCATACACTAAGGTTTTTAACAAGATTTATTTAATCGAGTTGATTAATTAAATTTTGGACTTAACGAGTTGTTAAGGTTGAGCTTTCGAAACTTAGTGGATTTCAAACCCCAATATTTATTTTGAGTGATGATGACCCGAGCCACATTTTCAGGAGAAATTTAGTTAACTGTTTTCAATCTTAATTATTTCAAATTGTCTTGCCTTTCAAAAATCCCAAAAAATATTTATTTCATGCCTTGATTTCTTTAATTTTAAAGATCAAGCCAAAACCCCCGTTTTAACTGCTTTCTTGCATAATTCCAACATTAGGCTAGTCTTAGGATCAATTCTGCACTGGTTCCTTGAGAGTCGACCCGAGGTTGCACCCTGTGTTGCAATTCTTGGTATAAATTGATTTTGACCGGTTTCCAAGGATCAATCTTAGGATTGAAAGATAAGCCGCGATCATCTGCTCTCTCCGTATATTGCGCCATTCTCGCTAGGGGAGAGTGGAATTTGAGATGGAGGTGATGCGTAGGTATATATGTTTTTGCCGATTGTGTTCAGTTAATTCTGTTGTAGAAAGTTTGTGATTTTTAAATTAATTTTCCAGGGATTGTTGTTGCGTGAAAAGATGGGATTTTTTTTGGGTTTAACTTTGGGATCAAGTTCTGAAAATGGGGAGGAAATTGTTATGGTGATTGTTATAGTTTACGTCATATGGACTTAAGAAGTGTCGCTATTATTTGTAGGTTTTGCATTTTCTACGGAGATATTTAGGTGAATATGTTGACGGGCTTTCTCTAGATGCCTTAAGAATCAGTGTGTGGAAAGCTATATGTTGCGTTAGTTTCTTATCTTTTTGTGAATCTCAGATATCCAACTTTATGCCTTTGAACCTTATATTATGTTACTTGATGGCATTCTTGTCATCCCTTTAGTACTTTTAACTTTTTCTAAAGAATTCCTTCTCTTTCCCAGGTGATGTTATACTAAAGGATTTGAAATTGGAGGTAGAAGCATTAAATGCATTAAAACTTCCAGTCACTGTTAAAGCTGGATTTGTTGGGACCATCACTTTAAAGGTAGCTAAATTGTCAACCACTGGAACTTTTAGTTACCAAAGATAGACTCAAAATTTTCTACCAACTTTGACTTCAATTTAGGGCAGAACTCAGAAGAGTTGTTCTTCCTTCATCTTTTTTTTTTCTTGTAGCATTTTTATAACTGTGTTGATTGCTTCATGACTGGTGTCTTTCGAGTGACTATTGAGGTTTGGTAGTGAGTTGAGCTAATGAATGAGTTTGGAATGGTTGATAATTAGTGTAATGACCATATAAATTGACCTTAATTTTCCCAAACTAGAAATTGCATAAGAATCATGATCTCTACTTTATTCTTTTTGTTTCTCACTCCTCTATAGTGTTGTGCTTTTCAATCTTTTGCCTTTATGTTTATGTCTTTAGTTGAATTGTTTTTCTCCATTTTCTTTTATGATGACAGGTTCCATGGAAAAGTTTAGGCAAAGAACTAGTTATTGTTCTCATTGATCGCATTTTCATTCTTGCTCAACCTGCTACGAATGGTCACGCTCTAAAACTAAGAAGATGATATTTGCTATTTTACAACTATAAATCTCCTTTGTTCCTCTGGTTTTGAATTTCATATTGGTCTTTGACTTTCTACATTTCTTATGATAGGAAGAGGAAAAAAGAAAACTTTTTAAAGCCAAACTTCAACAGATTGAGGTTATAACTTTATGCTAACTACCATAACTTTTGTTGCTGTATTAATGTCATACTGATTTATCACCTACAAAATGATTAAGTTTTTTGTACTCATATTTTTTTGCATAATGTCATAATTAATTTTTTTGAACAGACTCTGCATATTGTCATAATTTAATTTTCTTGAATCAGTCTGGCATGGCATATAAAATACCATGATTTATTTTGTCATTCCAATTGATACTTTTCATCCTTTTCTCTATTTGGGGAAGCAGAATTGGCAACGCTTGAAGCCACATCTAGGTCTAAGTTGGGAAGTATATGACCTGTGGAATTTTAGTTCTCTTTTAGTTCATTTGTCATAATTGCTCTTCCATTAAATTGATATGTTTTGTTCAATTTCTCTTCTGGTTAAAGTTATTTCCTATTATTTCTATGACATCATCTTCTTCTGATCTGGGGCTTCACTTTAGCACTTATCTCAAGTTTAGATATTTTATTGTGCTTAGTGTATTCAGGATAGTCTCAATGACACAATATCTAGTAACATGAAATCTCTGGAGATGACACTTCTTATTCTCAATCAAGACGACAACAAGATAGAGGGTATGAAGAAGGTAATTCTTTGTGGATTGTGTATGATCCTGCCTAAAGTATCTTTAGAAATTTGTGGTATCACATCAAATACATAACTTTTTAGGCCCTTAATGTTCTGTCTCAAGCTTTATAAGCTGACCCAACATCTGAAATTGGAAATCTTGTTGCTATCATTATTTTAATATCTTTTCAACATTGAATGCACACTGTTGAAGGACAGAAACGAAAGGTTGAAGAAAGCGAGCAATTGCGAGTTGATTGATTAGTTTCTGGGTGGCTGTTATAAGGATTTCTGATTTGTTTCGTGTTTGTGAGTATATTGTCTCTTGGTTCTTCATTATTTATTTATTTTTCTCTCTATGTCTTATAAATCTTAAAGGTTGTTTCTTTTTGGTTTCACCTGAAGAAAAAGATTGTTTCTTTTATCGTTTGACCGTGTTGTCATGTCCTGGTTATTTATCTTTTTGTTTTATGAATTTTATTACCCATGATAATCTTCAAGTTGCTATTCTTAGACACAGGAGGGATGGAGGTCAGTCTACAACATATGAACATAGCTTCCGTATTGGCTTTAAAGGGAATAATGTTGTGGTATGTTTTTGGTTAATCTTTTTTCTGCTACTACTGATTGAATTACCTGTGCCTTTTACAGACCAAGGGTAAGTATTTTATCAATAACCACCTGAGCCTTAGGGTGATGTACCACGAGGATCTTTGAGGCAGAATAATCTCGCATAGTTGGGTTTGAGGTTACTCCAAATAGGTACTTTGTCATCTTCCTTTTTGTGATTTTGACGTTGCATTTTTATTGTTTGAGTTATTTATGTAGTTGCAGAGATCCTACGATTTGGCATTCAATCATATATTCTATATTTGAGTCAACCACATGGCATTGTATGATTACTTTTAGGCACAAAAAGTTTCAGTCATTTACCTTCTTTTGGTTGCATCTTTGTTTTGTATATTGAAAATTTGGAATCTGGATGTCTTTAATTGCTTGGGGTTGCTAATGAAATTACTTTATGGTGACTTCAAGTTAATTGAGTTGAATTTAATGATCAGTTTCTTTTATGGAGGAGAAGAATTAAAGGTTTTTTTGTGTGGAGATGCTTATATTTTTAACAGTTACTAACTTGGTTCCATTGATGACATTTCAGGAAAAGAAAGCTTAGTTTCTTTAGCAAAAGAAGCATCAAGGAGAGCTCTTCAGATGGCAGAGATTGACCCTGATGATGTAGACATGGTGTTGTTCTACTCATCTACGCCAGAAGATCTTTTCGGTAGTGCTCCTCAGGTATAACTTGATGTTTTATGGTTCTTCTATTTTCTTAATATTGCTAACAACAAGAAATTGAGTTATGAATGGTTGAATGAAAAAGCAAAAAGTTGTGTGATTCATGAGACAGTATGATTACTGTTTAAATTCATATTTATTTACTCTTTGCTGCATCTACTATCCACCATCTATGTGTCCATATAATCGTTTTCTTGTCTACCCTCTTAATTTATGATACAAGTTAATAATATGCTAAAGTGCAACTTGATTTGCTTAGCTTCTTTTAAATTCATCTTGTCTATTAGTGCAGTAACTTAAAACCAATTGTTTCTTTCACGTTTCGAAGAACCAATATCACTGTGATGAATGTACCTAATTAACAAAAACAACGTTTGATGTCTGCTTGCTTCCTCCAAATTAATCAGTATCTATCAGGTCGTGGAACTGATTCATTTCTTTTGTGATTTCTTTTACAGAACTGGAGGAAAGGATAACTTTTTCCACTGTACAAGATGTGGTGAGTGATTTATAGGACAAGCTAAATTAGAAAATGAAATTCAATTCGGATAATTTGATAGCTCAGTTGTTTAGTAACGATTTTAATGATTTAATTTTTCAGGTTCTTTGCTATTCAAATTCAATCAAAGATGCACATCATTGTGCGAAGAGTAATGCACCATAATTGTCCAGCTTTGTTTTGAGGTACTATTACACCAATACAATGTTAGGTGGTTAACACAAGATCTTGAAAATTGTTGATTGACACTTAACAATATCCTATACTGATTATGCGCTTTCTATTTGGGACTTGTAATCTGCAATTGCAAGGCGTAAAAATTCTATGAGCAAAGTTTGGTGGAGTTGATGATGAAATACCTGATGATAATGTCGAAGAGGAGGGGAAAAGGGGCCTTGATTGGGGTGGGGAAAAGGACCAATATTAGAATGCTGATAATTATGATTTCGAGGTAAGGACTTCATATTTATTTTTAAGATAATATCCCTCTTATATTATCAAATTACTTGCTTTCTGTTTTGTTAGCTAACCATTTTTCACGGGTGAAATGATTTTTCCCTAGTCAGTGTAGCAAGTTAATTGTTCTAAAGTTTCGTAATATTTAATTGGTGATATAGTTTGCATATTATTTTCTAGCTGCAATCAAATGATGATGAGGCCCCTATAGACGAGGAAGCAGAAGTTTTAAGATTGCAGAGGGAGAAGGCCAAATCTTTATCACCGGAGGATTTTGGCCTCGAGGACATTTAAGAAGATGGAAGTGACAGGGAATTAACTTTAGGGGTAAACTTCTATACTCAGTTGTGTACTTGGTGTTGCTAATGTATAATTTTCTCGATGATGATAATTATTGCGGTAATTGGAGTTTGGTTAGCTGAAAAGTGATGCTTCTCATTGAACAAGCTGACTGGGATACATCAAGAGTTAGGGATAAACTCCAAGTAGATATAGATTCGCATATTACTTCTGTTTATATATACTTGTCTTTTTCCTTTTTGAATCTTAGACCTGAAATGTGGCAATGTGGTAAAGTTCAAAAACAAGAATATTTACTTCCATGTTATATACTATAGCAAATGAAGTTATTTACTTCATTGATAGCTAGAAACTGGTTCCTGTTAGAGTAGTGCCCTAAAGGCAATCGCCTTTAGCGCATTTTGTACAAATTTGTGTACAGTCTTTATGAATAAATAAAGAAAGGCATATTTCATTAATTTCTTGTTCATTATTTATGAACTGATATAGATATGTAATCAAATTAATGAAGTCCATGATATATGACATAGCATGAAGGAAATTATGATGTGATCATACTACTGAGATTCCTATCATGTGCAATTATGTCAGTATCTAAATTATCCCTAGTCATAGGATTACTGAGACTGGACATCGGTAATCCGGAAAGACTAGCACATCTCATGCTCCTTGATTTGATCAAGCAGTGGATCTCAGAAACTGTAAATATGAGATATTTAGGGTTGAGATGTGGATGCTTAATAGAGGTAGTAAGTACATTGGATGACCTGCCATGAGATCATCACATGGATGTCCTATTCTAATGTCAGTGATAATCTCATCATAGCAATGGTGCAAGTATCCTTAGACTTGAGGTGCTCAAGGATATCTTGGATCTTGATTACGTGCTTTGACTCCATTCCTTGTTGCCTTACGAGGTCGCTCATAGGGTGGTGCTTGGGTACAGTTTGAGGTATTCGAAGGTAATTGAGTAGCCAATAGAGGATTTACCACTTCTGTGATAGCAGAAGATGATACCCATGGCCTCTTGTTAGGGTCATTACTTAGAAATCTCTGGCCGGAGTATGTATGTCGTGAAGAGTGTCTCCAATGACATATAAAGTAATGAGTCCCGTGACAAGAAGCTGAAATCATTTGGACTAGATTTGGCGTAGTCGATCTAGTGAGAGTTGACACATTGCCCATACTCATAACCAAATGGGGTATAGGATGGTGAAAGGACGAATTGCACGGTAATTGTCTATGAAAGGGTTCGTGATATGGTCCATGATGAATATATATTCATTCGTCAAACCAATCACTTTCCGGTCAATTGGGGGTCATGATGTGTTGCTAGATACCGCTCATGTCTTGCTTAGATTAAGTGTTAATCTAAGTGGCCAACATAACCGGAAACCTAATGGGTCACACGCATAAAAGTGTCTCGGAGAACTTGTAAAATAGTTTTGGACAGAGTTCCAATATATGGAGAGCAATCGGATTAAATGGATCCCGATGAGATCGAGACATGTCCCGATGAGATCGCGACATTGATATTGCTGAAAAACGTTTCCGGGGGTTTTTCCTATACCGGGACCAGGTAGGCCGGTAGGATCGACCCCAGTGTGACTGGACCACTTCAGCATTTATTTATATATAATTAATTAATTAATTAATTAAAGAATTAATATATATATATATATATATATATATATGCACGTGGAAGGAGATGATGGAGTCTTAAAAGTTTAACTTTTTATATATATATATATAAATATATATAAAGGCCATACGTGGATGGACCTCCACCTTTAACATATTATAGTCTTTAAAGGTTAAAGACATGTGGCAATTGAAGAGGAGAAGTGGTGATGTTCGTTGGTTTAAAAAGATGAAGATGAAAAAAAAAGTTTTTCAATGCTTGCTTTGGAAGCATACGAGTATCATCTTCCTCTCTTCTTCAAGCTTCTTCATCTCCTTCTCTCCATTGTTTCCAAGCTCTCCATAGAACAAAGGTAAGATCTAGCAGTCTTTAATTTATTCTAGCTATTCCCGGGTCAAAGGGTTTGTCCCGGTTAGATTCTCCGATCTCTGCGTGAATACCGTTAGAGACGGTCTCCTTTGGTCGTTCGGTTTGAGTTTGTTATATATATATACATGGATCCTGGCTTTCGGGAAGGTCCCGAAATAAAAATTTTTGTTTTCCGCACCGTGGGCATGTGATACTCACACCGGGATTTTTGCTACAGTGGTATCAGAGCCACTTGTGTCGTATATAACAACGAAACCATGACTAGGTCGGAGTTGCTATAGCTTGTGATGATGATGCATGTTGTATGTGTTGAATTTCGAATTCAGTATGAGATATAGTTTTCGAAATTTTCTTGCCCAGATATGTTTACAAGATGTTGTTGCATATGTCTGTGGAAGCCCGGAATTTATCAATGTGATTTGATATGGTTTTGCTAATTTATTCCCTAATGTGCTGGTGCTGTCTTTGTGCACATTCACTGAACAAGCATGCTTATAAATTCGAGAATAAATTGTATAAAAATGGTTTTTCGGATTTTCTTTCACCTACATGTCCCTAAGATGTTTATGAATGTCTATGTGGATGGAAAAATGTTTTCGAGGTGATTTACTATTTATTTGAGAATTTATTGTGTGCTGCTGGGAATAGCTATGTTAAGGAACACAGATTTTGCATTGACTTTGTTGCTGAGGTTGAATGAGTTTTTGATGGAAATAAATCCTGAAAAAATTCATGGAGCATGTTGGGAACATTTAGTGACCTCTGTAATTTTCTCAGAATTTATTGAAATTGTTTCGATGGGTTTTTCAAGCAAAACATAGAGCTTGGCAGTTTTGAGAAAATTGCTGGAGTTGTTTTGTTTGAACTAAGAAATTGTGTAGATTTCAGTTCCAATGCCTTGGATCATTTTTAATGTGATTAAAAATGTGTTACATTGATGTTGTTGCTTACCATATATAGTCAAACTATATATGAAGAATTTGAAATCGGTGAATATACTGTTATTCACTTAGATTTCCAAATAATTCGAGAATATCAAATTATCAACCGAAGTATCTCTAGGTAGTCTACACTTTATCAAGACTACTTCGGCACTGGTCACAAAATTTGTGACGGCCAAAACAATCAAGATAAGTCGACTTGTGTATGTATAGGATGGTGAAAGGACGAATTGCACGGTAATTGTCTATGGAAGGGTTCGTGATATGGTCCATGATGAATATATATTCATTCGTCAAACCAATTACTTTCTGGTCAATTGGGGGTCATGATTTGTTGCTAGATACCGCTCATGACTTGCTTAGATTAAGTGTTAATCTAAGTGGCCAACATAACTGGGAACCTAATGGGTCACACGCATAAGAGTGTCTCGGAGTATTTGTAAAATAGTTTTGGACAGAGTTCCAATATATGGAGAGCAATCGGATTAAATGGATCCCGATGAGATCGAGATATGTCCCGATGAGATCGCGATATTGACATTACTGAAAAAGGTTTCCGGGGGTTTTCCCATACCGGGACCCAGTAGGACCGACCCCAGTGTGACTGGACCACTTCAGCATTTATTTATATATATATAATTAATATATATATATATATATATATATATGTTAGTTTACGTGGATGGAGGAGAGGAAGCATAAGAAGCTTCCATTTATAAGCTTAGTCATTAAGTTCATTTAATGGCTAAATGACAAAAATGAATAAAAGGTGAATGGAAGATGATGATTCTCATAGATGACATATAAAAGGTTTAAAAACAAGTTTTAAACCTAAGTAAAAAGGTCATCATCTTGGGTTGAAAGAAGATAAGAGAAGATTGAAAGGAAAAATTGTTTTCCCTCTCATCTCATTATCGTTCTTCATCATCTTTAAGCATCTTCTTCATCTCTTCTCCATCTTTGATCCAAGCTCTCCAGAAAAAAAGGTAAGATCTAGCAGTCTTTAATTTGTTCTAGCTATTCCCGGGTCAAAGGGTTTGTCCCGGTTAGGTTCTCCGATCTCTGCGTGGATACCGTTAGAGACGGTCTCCTTTGGTCGTTCGGTTTGAGTTTGTTATATATATACACATGGATCCTGGCTTTCGGGAAGGTCCCGGAACAAAAAATTTTGTTTTCCACACCGTGGGCATGTGATGCTCACACCGGGATTTTCCTACAGTGGTATCAGAGCCACTTGTGTCGTATATAACAACAAAACCATGACTAAGTCGGAGTTGTTATAGCTTGTGATAATGATGCATGTTGTATGTGTTGAATTTCGAATTCAGTATGAGATATAGTTTTCGAAATTTTCTTGCCCAGATATGTTCACAAGATGTTTCATATTTCTGTGGAAGCCCGGAATTTATCAATGTGATTTGATATGGTTTTGCTAATTTATTCCCTAATGTGCTGGGTGCTGTCTTTGTGCACATTCACTGAACAGGCATGCTTATAAATTCGAGAATAAAATGTAGAAAAATGGTTTTTCGGATTTTCTTTCACCTACATGTCCCTAAGATGTTTATGAATGTTTATGTGGATGAGAAAATATTTTCGAGGTGATTTACTATTTATTTGAGAATTTATTGTGTGCTGCTGGGAATAGCTGTGTTAAGGAACACAGATTTTGCATTGGCTTTGTTGCTGAGGTTGAATGAGTTTTTGATGGAAATAAATCCTGAAAAATTCATGGAGCATGTTGGGAACATGTAGTGACCTTTGTAATTTTCTCAGAATTTATTGAAATTGTTTCAATGGGTTTTTCAAGCAAAACATAGAACTTGGCAGTTTTGAGAAAATTGCTGGAGTTGTTTTGTTTGAACTAAGAAATTGTGTAGATTTCAGTTCCAATGCCTTGGATCATTTTTAATGTGATTAAAAATGTGCTACATTGATGTTGTATGCTTGCATAAATGAATTTTTTGAAATTAGGTTTCCAAATAATTTTCGGATGTTAAATGTGTCTCATTAGCGTCTCGATAGTATATTCCCTTATCTTGATTATTTTGGCCGTCACAAATTTTGTGACCAGTGCCGAAGTAGTCTTGATAAAGTGTAGACTACCTAGAGATACTTAGGTTGATAATTTGATATTCTCGAATTATTTGAAAATCTAAGTGAATACCAGTATATTCACCGATTTCAAATTCTTCATATATAGTTTGACTATATATGGTAAGCAATAATGAAAGTGTTTCATTGGTACATCAAGTTAAAGTGTATTAGACTTGGTGTTGTGAATTTGAACTACACGGATTGAGAAATTAGCCGATTAGATAGCAATTTCTCTTGGATAAGTCGACTTACACAATGTACAAGTCGACTTGTCTGCATCAAAGACGATAAGTCGACTTGCCGCATAATGGTACAAGTCGACTTGTTAGGTATACATGCATAAATCGACTTACACATGCATAAGTCGACTTACAGGAGAGGCATAAGCCGACTTATACATACTCAAGTCGACTTATAACATGCAAAGGAGGGATGATGGATGATTTTAGGTATAAACTCAATGTGATTGATCATATGCCCTAAGTCATTCCATATAGTCATGGGGACTATAATCCTACGGCTTGGAGAAGAAGAAGATGAGACCTGAAAACCCTCAAATTCATATGAAAACTAATGCCTTCCATTACTATGGGGAGAACCAGAGTTCTTATAGAGTTGGGTTGTTGGGCAAACCCAAGCTCACTCTATACGGATATGTTCGAACCATGGAAAATGAGATTTTCGGATTAATGGGTCGATTTTCACTAGAAGCGTTGATTTGTTGAGCAAACTCAAGGTCAACGTGGATAGAGGCGAAATTGGGTAGTGTACATCAGATGTACACGCATCAAGGGTTGATAACCCAATGTGTGTGCATACATCAAAAGTTGATAGCACTAGTCGATAGTTGCACCTAAGATGGAAATGGTATGATTGATACCTGCCGATTGAACTAAGGTGGCTTGTTGGGCAAACCCAAGGTCATTTTAGGAATGTCGGATATCTATCTATGATGCAATTGGTATGATCAATACCTACCGATTGAACTAAGATGGCTTGTTGGGCAAACCCAAGGTCATTTTTAGGAATGTCGGATATCGACCCACTAGGACATTTTGTCATAATGTTTCTTAGATTCGTTAAGAGGGTAATGGATTGTATGAAACTAGTGGGAGCCATATGCATGTCATGCAAGTCCTTATGATCATGCAAGTAATTCTATTCTAACATTCTTTCTCTCTTTCCCTATAGGTTATTGAAGATGACTTCCAATGTGAACTTGCGCTCGCTTATGGAATCCAACAAGTTAACTGGACCAAATTTTCTCGATTCGCTGAGAAATTTGAGAATTGTTCTCAGGTCTGAGGAACTGGGATATATCCTAGATGTTCCACTTCCTGATCCACCTACTGCTGATGCTTCTGATGAGGATCAGAAAGCATATCGAAAGCATCTTAAAGACAGTGACATGGCTACCTGCATCATGCTTGCCTCGATGTCACCAGAGCTGCAGAAGCAGCATGAGTCTATGGATGCTCATGCCATAGTGTTTCATCTTAGGGAGCTGTTTGATGAGCAATCTCGGTCTGAAAGGTTCGAGACCTCGAGGCTACTCTTCACTACTAAGATGACTCCAGGTTCATTTGCAGTGCAATATGCACTGAAGATGAATGGGTATATTGAGAGATTGGTCGTCTTAGGTTTTGTCATGGATTATGAATTAAGTATTGACTTAATTCGTGGTGATTAATCGATAGTTATTCACGGTTTGTGTTAAACTATCGGATGAACCAAGTATCCACAACAATCCTCGAGTTGATCAATCTGCTTTCGAAACAATGAGCAAGCTATCAAGAAGGATAGCAAGCAAGTCTTGATGGTGGACTCTTCTTACGCTTCAAAGAAAAAGCGAGAAGAAGAAAAGGTCTAAGAAACCAAAAGGAAGTATAGCCAAGAAGAAAACCAAAGAGACGCACTAAAGGAACTTGCTTCCATTGTGGCAAGACCGTCACTGAAAGCGGGCTATAAAGTCTATCTGGAGGAATCGAAGCGAAGAAGGCATCGATGCCTCGACTTCTTCGTATGTTTGTCATTGAGGTTAATATTGTTTCGATCATAACATATGGGTATTAGATACGGTTGTGGCTCACACATATGCAATGATATGCGGGGCCTCGAGGACGATGAGCGGCTCATGAAGATAGAACTAGACTGCGTGTGGGAAATGGAGCAAGAGTTCTTGCGTTAGCCGTGAGCACTTATTTTTTTCACTCCCTCTTGGGCTTGTAATTAAATTGGATGATTGTTATTTTGTACTGTATTAACAAAGAACATATTATCTGCTTCTTGTTTAAATAGAGTGGTTTCCATTTGACTTTTAGTAACAATGGTTGTTCTATTAGTTTGAATGGAATGCTTTATGGTACTGGTACTTTATGCAATGAAATTTACATATTAGATATGTCACATCCAATTATGAATGTCAACGACATGAAAAGACATAAACGAGATAATTTAAAATCAACTTACTTATGGCATTGTCGCTTGGCCATATAAATGAGAGACGATAGCTAAGCTCCATAAGAGTGGTAGTTTAGGGTCATTTGATTATGAATCATATGACACATGCGAATCTTGTTTATTAGGCAAGATGACTAAGTTACCCTTTAAGGAAAGGGTGAACGAAGCGATGGAGTATTAGACCTAGTACATTCGGATGTATGTGGTCCGATGTCCATCCATGCTAGAAGTGGTTATCTTTACTTCATTACCTTTATCGATGACTATTCTCGATATGGGTACTTGTATCGATGAGATACAAATCAAGCATTTGAAAAGTTCAAACAATTCAGAATGAAGTAGAAAAACAACTTGGGAAAAGTATCAAGACATTACGATCGATCGTGGTGGGGAATACTTAGACCAAGAGTTTTGGATTATCTCGTAGATAATGGGATTTTATCTCAATGGACTCCTCCTTACACACCACAAAGATAATGGTGTGGCGAAAGGAGAAATCGAACCTTGTTAGACATGGTACGATCAATGATGGGCTTTGCAAAGTTACCAAAATCCTTTTGGGGTATGCAATCGAGACAAATTGTTTACTTGCTAAACAGAGTCCCATCAAAGACAGTTGATGTTACTCCATATGAGATGTGGACTAACAAAAGACCCTATCTTACTCATTTGAAAGTTTGGGGCTGTCCTCCTTATGTGAAGCGGACACAGTCAGATAAACTTGATGCAAAATCTGACAAGTGTTTGTTCGTAGGATATCCTAAAGAAACAAGGAGATATCAATTCTACCATGCTGAGGAACAAAAGGTGTTTGTTTCGAAGCATGCTGTCTTTTTAGAGAAAGAGTTTCTTTTACAAGAAGACAGTGGGAGCAAAATTGAACTTGAAGAAGTTCAAGATGCTCGAACAGACGCAGATCAACTGCCTGAACCTAAAACTGTAACTCATACAGATGAAGTAACAGTTCAACCTTCTACAACACACGAAGTTCGTAGGTCACGTAGGATACGCTCTGTTCCCGAGATATATGGATTTCTCGTGAATGAACAGGATGACGTATTGCTTATAGAAGATAATGAGCCTACCACCTATGAAGAGGTTCTAAAGAGTTCAGAGTTTGAGAAATGGCTTCATGCCATGCAAGCTGAAATGGATTCCATGTATGAAAACCAAGTATGGACTTTGGTTGATGCACCCGAAGGAATAAAACCCATAGGGTGTAAATGGATTTTCAAGAAGAAAACCGACATGGATGGTAATATAATTACCTATAAAGCAAGACTTGTGGCTAAAGGTTTTCGTCAAAGACAAGGAGTTGACTACGACGAGACCTTCAGCCCAGTAGCAATGCTTAAATCCATTAGAATACTCCTAGCCATTGTCACTCATTATGATTATGAGATATGGCAAATGGATGTGAAGACAGCTTTCCTAAATGGAAATCTAGCTGAGGATGTGTATATGACACAACCTGAGGGCTTCACCTCCTATGATGGCGAAAAGGTATGCAAGCTTCGAAAATCCATCTATGGATTGAAGCAAGCATCCAGAGTTGGAATATCCGTTTGATGAGGTAATCAAAGAGTTTGGTTTCTCACAAAATCCGGATAAACACTGTCTGTATAAGAAGGTCAATGGGACTGCAATCGTATTCCTTGTGCTATATGTGGATGACATATTATTGTAAGTACAAGTCGACTTGTACTACTGATAAGTCGACTTGTTCTTGAAAAGTACCGATAAGTCGACTTGTACATTGGATAAGTCGACTTATTTAAGGATTCATCTTGTTTATTTGTGCCCTAAAGGCAATCCCTTTAGCTGCGTTTTATTCACGGTCGTATCATCGTGAATGAATAAATAAAGAAAAGGCATTCTTCATTAATTTGATGTTCATGAACCTTGTTTATGAATTGATTGGATCTTTAATCAGATTAATGAAGTCCATGATATATGACATAGCATGAAGGAAATTATGATGTGATCATACTCTGAGGTTCCTATCATGTGCAATTATGTCAAGATCTAAATTCTCCTAGTCAAAGGATTAATGAGATCGACATCATTAATCCGGATAGACTAGCACATGTCATATTCCTTGATTGGATCAAGCAGTGGATCTCAGAAATTGTAAATATGAGATATTTAGAATTGACATGTGGATGCTTACTAGCGGTAGTAGGTTCATTGGATGACCTGCCATGAGATCATCATATGGATATCTTATCTAGTGTCAGTGATAATCTCATCATAGCAATGGTGCAAGTATCCTTAGACTTGAGGTACTCGAGGATATCTTGAATCGATCCCACATTTTGACTCCATTCCTTGTTGCCTTCCAGAGGTAACTCATAGGGTGGTGCTTGGGTACAGCTTGAGGTATTCGAAGATAATTGAGTAGCCAATAAAGGATTCACCACTTCTGGATTAGCGTAAGAGATACCCGTAGCCTCTTATCGGGATCATTACTCTGAAATCTTTGGCGAGTGAATATGTCATGAAGAGTGTCTTCATGGACATATAGAGTAATGAGTCCCAGGGCGAGAACTGTTATCACTGGGCTAGACTTCAGTCTAGTGAGAGTTGACACTTTGACCATACTCATAACCAAGTGGGGTATAGGATGGTGAAATGACGAATTGCACGGTAATTGTCTATGGAAGGGTTTGTGATCCGGTTCGTGATGAATACATCAAACTGATTACTTTCCGGTCAATTGGGGGTCATGATGTGTTGCTAGATACCGCTCATGACTTGCTCAGATTAATTGTTAATCTAAGTGGCCAACATAACCGGGAGCCTAAAGGGTCACACGCTTAAGAGTGTCTCAGAGAATCTGTAAAATAGTAATTGGACAGAGTTCCAATTATGGAGAGCATTAGGATTAAATGGATCCCGATGGGATTGGGATATGTCCCGATGAGATCGCGACATCAATATTGCTAAGAAAGGTTTAGAATTGTTTCAAAGACCGGGGCCCGAAGGCCGTAGGGCCGAATTCTCAGCTTGGATCGACCTTAGCATTTATATTCTAATTAATTAATTAAGTAAATTAATTAATTATTTATTATATAAATTGGACATGTGCACGTTGGAAACTAAAGGAGAAGAGATGATAGCTTTTGACTTTTCAAAAGCTTAGTTTATTATTAAATAATGAATGGTTAAGAACCATTCACGTGGATGGCCTTCTCTCCAAGCATAAAGTCTTCTTTTAAGAGTTAAAAGAAAAACTTAAGAAGGCTTGGTGGTGTGGTCGACGGTTGCAAAGAGGAAAAGAAGAAATGGAAGCTTAAGAGTTAAGTTTCCTTTGAAAATGGTTTTCATGTCTTCTTCTTCAAGCATCATCACTTCTCTTCTTCTCCAAGCACAAAGTTTCAACGTGCTCCTCAAGCTCTCCAGGACAGAGGTAGGGTCTAGCAGCTCTTAATCTGTTCTAGCTATTCCAGGGTCAAAGGGGTTTGACTCGGTTAGGTTTTCTGATCTCTGCGTGGATCACCTTTAGAGATAGTCTCTTTTGGCTATTTAGGTTTATGTCTTCATACGGATACCTGGATCCTGGGTTTCGGGAAAGTCCCGGGAATAAAATTTTATTTTCCGCTGCGGTACATGTGATGTACCTCCGGGATTTTCCTACAGTGGTATCGAGCGTCCCGTATCCCGTGTGAAGCTATAACCTAAGCTAGATCAGAAACCCTAAGTGCTGTTGATGTTGATGCATGTGTACTGCCCAGATTTCGAATTGCTATACAGACAGGTTTTTCGCAATTTTTCTGCCCAGGATTGTTCATAACATGTTAGAGAATATGTCTATGAATTTTCAGAATTTATCGATTTGATTTGATATAGTTTTGCTAATTAATTCCCTAAGGTTACAGATGCTGTTTTGTGAAACGATTCTGGAACAGGCAGTAGTATAAAATCAAGAATAAATTCTAGAAAAATCCTTTTTTGGATTTTCCTTCACCTACATGTCTCTAAGATGTTGGTGAATGTTTTTGAGCATGGAAATTGGATTTCAAGGTGAGTGGATATTTATTCACGAATTTATTCTATGCTGTTGGGAATTGCTGTGCTGATGAACACAGATTTTGAATCGGTTTTGTTATTTAGGTTGACTGAGTTTTTGATGGCCTAAAATCCTGAAAAACTTCAGGTAGCATGCTCAGAACATGTAATAACCTATATAAGTTTCTCATGATTTATTGAAATTTTTTCATTGATCATTTCAAGCAATGTACAGAACTGGACAGTTTTGGTGAAAATTGTTGGGACTGTTTTGCTTGGCTTGATTGAGTGTGCCTTTTCAGTTCCAATGCCTTGCACCATTTTTAATGTGATTAAAAATGTGTTATCTTGATGTAGTATGATTTCCAAACTGAATTGCTTGAAGTTGTTTATCCTAGAATTTTTGAATGCCGAATTGGTCACATTAGCGTCTCGTTAGTATATTTCATTTTCTTGCTTGTTTTGGCCGTCACAATTTTTGTGACAAGTGCCGGAGTAAATTTGATAATGTATATTCTAGCTAGAGATGCTTAGGATGATAATTTGGGTGTTCCTAAATTGTTTGGAAATTAATGAGTTTTGACTCATTTCAAGCTTTTCATATAGTTTGACTATTTAAGGCTTTCATGGTTCAATGAATTGTTCATTGATACATCAAATTTATCAGATATTACCTTAGGTATGTAGGTGTTGTGAATTGGAATTGCATTAATTGAGGAATTAGCCGATTAGAGATTTTAGCAAAATTCCCTGAACAAGTCGACTTGTATAAGGTATAAGTCGACTTGTTCAAGAAGTCTGGATAAGTCGACTTGTGGATAGAATAAATCGACTTGTTCAGATCTCGATATAAGTCGACTTGTAGTACCTTATAAGTCGACTTGTTCATCAGGCAGAGTGACATAAGTCCACTTGTGTTATACAAGTCGACTTGTGTGTGGGTAGAGCATAAGTCGACTTGCATTTGATGAAAGTCGACTTGTGGCATGCTCAAGTTGGATGATGGATGATTAAAAGGATTGATTCAATGTGATTGATGAAACCTAAATCATTCCATATAGTCCTGGCGACTATAATCCTTCAGCTTGGAGTCTAGAATTGGAAATCCCTCCTCGGAATATGAAAACTAACGCCTTCCATTAATATGGTAAGAACTAGAGTTCTTATAGGGTTGGGTTGTTGAGCAAACTCAAGCTCACTCTATACGGATATGTTCGAACCATGAAAATAAGATTTTCGGATTAATGGGTTGGTTTTCACTGGAAGCGTTGATTTGTTGAGCAAACTCAAGGTCAACGTGGATAGAGGCGAAATTGGGTAGCATACATCGGATGTATGCGCATCAAAGAGTTGATACCCAATGAAGTGCACACATCAACAAGTTGATAGCACTGATTGATAGTTGTGTCTAAGATGTAATTGGTATATCTGATACCTCCCGAGACATAAGGTGGCTTGTTGGACAAATCCAAGGTCATTCTCAATGTCGGTTATCGATGATACAATTGGTATGACCGATACCTACCGATTGACCTAAGTTGTGGCTTGTTAGGCAAACTCAAGGTCACTCTTAGCAATGTCGGATATCGACCCACTAGGACATTATGTCACTTTGTTTCTCTGGATTCGTAAAGAGGGTTATGGATTCTAGGAAACTAGTGGGAGCCATATGCATGTCATGTAAGTCCTTATGATCATGCAGGCATATCTATCCTATCATTCTTTCTCTCTATCGCGTTAGGTTGATTGAAGAAGCCTTTCAGTGTGAATATACGCTCTCTATTCTGGACCGATTTTCTAGACTGGCTAAGGAATCTGAGAATTGTTCTTAGATCTGAGGAACTGGGATACGTCCTAGATGTTCCACTTCCAGATGCACCTGCTGCCGATGCTTTTGATAAGGATCAGAAAGCATATCGTAAGCATCTAATGGACGGGGACATGGCTACTTGCCTCGATGTCACTAGAGCTGCAGAAGCAGCACGAGTCCATGGATGCTCACGTTATAATATTTCATCTTATGGAGCTGTTTGATGAGTAAGCTCGGTCTGAAAGGTTCAAGACCTCAAGGCTTCTCTTCATCACAAAGATGGCTCCAGGGACAACTGCTGTGCAGTATACCCTGAAGATGAAAGGCTATATTGAGAGATTGTCCGTCTTAGGATTTGTAATGGATTATGAGTTAAGTATAGACTTAATTCTAGTTGGATTGTCTGATGGTTATTCACAGTTTGTGATAAACTATCGGATAAACCAAATATCCACAACAATTCTCGAGTGATCAATCTGCTTTCGACAACCGAAAGACGAGCTATCAAGAGAGATAGCAAGTGCTAATGGTGGATGCTTCTTCTTCTGATTCAAAGAAGAAAAAGGCCAAGAAACCAAAGGGAAGTGCCAACAAGAAGAAAACCAAAGTATTCTTCCCAAAAAGGATTTTGCTTTAATAGTGGCAAGTTTGGCCACTAGAGGTAAACTTAAAAATCTATTCGAGTCCTCGAAGCGAAGAAGGCATCGATGCCTCTACTTCTTCAAATATGTTTGTCATTGAGGTTAATACTATTCCTGATCCAAACATATCGGTATTTGATACCGAATGTGGCTCATACATATGAAATGTTATGCAGGGCCTCAGGGACAGTAGAAAGCTCATAAAAGGAGTACTAGACTTTCGTGCACGTAATGCAGCAAGAGTTGCTACATTTGCGTAGGCACTTATGTCTTGTTACTCCCTCTCGGGCTTATATTCAAATTGATGATTATCATTTTGTACCGCTTTAAACAAAGAACATATTGTATGTTTTATGTTTAATTAGAGCTGATTTCCATTTAACTTTTAGTAGTAATGGTTGCTATATTAGTTGCAATGGAATGCTCTATGGTACTGGTACATTATGCAATGAAATTAACATATGAGATATGTCATATCCAATTATGAATATCAATGACGCTAAAAGACATAATCGAGATAATTTAAAATCAACGTACTTATGGCATTGTCGAACGGCCATATAAATGAGATAGGCATTGCTAAGCTCCATAAGAGTGGATGTTTAGGGTCATTTGATTATGAATCATATGACACATGCGAATCTTGTTTATTAGGCAAGATGACTAAGTTATCCTTTAAAGGAAAGGGTGAACGAGTGAATGGAATATTAGACCTAATACATTTGGATGTATGTGGTCCGATGTCCATCCATGCCAGAAGTGGTTATTTTTACTTCATTACTTTTATCGGTGATTATTCACGATATGGGTACATGTGTCTGTATTTGATAAGATACAAATCTGAAGTATTTGAATAGTTCAAATAATTCAGAAATGAAGTAGAAAACTAACTTGGTAAAAGTATGAATACATTACGATCTGATCGTGGTGGAAAATGCTTACACCAACAGTTTTGGATTATCTCAGAGATCATGAGATTTTATCTCAGTGCACTCCTCCTTACACGACGCAGCACAATGGTGTGGCTGAAAGGAGAAATCGAACCTTGTTAGACATGGTGCGATTGATGATAGGTTTTGCACAGTTTTGGGAATATGCGCTTGAGACAACTGTTTACTTGCTAAACAGAGTTCCATCAAAGACAGTTGATGTTACTCCATATGAAGAGATGGACTAACTAAAAACCTTATCTTTCTCATCTGAAAGTTTGGGATTGTCCTGCTTACGTGAAGCGGACACAGTCAGATTAGCTTGATGCAAGTCTAACAAGTGTTTGTTCGTGGAATATCAATTCTACCTTGCTGAGGAACAAAAGTTGTTTGTTTCCAAGCATGCTGTTTTCTTAAAGAAAGCGTTTCTTTTACAAGAGGACAGTGGGAGCAAAGTTGAACTTAGAGAAGTTCAAAATGCTCGAACAAACATGATCAATCGCTGAATCAAACTGCCACTCATGTAGATGAGGTAACAGTTCAACCTTCTATTACACACGAATTTCGTAGGTTAAGTAGGATACGCACTGTTCCCGAGAGATATGAATTTCTCGTAAAGGAACAGAATGACGTATTACTCATACGAGATGATGAGTCTACTACCTATGAAAAGGTTCTAAAAAGTTCAGAGTCTGAAAAATGGCTTTGTGCCATGAAATCTGAAATGGATTCCATGTACATAAACCAAGTATGGACTTTGGTTGTTACACCTGAAGGGATAAAACCCAAAGGGTGCAAAGGAGTTTTCATAAGAAAACCAACATGGATGGTAATTTGATTACCTATAAAGCAATGCTTTTGGTTAAAGGATATCCTCACAGACAAAGAGTTGACTATGACGAAACCTTCAGCCCCGTAGCAATGCTTAAATCCATTCGGATACTCCTAGCCATTGCCGCTCATTATGATTATGAGATATAGCAAATGGATGTGAAGACAGCTTTCCTGAGAGGAAATCTACCCGAGGATGTGTATGACACAACCTGAGGGCTTCACTTCCATCGATGGCGAAATGGTATGCAAGCTTCAGAAATCCATGTTTGGATTGAAGCAAGCATCTAGGAGTTGGATTATCCGTTTAGTTGAGTCAATCAAAGAGTTTGATTTCTCACAAAATTCGGATGATCATTGTGTGCATAAGAAGGTTAATGGGACTGCAATCGTATTCCTTGTGTTGTATGTCGATGACATACTGTTACTCGGAAACGATGTCTCTATGCTACAATCAGTTAAAATTTGGTTGTCCAATCAATTTGCCTTGAAAGACCTTGGTAAAGCAACTTATATCCTTGGGATATAGATTTATGCAGATAGATCAAAGGTTGCTTGGTCTTTCACAAGCATCGTACATAGATGAGATGCTAAAGAGGTTTAGCATGAAACGATGCTATGTACAAGGCCCGATGTATCGTATGCTCTAAGTGTTACGAGCAGATACCAATCGGATCCTGGTGAGGGTCACTAGGTGACTGTCAAGAATATCCTCAAGTACTTGTGAAGCACTAAGGATGTTTTCTTAATCTATGGAGATGGAAATCTCCATGTGAGCGGGCATTCAGATGCCAGTATCTAATCTGATAAGGATGATTCTGAATCACAATCAAGTTATATACATTCACACTGAATAACGTGGAGGTCAGTTGGAAAGAATTCCAAACAAGAGAGGACTGCTGATTCAACAACCGAGGCAGAGTACCTGCCGCATGAGATGCGCAAAGGAAGCAGTTTGGATCAAGAAGTTCATTACTGAACTTGATCTAATCCCTAGCTGTGATAGGCCCATAGGATTGTATTGTGATACAATGGGGCTAGTCTTGAGCAAAGGAATCAAGGTCTCATCGACGATCCAACATCTACTCCGCCAATTCGGAGATCATTAGTCGAGATGATGTCCCGATAGAGAAATTCACGAGCAAAGTGTTGTCGTTCGCTGACAAAGCCATTGTCACAGGAGAATTGTGATTCTCATGGACTCGCTTATGGTATTGGATACTAAGGCGATTGGCTTTAGGTCAAGTGGGAGATTTAGTAAGTACAAGTCGACTTGTACTATCGATAAGTCGACTTGTTCTTGAAAAGTACCGATAAGTCGACTTGTACATTAGATAAGTCGACTTATTTAAGGATCTGATTGTTTATTTGTTGCCTAAAGGCAATCCCTTTAGCGCGCTTTTATTCACAAATGATGCGATCGAATGAATAAATAAAGAAAAGGCATTCTTCATTAATTTGATGTTCATGAACCTTGTTTATGAATTGATTGGATCTTTAATCGATTAATGAAGTCCATGATATATGACATAGCATGAAGGAAATTATGATGTGATCATACTACTGAGGTTCCTATCATGTGCAATTATGTCAAGATTCAAATTCTCCTAGTCAAAGGATTAATGAGACCGACATCATTAATCCGGATAGACTAGCACATGTCATATTCCTCGATTGGATCAGCGGTGGATCTCGTAAACCGTAAATATGAGATATTTATAATTGACATGTGGATGCTTACTAGCGGTAGTAGGTTCATTGGATGACCTGCCATGAGATCATCACATGGATATCTTATCTAGTGTCATTGATAATCTCATCATAACAATGGTGCAAGTATCCTTAGACTTGAGGTACTCAAGGATATCTTGGATACTGATCCTGTACTTTGACTCCATTCCTTGTTGCCTTCCGGAGGTAACTCATAGGGTGGTGCTTGGGTGCAACTTGAGGTATTCAAGATAATTGAGTAGCCAATAAAGGATTCACCACTTCGATTAGCGTAAGAGATACCCATGGCCTCTTCGTCGATCATTACTCTGAAATCTCGGCGAGTGAATATGTCATGAAGAGTGTCTTCATGGACATATAGAGTAATGAGTCCTAGGGCGAGAATTGTTATCACTGGGCTAGACTCAGTCTAGTGAGAGTTGACACTTTGACCATACTCATAACCAAGTGGGGTATAGGATGGTGAAAGGACTAATTGCACGGTAATTGTCATGGAAGGGTTTGTGATCCGGTTCGTGATGAATACATCAAACCGATTACTTTCCTGGTCAATTGGGGTCATGATGTGTTGCTAGATACCGCTCATGACTTGCTCAGATTAATTGTTAATCTAAGTGGCCAACATAACCGGAGCCTAAAGGGTCACACGCTTAAGAGTGTCTCGAGAATCAGAAATAGTAATTGGACGAGTTCCAATTATGGAGAGCATTAGGATTAAATGGATCCCGATGGGATTGGGATATGTCCCGATGAGATCGCGACATCAATATTGCTAAGAAAGGTTTCCGGAGTTGTTTCAGCACCGGGGCCCGAAAGGCCGGTAGGACCGACCCCAGTTGGACTGAACCTTAGCATTTATATTCTAATTAATTATTTATTTATTTATTATATAAATTGGACATGTGCACGTTGGAAACTAAAGGGAGAAGAGATGATAGCTTTTGACTTTTCAAAAGCTTAGTTTATTTATTAAATAATGAATGGTTAAGAACCATTCACGTGGATGGCCTTCTCTCCAAGCATAAAGTCTTCTTTTAAGAGTTAAAAAAAAACTTAAGAAGGCTTGGTGGTGTGGTCGACGGTTGCAAAGAGGAAAAGAAGAAATGGAAGCTTAAGAGTTAAGTTTCCTTTGAAAATGGTTTTCATGTCTTCTTCCTCAAGCATCATCACTTCTCTTCTTCTCCAAGCACAAAGTTTCAACGTGCTCCTCAAACTCTCCAGGACAGAGGTAGGGTCTAGCAGCTCTTAATCTGTTCTACCTATTCCCGGGTCAAAGGGGTTTGACTCGGTTAGGTTTTCTGATCTCTGCGTGGATCACCTTTAGAGATAGTCTCTTTTGGCTATTTAGGTTTATGTCTTCATACGGATACCTGGATCCTGGGTTTCGGGAAAGTCCCGGGAATAAAAATTTTGTTTTCCGCTGCCGGTACATGTGATGTACCTCCCGGGATTTTCCTACAGTGGTATCAGAGCGTCTGGTATCCCGTATGAAGCTATAACCTAAGCTAGATCAGAAACCCTAAGTGCTGTTGATGTTGATGCATGTGTACTGCCCAGATTTCGAATTGCTATACAGACAGGTTTTTCGCAATTTTTCTGCCCAGGATTGTTCATAACATGTTAGAGAATATGTCTATGAAGTTTCAGAATTTATTTATTTGATTTGATATAGTTTTGCTAATTAATTCCCTAAGGTTACAGATGCTGTTTTGTGAAATGATTCTGGAACAGGCAGTAGTATAAAATCAAGAATAAATTCTAGAAAAATCATTTTCTGGATTTTCCTTCACCTACATGTCTCTAAGATGTTGGTGAATGTTTTTGAGCATGGAAATTGGATTTCAAGGTGATTGAATATTTATTCACGAATTTATTCTATGCTGTTGGGAATTGCTGTGCTGATGAACACAGATTTTGAATCGGCTTTGTTATTTAGGTTGACTGAGTTTTTGATGGCCTAAAATCCTGAAAAACTTCAATTAGCATGCTCAGAACATGTAATAACCTATATAAGTTTCTCATGATTTATTGAAATTGTTTCATTGATCATTTCAAGCAATGTACAGAACTGGACAGTTTTGGTAAAAATTGTTGGGACTGTTTTGCTTGGCTTGATTGAGTGTGCTTTTTCAGTTCCAATGGCTTGCACCATTTTTAATGTGATTAAAAATGTGTTATCTTGATGTAGTATGATTTCCAAACTGAATTGCTTGAAGTTGTTTATCCTAGAATTTTTGAATGCCGAATTGGTCACATTAATATGGGGAGAACCAGAGTTCTTATAGAGTTGGGTTGTTGGGCAAACCCAAGCTCACTCTATACGGATATGTTCGAACCATAGAAAATGAGATTTTCGGATTAATGGGTCGGTTTTCACTAGAAGCGTTGATTTGTTGAGCAAACTCAAGGTCAACGTGGATAGAGGCGAAATTGGGTAGTGTACATCAGATGTACACGCATCAAGAGTTGATAACCCAATGTGTGTGCATATATTAAAAGTTGATAGCACTAGTCGATAGTTGCACCTAAGATGGAAATGGTATGATTGATACCTGCCAATTGAACTAAGGTGGCTTGTTGGGCAAACCCAAGGTTATTTTAGGAATGTCGGATATCTATCTATGATGCAATTGGTATGACCGATACCTACCGATTGAACTAAAGTGGCTTGTTGGGCAAACCCAAGGTCATTTTTAGGAATGTCGGATATCGACCCACTAGGACATTTTGTCATAATGTTTCTTGGATTCGTTATGAGGGTAGTGGATTCTATGAAGTTAGTGGGAGCCATATGCATGTCATCCAAGTCCTTATGATCATGCAAGTAATTCTATTCTAACATTCTTTCTCTCTTTTCCCTTTAGGTTATTGAAGATGACTACCAGTGTGAACTTGCGCTCACTTATGGAATCCAACAAGTTAACTGGACCAAATTTTCTCGATTGGCTGAGAAATCTGAGAATTGTTCTCAGGTCTGAGGAACTGGGATATATCCTAGGTGTTCCACTTCCTGATCCACCTGCTGTTGATGCTTCTGATGAGGATCAGAAAGCATATCGAAAGCATCTTAAAGACAGTAACATGGCTACCTGCATCATGCTTGCCTCGATGTCACCAGAGCTGCAAAAGCAGCATGAGTCTATAGATGCTCATACCATAGTGTTTCATCTTAGGGAGCTGTTTGATGAGCAAGCTCGGTCTGAAAGGTTCGAGACCTCGAGGCTACTCTTCACTACTAAAATGACTCGAGTTCATCTGCATGCGCATCAAGATGAATGGGTATATTGAGAGATTGGTCGCCTTAGGTTTTGTCATGGATTATGAATTAAGTATTGACTTAATTCGGTTGGATTGTCGATAGTTATTCACGGTTTGTGTTAAACTATCGGATGAACCAAGTATCCACAACAATCCTCGAGTTGATCAATATGCTCAAGACAATGAGCAAGCTATCAAAAGGATAGCAAGCAAGTCTTGATGATGGACTCTTCTTCGCTTCAAAGAAAAGAAATGAAGAAGAAAAGGTCTAAGAAACCAAAAGGAAGTATAGCCAAGAAGAAAACCAAAGAGACAGCACCAAAAGGAACTTGCTTCCATTGTGGCAAGATTGGTCACTCGGCGGAACTCAGAAAGTCTATCTGGAGGAATCGAAGGTAAGAAGGCATCGATGCCTCGACTTCTTCGTATGTTTGTCATTGAGGTTAATATCGCTTCGATCATAACATATGGGTATTAGATACCGGTTGTGGCTCACACATATGCAATGATATGCAGGGCCTCGTGGACGATGATGTACTCGAAGAGAGAGGTAGACCTGCGTGTGGGAAATGGAGCAAGAGTTGCTACATTAGCCGTAGGCACTTACTTTTTGTCACTCCCCAGTGGGCTTGTAATTAAATTGGATGATTGTTATTTTGTACCTGTATTAACAAAGAACATATTGTCTGTTTCTTGCTTAAATAGAGCTGGTTTCCATTTGACTTTTAGTAACAATGGTTGTTCTATTAGTTTGAATGGAATGCTTTATGGTACTGGTACTTTATGCAATGGAATTTACATATTAGATATGTCACATCCAATTATGAATATCAATGACACGAAAAGACATAAACGAGATAATTTAAAATCAATTTACTTATGGCATTGTCGCCTTGGCCATATAAATAAGAGACGCATAGCTAAGCTCCATAAGAGTGGTAGTTTAGGGTCATTTGATTATGAATCATATGACACATGCGAATCTTGTTTATTAAGCAAGATGACTAAGTTACCCTTTAAGGAAAGGGTGAACGAATATTCGGAGTATTAGACCTAATACATTCAGATGTATGTGGTCCGATGTCCATCCATGCTAGAAGTGGTTACCTTTACTTCATTACCTTTATCGATGATTATTCTCGATATGGGTACTTGTATCTGATGAGATACAAATCTGAAGCATTTGAAAAGTTCAAACAATTCAGAAATGAAGTAGAAAACCAACTTGGGAAAAGTATCAAGACATTACGATCTGATCGTGGTGGGGAATACATAAACCAAGAGTTTTTGGATTATCTCAGAGATAATGGATTTTATCTCAATGGACTCCTCCTTACACACCACAACATAATGGTGTAGCAGAAAGGAGAAATCGAACCTTGTTAGACATGGTACGATCAATGATGGGCTTTGCAAAGTTATCAAAATCCTTTTGGGGGTATGCAATCGAGACAGCTGTTTACTTGCTAAACAGAGTTCCATCAAAGACAGTTGATGTTACTCCATATGAGATGTGGACTAACAAAAGACCCTATCTTACTCATTTGAAAGTTTGGGGCTATCTTGCTTATGTGAAGCGGACACAGTCAGATAAACTTGATGCAAAGTCTGACAAGTGTTTGTTCGTAGGATATCCTAAAGAAACAAGGGATATCGCCTCTACCTTCGAGGAACAAAAGGTGTTTGTTTCAAAGCATGCTATCTTTTAGAGAAAGAGTTTCTTTTACAAGAAGACAAGGGAACAAAATTGAACTCAAGAAGTTCAAGATGCTCAATGCACGCAGATCAACCGCTGAACCTAAAGCGTAACTCATACGAGATGAAGTAACAATTCAACCTTCTACAACACACGAAGTTCGTAGGTCACGAGGATACGCCTGTTCCCGAGAGATATGGATTTCTCGTGAATGAACAGATGACGATTGCTCATAGAAGATAATGAGCCTACCACCTATGAAGAGGTTACAAGAGTTCGAGTCTGAGAAATGGCTTCATGCCATGCAAGCTGAAATGGATTCCATGTATGAAAACCAAGTATGGACTTTGGTTGATGCACCCAAAGGAATAAAACCCATAGGGTGTAAATGGATTTCCAAGAAGAAAACCGACATGGATGGTAATGTAATTACCTATAAAGCAAGGCTTGTGGCTAAAGGTTTTCGTCAAAGACAAGGAGTTGACTACGATGAGACCTTCAGCCCAGTAGCAATGCTTAAATCCATTAGAATACTCCTAGCTATTGCCACTCATTATGATTATGAGATATGACAAACGGATGTGAAGACAGCTTTCCTAAATGGAAATCTAGCTGAGGATGTGTATATGACACAACCTGAGGGCTTCACCTCCTATGATGGCGAAAAGGTATGCAAGCTTCAGAAATCCATCTATGGATTGAAGCAAGCATCCAGGAGTTGGAATATCCGTTTTGATGAGGTAATCAAAGAGTTTGGTTTCTCACAAAATCCGAATGAATACTGTGTGTATAAGAAGGTCAATGGGACTGCAATCGTATTCCTTGTGTTATATGTGGATGACATATTATTACTAGGAAACGATGTCTCTATGCTGCAATCAGTCAAGATTTGGTTGTCCAAACAATTTGCCATGAAAGACCTTGGGATAAGGATCAATAGAGATAGATCAAAAAGGTTGCTTGGTCTTTCACAATCAACGTACATAGACAAGATGCTAAAGAGGTTTAGCATGGAGCAATCTAAGAGAGGGTACCTTCCCGTGACTCATGGGATAACACTCTCGAAATCTATGTGTCCTAAAACATAAGATGAGAGGATGCGCATGGATATGATCCCGTATGCATCAGCGGTAGGATCTATCATGTATGCTATGCTATGTACGAGACCCGATGTATCATATGCTCTAAGTGTTACGAGCGAGATACCAATCGGATCCCGTGAGGTCATCGGGTGGCGGTCAAGAATATCCTAAGTACTTACGAAGGACTAAGGATGTTTTCTTGATATATGGGATGGAGATCTCCAAGTGAGCGGTATACTGATGCCATTTTTCAACTGATAAGGATGATTCCAAATCCCAATCAGGTTATGTATTCACATCGAACGGCGGGCGACCAATTGGAAGAGTTCCAAACAAGAGACGATCGCCGATTCAACAACCGAGGTAGAGTACATTGCGCTTCGAAGCGAAAAGGAAGCCGTTTGGATCGAAGTTCATTATCGAACTTGGTGAGGTTCCTAGCGATGATGGGCCCATACAGCTTGTATTGTGACAACAATGGGGCTATTCTTGCAGCGAAGGAACCAAGGTCTCATCAACGATCCAAACACGCACTCGCAGATATCATTTGATAAGGGAGATCATAGGACGTGGTGATGTCCAGATCGAGAGAGTTCCCACCGAAGCGTATATTGTTGATCCGCTGACGGCCATTGTCACAAAAGAGTTTTGATTCTCATGTACTCGCCATGGTATTAGATATCAAGGCGATTGGCTTTAGGTCAAGTGGGAGATTGTTATAGTAGTGCCTAAAGGCAATCGCCTTTAGCGCATTTTGTACAAATTTGTGTACGCCTTTATGAATAAATAAAGAAAGGCATATTTCATTAATTTGTTGTTCATTATTTATGAACTGATATAGATCTGTAATCAAATTAATGAAGTCCATGATATATGACATAGCATGAAGGAAATTATGATGTGATCATACTACATCGAGATTCCTATCATGTGCAATTATGTCAAGATTCAAATCATCCCTAGTCATAGGATTATCGAGACCGACATCGGTAATCCAAAAGACTAGCACATCTCATGCTCCTTGATTTGATCAAGCGAAGGATCTCGTAAACCGTAAATATGAGATATTTAGGGTTGAGATGTGGATGCTTACTAGAGGTAGTAAGTACATTGATGACCTGCCATGAGATCATCACATGGATGTCCTATTCTAATGTTAGTGATAATCTCATCATAGAATGGTGCAAGTATCCTTAGACTTGAGGTGCTCAAGGATATCTTAGATATTGATTACGTGCTTTGACTCCATTCCTTGTTGCCTTACGAGAGTCGCTCATAGGGTGGTGCTTGGGTGCAGTTTGAGGTATTCAAGGTAATTGAGTAGCCAATAGAGGATTCACCACTTCGTGATAGCGTAAGATGATACCCATGGCCTCTTGTTAGGGTCATTACTTAGAAATCTCGGCCGAGTATGTATGTCGTGAAGAGTGTCTCCAAGTGACATATAAAGTAATGAGTCCCGTGACAAGAACTGAAATCACTGGACTAGATTTGACGTAGTCGCCTAGTGAGAGTTGACACATTGCCCATACTCATAACCAAGTGGGGTATAGGATGGTGAAAGGACGAATTGCACGGTAATTGTCTATGGAAGGGTTCGTGATATGGTCTATGATGAATATATATTCATTCGTCAAACCAATTACTTTCCGGTCAATTGGGGGTCATGATGTGTTGCTAGATACCGCTCATGACTTGCTTAGATTAAGTGTTAATCTAAGTGGCCAACATAACCGGGAACCTAATGGGTCACACGCATAAGAGTGTCTCGGAGAACTTGTAAAATAGTTTTAGACAGAGTCCCAATATATGGAGAGCAATCGGATTAAATGGATCCCGATGAGATCGAGATATGTCCCGATGAGATCGCGACATTGATATTGCTGAAAAACGCTTCGGGGTTTTCCCATACCGACCAGTAGGCGGTAGGACCAACCCAGTGGATCGACCACTTCAAGATTTATTTATATATATATAATTAATTAATTAATTAAAGAATTAATTAATTAATATATATATATATATATGCACGGAAGGAGATGATGGAGTCTTAAAAGTTTAACTTTATATATATATATATATATATATATAAAGGCCATACGTGGATGGACCTCCACCTGTAACATATTATAGTCTTTAAAGGTTAAAGACATGTGGCAATTGAAGAGGAGAAGTGGTGAAGTTCGTTGGTTTAAAAAGATGAAGATGAAAAAGAAAGTTTTTCAATGCTTGCTTTGGAAGCATACGAGTATCATCTTCCTCTCTTCTTCAAGCTTCTTCATCTCCTTCTCTCCATTGTTTCCAAGCTTTCCATAGAACAAAGGTAAGATCTAGTAGTCTTTAATTTGTTCTAGCTATTCCCGGGTCAAAGGGTTTGTCCCGGTTAGGTTCTCCGATCTCTGCGTGGATACCGTTAGAGACGGTCTCCTTTGGTCGTTCGGTTTGAGTTTGTTATATATATATACATGGATCCTGGCTTTCGGGAAGGTCCCTGAACAAAAATTTTTGTTTTTCGCACCGTGGGCATGTGATGCTCACACCGGGATTTTCCTACAGTTCCTACTTTTTTGACTAAATGTCAATTTTCATTTGAACAAAAAGAAACTGCATCCTGAAATGAATAAATATGATCCAGAAACTGAAAAGAACTTTCAAGAAGTTTCAAAGGCATATGAGGTGAACTGTGAAGACTGCAATCACTGCCAGCTCTGTTTCCCATTCTCTATATATTTAATGCAATTTCTTCTTCTTTTGTTATTGTAGGTATTGAAAGATGAAGAGAAGCGTGCACAATATGATGAGGTTTAACTTTATGGTGACTTCAAGTTAATTGAGTTGAATTTAATGATCAGTTTCTTTTATGGAGGAGAGAATTAAAGGTTTTTTTTTATAGAGATCCTTATATTTTTAACAGTTACTAACTTGGTTCCATCGATGACATTTCAGGAAAAGAAAGCTTAGTTTCTTTAGCAACAGAAGCATCAAGGAGAGCTCTTCAGATGGCAGAGATTGACCTTGATGATGTAGACATGGTGTTGTTCTGCTCATCTATTCCAGAAGATCTTTTCGGTAGTGCTCCTCAGGTATAACTTGATGTTTTATGGTTCTTCTATTTTCTTAATATTGCTAACAACAAGAAATTGAGCTATGAATGGTTGAATGAAAAAGCAAAAAGTTGTGTGATTCATGAGACAGTATGATTACTGTTTAAATTCATATTTATTTACTCTTTGCTTCATCTACTATCCACCATCTATGTGTCCATAGAATCGTTTTCTTGTCTACCCTCTTAATTTATGATACAAGTTAATAATATGCTAAAGTGCAACTTGATTTGCTTAGCTTCTTTTAAATTCATCTTGTCTATTAGTGCAGTAACTTAAAACCAATTATTTCTTTCATGTTTCGAAGAACCAATATCACTGTGATGAATGTACCTACTTAACTAAAACAACGTTCGATGTTTGCTTGCTTCCTCCAAATTAATCAGTATGTGTCAGGTCGTGGAACTGATTCATTTCTTTTGTGATTTCTTTTAAAGAACTGGAGGAAAGGATAAATTTTTCCACTGTACAAGATGTGTTGAGTGATTTATAGGACAAGTTAAATTAGAAAATGAAATTCAATTTTGATAATTTGATAGCTCAGTTGTTTAGTAACGATTTTAATTATTTAATTTTTCAGGTTGCTGCTATTCAAATTCAATCAAAGATGCACATCATTGTGCGGAAGGAGTTATGCACCATAATTGTCCAGTTTGTTTTGAGGTACTATTACACCAATACAATGTTAACTGGTTAACACAAGATCTTGAAAATTGTTGATTGACACTTAGCAATATCCTATATAGTGTGCAGTTTCTATTTGAGACTTGTAATCTGCAATTGCAAGGCAGCAAAAATTCCTGCGAGCAAAGTTTGGTGGAGTTGATGATGAAATACCTGATGATGAAGTCATAATTAATTTTTTTGCATAATTTCATAATTAATTTTTTTGAACAGTCTCTGCATATTGTCATAATTTAATTTTCTTGAATCAGTCTGGCATGGCATATAAAATACCGTGATTTATTTTTTCATTCCAATTGATACTTTTCATCCTTTTCACTATTTGGGGAAGCATAATTGGCAACGCTTGAAGCCACATCTAGGTCTAAGTTGGGAAGTATATGACCTGTGGAATTTTAGTTCTCTTTTAGTTCATTTTTCATAATTGCTCTTCCATTAAATTGATATGTTTTGTTCAATTTCTCTTCTGGTTAAAGTTATTTCCTATTATTTCTATGACATCATCTTCTTCTTATCTGGGGCTTCACTTTAGCACTTATCTCAAGTTTAGATATTTTATTATGCTTAGTGTATTCAGGATAGTCTCAATGACAAAATATCTAGTAACGTGAAATCTCTGGAGATGACACTTCTTATTCTCAATCAAGACGACAACAAGATAGAGGGTATGAAGAAGGTAATTCTTTGTGGATTGTGTATGATCCTGCCTAATGTATCTTTAGAAATTTGTGGTATCACATCAAATACATAACTTTTTAGGCCCTTAATGTTCTGTCTCAAGCTTTATAAGCTGACCCAACATCTGAAATTGGAAATCTTGTTGCTATCATTGTTTTAATATCTTTTCAACATTGAATGCACACTGTTGAAGGACAAAAACGAAAGGTTGAAGAAAGCGAGCAATTGCGAGTTGATTGATTGGTTTCTGGGTGGCTGTTATAAGGATTTCTGATTTGTTTCGTGTTTGTGAGTATATTTTCTCTTGGTTCTTCATTATTTATTTATTTTTCTCTCTATGTCTTATAAATCTTAAAGGTTGTTTCTTTTTGTTTCACCTGAAGAAAAAGATTGTTTCTTTTATTGTTTGACTGTGTTGTCATGTCCTGGTTATTTATCTTTTTGTTTTATGAATTTTATTACCCATGATAATCTTCCAGTTGTTGTTCTTAGACACCGGAGGGATGGAGGTCAGTCTACAACATAACATAGCTTTTGTATTGGCTTTAAAGGGAATAATGTTGTGGTATATTTTTGGTTAATCTTTTTTCTGCTACTACTGATTGAATTACCTGTGCCTTTTACAGACCAAGGGTAAGTATTTTATCAATAACCACCTGAGCCTTAGGGTGATGTACCACAGGGATGCTGAGACAAAATCTGCTCGCATAGTTGGGTTTGAGGTTACTCCAAATAGGTACTTTGTCATCTTCCTTTTTGTGATTTTGACTTTGCATTTTTATTGTTTAAGTTATTTATGTAGTTGCAGAGATCCTACGATTTGGCATTCAATCATATATTCTATATTTGAGTCAACCACATGGCATTGTATGATTATTTTTAGGCACAAAAAGTTTCAGTCATTTACCTTCTTTTGGTTGCATCTTTGTTTTGTATATTGAAAATTTGGAATCTGGATGTCTTTAATTGCTTGGAGTTGCTAATGAAATTACTTTATGGTGACTTCAAGTTAATTGAGTTGAATTTAATGATCAGTTTCTTTTATGGAGGAGAAGAATTAAAGGTTTTTTTTTTGTGGAGATCCTTATATTTTTAACAGTTACTAACTTGGTTCCATCGATGACATTTCAAGAAAAGAAAGCTTAGTTTCTTTAGCAACAAAAGCATCAAGGAGAGCTCCTCAGATGGCAGAGATTGACCTTGATGATGTAGACATGGTGTTGTTCTGCTCATCTACGCCAGAAGATCTTTTCGGTAGTGCTCCTCAGGTATAACTTGATGTTTTATGGTTCTTCTATTTTCTTAATATTGCTAACAACAAGAAATTGAGTTATGAATGGTTGAATGAAAAAGCAAAAAGTTGTGTGATTCATGAGACAGTATGATTACTGTTTAAATTCATATTTATTTACTCTTTGCTGCATCTACTATCCACCATCTATGTGTCGATAGAATCGTTTTCTTGTCTACCCTCTTAATTTATTATACAAGTTAATAATATGCTAAAGTGCAACTTGATTTGCTTAGCTTCTTTTAAATTCATCTTGTCTATTAGTGCAGTAACTTAAAACCAATTGTTTCTTTCACGTTTCGAAGAACCAATATTGTTGGGACCCGATCCGAAAACCGGATCCCAAACGGAAAACGAAGGAAATAAAGCGAATTCACATAGGATAAATTGAATCCGAAGGTGGATCAATAACAAAATGAGGAAGCAACGAATCGAATACAAATTACGAACGAATATCGATTCATCCAACTGAAAAAAATTCCGACATCCATTGAACACTTAAAGCATAGAAAACTTATTGCATTGGAAACCTAGACTATCCGTTCTGAAAAATCCAGTATAATTTTTTTTTCTTTTTCCTTTCTTTTTTTTCTTTTCTTTCTTCTTCCTTAATAGATTTTCAATTCATAATCATTTTCTTATACACTCATTTGAATCTCAATTCTCGTTTTCATACCCATTTCTCCAAAATTTCAAAAGATAACTACCGCATTCTAACTAACCCAAACCTGCAAAGTGTTTAAAATACACTTCTATATTTCTCACACAATAGCCAGAATCATCGGACTCTCCGTCCGGAATCCAACTCAACACACGCAATCCTATACCTACAAATCCATATCCTTTAACATATTATATCAAAACAATTCCCAATAATCATACACAAACTTATATCTCAATTCCATACTCAAATCACAATTCATTTTAACTTTCCATATACAAATCCATAGTGTATATACGTCATGAATACGTGCTTACCAAATATTCCATAATACAACATCGATAATAAAATCCGAATACACAATACACAATATACGAAAACCTTCATTTTCTTTCACCCGATCTTCTTCTCATCACCTGTGGATGGGAATGAAGGGGGTTAGCTTATAGCTCGTGGGTAACAGTTTATAACAAAAAATATAAGCAAAATCCTTGAAATTCTTTTTCTTTTATGGTCTTCAAAAACATTTCTTTGAAATCCGTAAAGCACATTTTCTAAAAGTTTCGTTCTTGCTGTAGTCAAATCATAATTGCAAAACGTATGATTTTTAGGCTTTCAGCCATAAACCCATAGGTTGCAAAACATGAATGCATCAACTTGACAGTTCATAAATGCAATGGCAAATCACATAAGCAATGCACAACACATGGCTCGAGAGTTCCGTAAACACAACGAATAAAACAAAGTTTATCGTAAACTATCCGAGTTCGATTTCTCAAGGATCTCGTTGCCTTAAGCGGGCAGCCGGGAGAAGGCTATAACTATACGTCGACATGCACGTGACTATCCATCGGTAACTCTCTCGCCCACACAAAAGCATATAAGCAATGCTTAAGATCATTTATTGAATGCTCTTTCTTTCGAATATACGAAATGCCATAAAATCTTTCGAGGCATAACACAAATGTATTTTGCAATTCATCAAAAGTTCATGTATGGAATCAATGATGATTTTTCAAATCATTCACACAATGATGCAACACTTATGATGCAATTGAAATCAGAAAATCCTTTTATTTAAAGAAAGCAGTAGTGGCTTATAAATTCTATTATAAACAGGTACCCATCTCGAATCGCTGCTAGAAACTTATTCCTCTTTCCAATTTGTCCATTGGTTCCTTCTTTCTTCCAATTTAACTTCACCTAAAGCAATTTCACCCAAAATCGACATCATAAATAACTTAATCCTCAAATTGAACTTAGAAAACATAAATCCCTCATACATTCAAGCTTTCTAAATTATAAATTTCCAAAAGCCCCAAATTTCAAATTTGGGCATAAACCCTAATTCTCAAAATCCCAAATTAAACCCATCATACTTAGCAATCATCAAAATTGACTTCATACTCCATAAACCCATACCATTTTCCATATTTCTAAACCATAAATCGAAGGAAAGCTCAAAGCTCAACTTTTCTCTTACCTCAAACTTTTCACCATTTTCGGATTTATTAGGCTTGGAAGGAAGCTCTCTTCTCCTTCCATCTTTTTCCTTCATGAATCAATGAAAAACTGAGCTTGAACCTCCAAACATCCGAAACCCTAAGCTCTCCCTTCTTTCTTATTTTCTTCAGTTCTTCTCCACCGAAACAAACTCTCTCTCTTCTCTCCTCTTATTTCTTTTAAGCCTTTTGGGCAATAATCGTGATTCTCCTCCAAACAACCACAGCCCCCTTGCTTTTATAGTGCCAGGTCAATTAATGAATAAGGAATGACCCATAAGCCCCTCCATTTAAGCCTATAAACTTAACCCTTTTAGTAAACTTCCAAAATTGCCCCTTCATTAGTCTTTAAAACTGACATCTTGTCTGATTATTTCGATCAGGTAAATGAAGTCCTTTGATAAAACTTTCTTCTAAATAAATGTTCCTCTATGTCCTACGAATCCATCACTTCAAGAATCAGATCAATCGGAGCTCTATAGCTCAAGATATCTCAAAAATACTGAAGTTTGTTCTTCAGACTCGAGGCTGACTATTACACCTGACTTCCGACCCATATTTGAAAGGCTTAGAGGCTCCATTGTCGATAGGCTCCTTCATAACATTTGTATCCTCATCTCTCTAGTTTAATTCTAAAAGAAAATCAGATCGATCGGAGCTCTACCAATCGAGATATATCCAAAATACTGAACAATGTTAGGACCTTTTCCACAGGTCAGCTCACTTAGATCAGGTTGATCTTTTTCCATTTAATTCTAAAACCAATAAATCTAGTATGGAAAGATAGAGAAATGTCTTAGGAATTTAACGCTTCAAAAATTAGGTCGATCGGATGTCAAACGAAGAAGTTATGGCGAAAGATTAAACAAAGGTCGGTCATCCAAATCAGAGCTCATACTTGCGAGCGGCTCAGCGGGGATGGCCGAGGGACATGACCAGCGGAATGGCCGAGGTGAAAGGCCAAATGAAATGGTCGAGATATACAGGCCGAACAAAGAGAGAGAAGTCAGTTGGCCAAAATGAATAGGCCGAGCTATCACAAGGAACACAGGTCGCTCGGCCAAAACGAATAGGCCGAGCTATCGCAAGGAACACAGGTCGCTCGGCCAAAACGAATAGGCCGAGCTATCACAGGAACACAGGTGTCGCCGCCAAAACGACAGGCCGAGCTACCACAAGGAACACAGTCGCTCGCCAAAACGAATAGGCCGAGCTATCACAGGAACACAGTCGCCGGCAAAACAAATAGGCCGAAGCTATCACAGCTAAGCGATCGCAGTCACCGAACGATCGAAGCGCCAGGCGATCCGGCGCTTGAAAGAATCAGGAGTCGGTCGGTCGGCACCCGATCCGACCTTCAAACTTCAAAAACCAGAAACTTTCTATTCCAAAGTCCAAACACATTATATTTTATATCACTGTGAAGACCAAGATGAATCTTACAACTTTCAACTCAGTTCTTCAAAATTCACCAACTTAGTAACGACAGAAAACTGACAGGAAGCTCTACCACTTCCACAGAAAACTCCACAACCACATTCCATCTTGAACTTATCAATTTTCTCAAATCACAGATTCTATCTTCTCATCATCATGCTAAAACAATAACAAAAACTGCTAAAACTCATAACTTATTATTCCTTGATCTAAAAATTACTTACTTTATATCAAACTAAAGATCTACTCAAAATATTCAATTTTCATGAAGAACTTAAGGGCTGATTTAACCTCTAAAGAGGTCAATTTCCCAGTCAAAGCTTCAGCCAAAACATAGGTCAACTCTCAAGTCAAACTTTCTATATCAAAACCCAACTTTCAAAATTCTCCGTCTTCTTATTCACTTACTGTCATAACCCACACAAACCTATTCAAAACTCAAGGTCATCATAATCTATAATTTCCATAAATAATTTCATACATCAATCCAAAACCTAAACCAATTATAATCATCTATAACACGATTCACATACAAAAATACTTATTTAATTTCATTTTCATATTTCCGTATTTTTCACTCAAGGATCGGGGTCCAACAAATATCACTGTGATGAATGTACCTACTTAACTAAAACAACGTTCGATGTCTGCTTGCTTCCTCCAAATTAATCAGTATGTGTCAGGTCGTGGAACTGATTCATTTCTTTTGTGATTTCTTTTACAGAACTGGAGGAAAGGATAATTTTTTCCACTGTACAAGATGTGGTGAGTGATTTATAGGACAAGCTAAATTAGAAAATGAAATTCAATTCGGATAATTTGATAGCTCAGTTGTTTAGTAACGATTTTAATGATTTAATTTTTCAGGTTGCTGCTATTCAAATTCAATCAAAGATGTACATCATTGTGCGGAAGGAGTTATGCACCATAATTGTCCAGTTTGTTTTGAGGTACTATTACACAAATACAATGTTAGCTGGTTAACACAAGATCTTGAAAATTGTTGATTGACACTTAGCAATATCCTATACAGTGTGCAGTTTCTATTTGAGACTTGTAATCTGCAATTGCAAGGCAGCAAAAATTCCTGCGAGCAAAGTTTGGTGGATTTGATGATGAAATACCTGATGATGATGTCGAAGAGGAGGGGAAAAGGGGCCTTGTTTGGGGTGGGGAAAAGGACCAATATTACAATGCTGATAATTATGATTTCGAGGTAAGGATTTCATTTTTTTTAAAGATAATATCCCTCTTATATTATCAAATTACTTGCTTTCTATTTTGTTAACTAACCATTTTTCATTCGAGAAATGATTTTTCCCTAGTCAGTGTAGCAAGTTAATTGTTCTAAAGTTTCGTAATATTTAATTGGTGATATAGTTTGCATATTATTTTCTAGCTGCAATCAAGTGATGATGAGGCCCCTATAGACGAGGAAGCAGAAGTTTTAAGATTGCAGAGGGAGAAGGCCAAATCTTTATCACCGGAGGATTTTGGCCTCGAGGACTTTCAGGAAGATGGAAGTGATAGGGAATTATCTTTAGGGGTAAACTTCTATACTCAGTTGTGTACTTGGTGTTGCTAATGTATAATTTTCTCGGTGATGTTAATTATTGCGGTAATTGGAGTTTGGTTAGCTGAAAAGTGATGCTTCTCATTGAATAAGCTGACTGGGATACATCAAGAGTTAGGGATAAGCTCCAAGTAGATATAGATTTGCATATTACTTCTGTTTATATATGCTTGTCTTTTTCCTTTTTGAATCTTAGTCCTGAAATGTGGCAATGTGGTAAAGTTCAAAAACAAGAATATTTTCTTCCATGTTATATACTATAGATACATCAAGAGTAAGGGATAAGCTCCAAGTAGATATAGATTTGCATATTATTTCTATTTATATATGCTTGTCTTTTTCCTTTTTGAATCTTAGGCCTGAAATGTGGCAATGTGGTAAAGTTCAAAAACAAGAATATTTTCTTCCATGTTATATACTATAGCAAATGAAGTTATTTACTTCATTGATAGCTAGAAACTGGTTCCTACTTTGTTGACTAAATGTCAATTTTCATTTGAACTAAAAGAAGTTGCATCCTGATATGAATAAAGATGATCCAGAAGCTGAAAAGAACTTTCAAGAAGTTTCAAAGGCATATGAGGTAAACTGTGAAGACTGCAATCACTACCAGCTCTGTTTCCCATTCTCTATATATTTAATGCAATTTCTTCTTCTTTTGTTATTATAGGTGTTGAAAGATGAAGAGAAGCGTGCATAATATGATGAGGTTTAACTTTATGGTGACTTCAAGTTAATTGAGTTGAATTTAATGATCAGTTTCTTTTATGGAGGAGAAGAATTAAAGGTTTTTTTTATGGAGATCCTTATATTTTTAACAGTTACTAACTTGGTTCCATCGATGACATTTCAGGAAAAGAAAGCTTAGTTTCTTTAACAACAGAAGCATCAAGGAGAGCTCTTCAGATGGCAGAGATTGACCCTGATGATGTAGACATGGTGTTGTTCTGCTCATCTATGCCAGAAGATCTTTTCGGTAGTGCTCCTCAGGTATAACTTGATGTTTTATGGTTCTTCTATTTTCTTAATATTTCTAACAACAAGAAATTGAGTTATGAATGGTTGAATGAAAAAGCAAAAATTTGTGATTCATGAGACAGTATGATTACTGTTTAAATTCATATTTATTTACTCTTTCCTGCATCTACTATCCACCATCTATGTGTCGATAGAATCGTTTTCTTGTCTACCCTCTTAATTTATGATACAAGTTAATAATATGCTAAAGTGCAACTTCATTTGCTTAGCTTCTTTTAAATTCATCTTGTCTATTAGTGCAGTAACTTAAAACCAATTGTTTCTTTCACGTTTCGAAGAACCAATATCACTGTGATGAATGTACCTACTTAACTAAAACAACGTTCGATGTCTGCTTGCTTCCTCCAAATTAATCGATGCGTGTCGTGTCGTGGGCCGATTCATTTCTTTTGTGATTTCGTTTACAGAACTGGAGGAAAGGATAACTTTTTCCACTGTACAAGATGTGGTGAGTGATTTATAGGACAAGCTAAATTAGAAAATGAAATTCAATTCGGATAATTTGATAGCTCAGTTGTTTAGTAACGATTTTAATGATTTAATTTTTCAGGTTGTTGCTATTCAAATTCAATCAAAGATGCACATCATTGTGCGGAAGGAGTTATACACCATAATTGTCCAATTTGTTTTGAGGTACTATTACACCAATACAATGTTAGCTGGTTAACACAAGATCTTGAAAATTGTTGATTGACACTTAGCAATATCCTATACAGTGTGCAGTTTCTATTTGAAACTTGTAATCTGCAATTGCAAGGCAGCAAAAATTCCTGCGAGCAAAGTTTGGTGGAGTTGATGATGATGTCGAAGAGGAGGGGAAAAGGGGCCTTGTATGTAACATCCCATCATCGATGGGAAGTATAATTTGGTAATTTGGAACGGGTTAGGAATTTTTTAACATACCTCAGTATGTTTATGCATCATATAGCCTCTATATAGATATGAATGGTAATTTTTGCACATGCACATGATTTGTACATGCATTCATGACATTTCCCGACATGTGTATTTTTGTGAAATATGTGATATTTGTGTTTGAAAAATTGAATTGAAGTGCTCTAGGTGTGTTTTACATTTTTAGGGATTTGTGAGAATTTTTCTGGAATTTTTCGGGGTAGTTGCCTGCATAGGAAAATTTCTAACTGGTCGATCGAGTGAATTTTCAAGATCTGAGCAATTTCGTCCAATGGCACGGAATAATGGGTACATTAATTTGGGATTGTTATTAGAGCTATTAGAATTGGATGGATTAAAGATTAATTTGGATTAGGGTTCTTTGATTAAAAGATTAAATAGGATTAAATTAATTTTGTCTTTTCCCCTTTAAAGCCAGTGTCCTCCTTCAATTATGAGACTTGTCTTATTCCCCATGTGTACCAACGACACTTCTCCTTGGAAAGGGTTTAAAATCACTTTGAAAGCTTAGCAAATTCTCTCATCCGTAGCTTTGCTTCATCCTTCCTTGGTGTTCTTTTCCTTCCCTCCTTCCTTCTTCCTTGTTGGTTTCCTCTTTCCATTAAGTTGCTACTCTTCTCTTCTACCTTAAGTGCTTCCTTATCATGTATCCAAGCTTAAGCCTTGTGATGGTGAGTGTGTTAAGTCAAACCAGACTTCACGTATTAAATAATTTTGAAAATAAACAAAGAGAAATATACTAAGAAAAATGACACGGAAAATGTATTAAGGAAAAGCGATTTATACAAAAGCAAACGGAAAGAAAAGCAGACGGAAGGAAAAGCATATAATACAAAAGCAGACGAAAGAAAAGCAGACGGAAGGAAAAGCAGATGATACAAAAGAAGACGAAAGAAAAAGACGAAAGAAAAGCGACGCATACAAAAGGCATTTAAAGAAAAAAGCGATCGGAAGGAAAAGCGAGGCGAAAGAAAAGCAGACGGAAAGAAAAGCGATTTATACAAAAGGCATTTAAAGAAAAAGCAGACGGAAAGAAAAGGATTTATACAAAAGGCATTTAAAGAAAAGCAGACGGAAGAAAAGCGGGCGATACAAAAGCGACGGAAGCTTTACGAAGACAAAAGCGATGATGATGAAAATAAGACGGAAGAAAGAAACATCAGTTTAAGACGGTTACGGAGCTAAATTGAATAACCGTTTCTTTAAAGATTCAAGAAGCAGATAGTCAAGAAACAGTTGAAGTTCCGACTATAAATAAGAGTCGAGATTGAAGAAGAAATAACTTTTAGAAAAAGTGAATGAAACTCTGTATTCAATATCCGTCTATCTCGAGAAAATTGCGAACTATTTTCGAGTGTATATTGAGAAGAGCAACTCTTTTGTAAAAGCTCTTTATCGCTTTTCATTTTGAAAAAGTGCTGAGATAGCTCAAGAGGCTAAGAGTAAAAGAATACTTGCTGTTAAGAGACTGAAGAGGCTCGATCTAAAGAATACTTGTAATCAGTTTGGAGATAGTGAAAATCTCAGAAGAATATCTGAGGACTGGACGTAGCCCACGGTTTGGGGTGAACCAGGATAAAATTGATGTGTTTCTCTCTCTAACTCTTACTTTTCTTAAATCATAGTTTTCATTATTAACAAAGTTTTTCAAACTAGTTAAGAATTGATTTACGATAAGTTTTCGAAAGAACAAGCAATTGTTATTGAAGGATTAAAGAAAAGTTTATCACAATTCAACCCCCTTATTGTGTATCTTGGTCATATTATTACTCAATATATTAACGTGTGATTTACTTCAATTGGTATCAGAGCGAGGTGTTCAAGAATCACTCTAATAAAGTGTGAACTAAAGAAAATGGTGGAATCACACACGATATTGCGAAGGAGCCTCGGTCACGGACCTCCAAAGATTCAATGGTGAAGACTACCACTATTGGAAGGATCGGATGAGATTGTTTATCGAGTCTACTCACATTGACCTTTGGGACATCATCGAGAATGGACCTTACACACCAAGATGATGATAAAATCCAATTCCACGAGAAAGATGGACAAATGAAGCGAAAGCAAGATTTCAACTAAACTCCAAAGAGAAATTTTTCTTGAGTTGTGCATTGGGCAGAAGCGAGTATGACAAAGTGCATGGATGCGATACTGCCAAAGAAATGTGGGATACATTATCAATTGCACATGAAGGAACAAATCAAGTGAAGGAGTTCAAGATAAGTATTTTGGTGCATCAGTACGAGTTATTCAAGATGAAGGAAGAAGAGACCATTGATCAAATGTTTGGAAGATTCCAAACAATTGTTAATGGGCTAAAAGCTCTTGGAAGAACGTACAACAGTCAAGACCATGTTCGAAAGATTTTGAGGAGTCTGCCCAAAAGATGGAGACCCAAAGTAACTGCTATACAAGAAGCCAAAGACCTAAGCGTACTGAAGCTTGATGAATTGCTTGGATCGTTGGAGATACATGAAGTAGAGCTTGATGCGGAAGATAAGCCCAAAAAGGAGAAGTCCATAGCGCTCAAAGCAAGTCAAAAGAATCACAAAATCCAGAAGAAGAAAACAAAAAGGAATACATCAAAGGCGTTAAAGATTGAAGAAGCAAAGGATGATGATTCCAGGAAGTCAGAATCTGAATCAAGTGATGAAGACGATGAGCTATCTTTCATTTCAAGAAAGATAAGAAGAATGTGGAAAAAGAAGTCCAAAGGAAATTCAACATTTAGAAGGAGCAATGCAAAGACGATAAAAAATCGATAAAGCATCCATTACCCGTTATGAATGCAAGAAGCGGACATTACAAGTCCGAGTGTCCAATGTTGAAAAGACAACCCGTAGGAGTAGAGATAACAAGAAAAGCATGATGGCAACGTGGGAAGATCTGGATTCATCGTAATCGGATACAAGTTCACAAGTCGTAACATGCTAACATATGTCCGTAGTCAAGAAGAAAGTGATGAGGAGGTAACTTCCATCTATAATGATATACAAGATGCTTATTCAGAATTGTTAGAGGATTCTCATGCTATTCTGAAAGAGTACAAGCTGTTGAAGAAGAAATATGCAGAAAACCTCAAACATACTCATGAGATAGAGAGTGAGAATATAAGTTTGAGAAAGCAAATTGAGGAATTGAATAACAACAAAGTTGTAGATAGATCTGAAGAGATTAATCAATTGAAACGAGAATTAATAATCTCTCAATTGATCTAGCTAAATTCTGAGATAGTACAAAAGGATGGATGAAATGATAGGAGAATACGTACATCAGGGGATAAAAGCTGGATTAGGGTTTACTAAAAATAAGCTGACATTACGTAGTAAAATCGGTTGCTAAAAAATAAGAAAAGATATCAATCGATTTTCGGAAAGGTCATCAACATTATCATTCTACATCATTATCATTCATTACATCGTATTAACCTAAAGGACCCAAGAGAATCTGGTACCTAAAATAAAATAATATCTCCCACGAAATCCTTCGTTGGAAGAACCAGAAGCACCATTGGTGTATGGACGATGGATGCTCGCGTCACATGACGGAAAACAAGTCTATGTTCCTAGATCTTGATCAAGAAAGGAGGATCAAGAACTTTTGGAGACAACCAACAAGGAAAGATAATCGGGTTTGGTAAGATTGGTAAGAATTCTCATGCATGCATTAATAACGTATTACTATTTGATGGTTTAAAGCATAACTTGATAAGTATTAGTCAATTATGTGATTCGGTTTTGAAGTTTCTTTTAATCAAAAATTTTGTGAAGTCGAAACAAAGATGGTTCCATCTTCTTTTCAGCCAAAAGACGAAACAATCTTTATAAAATTGATTTAGGCGATTTTCGGTCTCAAAATATTTCATGTTTTTATCTATCAAGATGAAAGACGATTTGGCATAAAAACTAGGTCATGTCAGGTTTTAAACATATTTCAAAACTTTTGAAACATGATTTGGTAAAGGTTTGCCACAAATTCGTTTTGACAAAGATTTCTTTTGTGAAAGTTGTCGAGAAAGGAAACAAGTTAAAATCTCTTTCTCTTGAAACATTTCATAACTTCTTCTAGACCACTGAGTTGTTACATATGGACTTATTTGGTCCAACAAGAGCAATAAGTCTTGGTGGAAAGAAGTATGGACTTGTGATTGTTGATGATTTTACAAGGTTTTGTTGGATACTTTTTCTATCACATAAAGATGAGTCTTTCAAGTGTTTTAGAAACCTTTCCATGAGATTACAAAATGAAAGAGGAATGTCTATAGCAAGCATAAAGAGTGATCATGGAGGAGAATTTGAAAATGAGAAGTTCATAGTATTCTGCGAAGAAAAAGGAATTTTTCATAACTTCTCTGCCCCAAGGACTCCACAGCAGAATGGAGTTATTGAGAGGAAGAATAAGACGATTCAAGAGATGGTAAGAACAATGCTGTGCGAGATGAATCTTCCTAAATACTTCTGGGCAGAAGCTGTCAATACAGCATGCTACATTCAGAATAGAGTGTTGCTGCGACCAATGCTGAAGAAAACTCCCTATGAGTTGTGGAATGGAAGGAGACCAAACATTTCTTATTTCCATCCTTTTGGCTGCAAGTGCACTTTTCTGAACACAAAGGAAGCTCTGGACAAATTTGATGCGAAGACACTTTCAGGAATTTTTCTAGGCTATTCTCTCACTTCAAAGGCATTTAGAGTCTTCAACCTCACCTCAAAGACTGTTGAAGAAACTATTCACGTTAAGTTCGATGATAGCTCTCAACCCAATAAGGAAGAGGAATCAGAAGATGATCTTTATTAAGATGCCCTTGACGCAGTTGTAAGGAAGTATCTTCATCGAGAACACTTCATGATGAAAAGATGATATCTCTAAGAATTTTGAGTTAAAGAAAGATTGGAGATACAAAATCTCTCATCCTAAAGAGTCAATTATCGGAGAAACCTCAGAAGGTGTAAGAACAAGGTCCAAGTTCAGAAGAGAAGCCAACGTGGCATTTATATCTGAAGTAGAACCTAAAAAGATTGATGAAGCTCTAAAAGATGAAGCATGGATATTAGCTATGCAAGAGGAGTTGAATCAATTCAAGAGGAATAAAGTCCGGTCCTTAGTTCCTAAACCCGAAAAGAAATCCATTATTGGTACTAGATGGATATTCAAGAATAAGCTAGATGAATCGGGAAAAGTAAGTCGCAATAAGGCAAGATTAGTAGCACAAGGCTATAATCAGCAGGAAGGAATAGACTATAATGAGACATATGCTCCAATGTGAAGACTTGAAGCAATAAGGATCTGCTTGCATATGTTGTTTGCCATGACATAAAGCTTTTTCAGATGGATGTAAAAGTGCATTTCGAATGGCTTTATAGATGAAGAAGTCTATGTCAAGCAACCTCCTGGATTTGAGGATATAAAGTATCCAGATCATGTCTGAGACTTCATAAAGCCTTATATGGATCAAACAGCTCCTAGAGCATGGTATGATCGTCTGAGCTCATTTCTTATTGAAAATGGATTTACTAGAGGTAAAGTTGACAAAACTCTTTTAGGAAGAACTTGTATAATGATTTTATTATTGTGCAAATTTATGTTGATGATATTATTTTGGTGCCACCTCAAAAAGTTATGCATAAGCTTTGAAAATATGATGAAAAATGAATTTGAGATGAGCATGATGGGTGAGTTAAAATTCTTTCTTGGATTGCAAGTAAAGCAAACTAAGGATAAGATTTTTATCCATCAACAAAATATGTCAAAGAATTGTTGTCTAAATTTGATATGCGCGTGTTAAAAGTATGTCTACACCGATGCATCCTTCAAACTTGTTGTCGAAAGACGAAAGTGGTAAGAAGGTGGATCAAACCCTATTAGAGGATGATTGGTTCTTTGCTTTATCTTACAAAGAAGTAGACCTGACATTCTATTCAGGTGTATGCTTGTGTGCAAGGTTTCAGCCGATCTAGAGAATCTCATTACATAGTAGTAAACGAATTTTGAGATATCTCGCAGTACTACCGATCTTTGCTTAATGTATGAGAAAGGTAAAGATTTTAGGTTGAATGGATATTGCGATGCGGACTATGCCGTGATAGGATTGAAAGGAAGAGCACGAGTGGTGGTTGTCACTACCTTGGACCAAACACAGTGTCATGGTCAAGCAAGAGACAAAGCTCGATTGCATTATCAACCGCAGAAGTTGAATATATGTCATCGCAGTTGTTGTTCACAATTACCGTGGATCAAGTATCAATTGGAGGACTACTCAATACAAGAGGAAGAGATTCCAATATATGCGACAACACCAAATACCATCGACTTGTCAAAGAATCCAATTCAACATTCAAGGGTGAAGCACATTGAAGTCGACATCATTTCTTGAGAGATTACGTTCAAGAAAGTTGTCGATCTACAATTCGTGGAAACGAAATTTCGCAAGCGATATCTTCACAAACCACTAAGTGAAGATCGCTTTAAAGAAATCGACGCAACCTCAATATGGTGATGTTAACGGACCAATCATCCGGTTTTTCGCAAAGAAGAAACAGATAGACGGAGGAGTTAACGGACCAATCATCCGGTTTTTCGCAAAGAAGAAACAGATGAGCGGAGGAGTTAACGGACCAATCATCCGGTTTTCGCAAAGAAGAAACAGATAGACGGAGGAGTTAACGGACCAACCATCCGGTTTTGTTCAGTAGAAGAAAGCAGATAGAGCGGAGGAGTTAACGGATCATTCATCGATTTTTAAAGACAAAGACAGAAAAGGCGGCGAGTTAACAGATTGATCATCGATTTTTCAAAAGAAAGACAATGAAACAAAGGAGTTAAACGGCGTTGACGGTTTCGGACTTAAAACTTCTTTCACAAAGAAAAATTTTAGAGGAAAAAAGGTCGTCGGATCATCGAGAAGTACAATCATTCTAGAATTTGCTATAAAATCCCTAAACCGACGTTTGGGATCTCTAACAAATTCGAAATTGCTAGTTCTCTGAAATCTCTCGAAAATTCTTCAAGCGAGTTCCTATTCACTCGTAATCAACAAGATGAATGTCAAGCCCATTTTGCGAGTTGATCCAGAGCAAGCTGGGAAGATTAGTAAACTTTGAAGATCTAAGAAGGAACAAATGGATATAGAGCCGGAGATAATAGCGGCGGGATGGAGAAACTTCTTTCAAATACGAGAGCAAGTTTATCTCAATGAAGTTTGTGAGTTCGAAACATACTAAAGCCGTGGATAATACAATCGATCGTATGTAGAAACACTCCACATTATAGTAACCAAGGAGTTCTTGGAAAGAGTCACTTGAATGTCCGAGTAGTGGAGTTCAACCTACTAACATGGTGAAATGGATGACTAAGCTGAAGTTGAACGAAGATGAAGTTACTCGTCAACTTTATGGTCGTAACAACCCAATCGAAAGAAGAGCCTCTTGGTTTGTACCAAAGCAAGGGTTTTGTTCTTGTTTTGTGTGACCGTGTGTTACCTAGATAGGTTCAAGACATCAAGTCACTACTTTGGATGAACAATGTATCCTTCATCTCCTGAATCACCAACCAATAGATTTACCATTTTTGATTTATCAATATATGGTTAAATCAATAAAGGATACAAACACTCTCCCGTATGGGATGTTGTTGACAAGGATGTTTAAAGAATCAGGAATCGATTGGGTTGGGAGTCGATAGAAGGTATCATAAGAAGTTATATAGATTCTACATCGATTGCAAAATGGGTCCGAGATTTTCAGACAAACAAGGAGCGAAGAATCAAGGAAAGCAACAACTGAGGGGGAGCCTAAAAGAAGAAATCCTCTATGAAGGAGAGAAGATCACACTCTCAGGAGTCGAAGTCAAGATCTGTTCGATTTTTTGAATCAGGTGACTTAAAGCGGAAAGGGGAACCTTTGGTGAGTGACATTCATAAGCAAGCAAGAACGTCACCCACAAAGGAAACTGTGCGACAGAAAGAAGCCAGTCCTTCCAGAGATTCAAGCAAACCAAAGCATTATGAACGATAGAGATCAAAAGCTACAAAATCATTGTCATCAATCCTTGAGAAAGTTTCAGAAACTCAATCTCAAGGAAATGAAGGAAAAAGGAAAGTAGAAGAACCTGAGAAGAAGAAAGTTCAATCCAAGAGGTCACCAAGGTTAAAGAAAATGAGTGCAAGAAAAGAAGAAAATCCAACAACAGAGGCAAAGGCTAAGAAGACAAGGCTAGAAGAAACTGTTGTTGACATTTCTAAACAATCTGCTGCATGTGCTGTTAGTGCTGTTGATGCTGCTGAAGTTAATATGGAAGCTGCTACTGAAGCGATTGTGGAAGCTGTTAAGGGTAATATTAAGGATTCTCACAAAATTCTTAATAATCCAATTTTTGAAGAAATAGTTCCTACTACTTTTCAGTCCACACTTGTCCATAAACAAGTTGCTACACATGTTTTGGAACGAAGGCTACTTGAAAGTTGTAAGTGTGATGACTAATGTTCCATCCAAGTATTTAACTTCTCAAAGAGAAAGATGGGAACATAGATTGGTTGTAGAGAGAGAAAGAAGACCAAGTCGGTCATCATCGAGACAAACCCAAGAGATTTGTCAAATCATTCTTCAAATCAGAGAATATGATAATGGCATTTCTCATCCATTGGATAGGGGTTACAAAATTTCTATGATCAAGCTCAAGAGAGTTGGGAGAGAACCATATCCACGAGCCATTTAGAGAGCGTATCACTTCTTATCCTATATCTTGAGCGGACAATAATCAAGGTGGTACCGATCTTCAACCACCAAATTTTGTTGAACTCAATTACGAGAAGCTAAAGTCGAAAGTTCAACTGAGCCAAGATTGGATGACATGTCTTCCGATCGATTAAAGAGGCGAGAAATTGATTGATGAAGCATGTAAGGAGAAAAGGAGTGGTAAGTCCATCTGCGTGTATCAAGATCCGGACCAAGTCTAACTAAGGCCACAACAAATGATCCACGGGGAGGCAATATCGAAATGGGTCAAGATTGTTCATTCGATTGGCAACTCGTAATGTTGTTTTACTATATATGCACCATTCTCGCTAAATTGACCTCTGTGGAGATCACTTCAATTGCGAAGCTATGCCATGGTTTGGGCGCACTTATCAACGAATAAGAGATTCCTATGATCTTGATATCAATGAACAAGTCAGTATTTGTTCCTCCTCCTCTTACGCAAATCATTGAACCAAATGTCTTTAACAAGGAAGCTTATACAACAACAAAGGTGTCATCGTTGAAAAGCAAGTTGTTAAGACAAGACCCTCGACTGCAGATGAATCATCAACTCTAAAGAAGCATGTTCGTAAGCTTGATAAAGATATGAAGAAGATTAAGAAGATGCTGAAAAGTTGGTGAAGCAGATTGGAAAATAATTTTTGATCAATAACAAATAGGGGAGAAGGAGAAGGAAGAGAGAAGGAGAAGGAAGAAATCAATTTGGAAGGATGAAGATAATTTTTCTTATCTCAATACTTCAGATAATTCACAAGTATATGATACTTTTCATATTTCTCTAAATTCACAAGTATTTGTTATTATCAAAAGGGGAGAATGTTAAGTCAAACCGACTTCACGATTAAATAATTTTGAAAATAAACAAAGAGAAATATACTAAGAAAAATGACACGGAAAAAGCAGACTAAGGAAAAGGAGACGATACAAAAGGCATTTGAAAGAAAAGGCGGAAGGAAAAGCAGATAATACAAAAGCAGATGAAAGAAAAGGAGACGGAAGGAAAAGCAGATGATACAAAAGCGATTTAAAGAAAAAGCGAAAGAAAGAAAAGGCATTTATACAAAAGGCATTTAAAGAAAAATAGACTAAGGAAAAGGCATTTAAAGAAAAAAAGAGCGGAAAGAAAAGCGATTTATACAAAAGGCATTTAAAGAAAAATGTAGCGGAAAGAAAAGCGCATTTATACAAAAGGCGAAAGAAAAAGCAGTACGGAAGAAAAAAAGACGATACAAAAAGCGCATTTTAAGCTTTACGAAGACAAAAGCAGATGATACTGAAAATAAGACGGAAGAAAGAAACATCGCTTAAGACGGTTACTGAGCTAAAGCTGAATAACCGTTTCTTTAAAGATTCAAGAAGCAGATAGTCAAGAAACAGTTGAAGTTTCGACTATAAATAAGAGTCGAGATTGAAGAAGAAATAACTTTTGGAAAAAGTGAATGAAACTCTGTGTATTCAATATCTGTCTATCTGAGAGAAAAATTGCGAACTATTTTCGAGTGTATATTGTGAAGAGCAACTCTTTTGTAAAAGCTCTTTATCAGTTTTTCATTTTTGAAAAAGTGCTACAGATAGCCTGAAGAGGCTAAGAGTAAAAGAATACTTGCTGTTAAGAGACCTGAAGAGGCTCAGTCTAAAGAATACTTGTAATCAGTTTGGAGATAGTGAAAATCTCAGAAGAATATCTGAGGACTGGACGTAGCCCACGGTTTGGGGTGAACCAGGATAAAATTGCTGTGTTTCTCTCTCTAACTCTTACTTTTCTTAAATCATAGTTTTCATTATTAACAAAGTTTTTCAAACTAGTTAAGAATTGATTTACGATAAGTTTTCTGAAAGAACAAGCAATTGTTATTGAAGGGATTAAAGAAAAGTTTATCACAATTCAACCCCCCCTTCTTGTGTATCTTGGTCATATTATTACTCAATATATTAACGTGTGATTTACTTCAGAGTGTTGTGTGTGTGAGTGGATGATTGTGTGGTGTAGGGAGGAAGGTAGAGACTTGGAAAAAGATTGGAGAATTTAAAGCTTGCTACTTGTTAAGGAAAGAATTGTATTTGTATTCCTTCTTTTGGTAGTTAGAAGCATTCATGGAGATCATTTATGCATTTACTTGATCATCATAGTGGTAGATTTGAATGGGTTTAAATGTATGCTTGTGTATGGATGAGTGAATGAATATGGTTTCCATTGATTTTGGCTTGGTTTTGGATTGATGTTTGGAAGGCTAGATGAATGGAAAAAAAATAAATCAATTGTATATGTGCTGCCAAATTTTGTTTAATTATGTAAGTAAATGTTGTGATGATTTTGTGGTTGAATTAGAGGTGTAAATGGATGTTTAGTGATGTGTTCTTGGTATTAGAAGTGATAGGAGTTAAGTTGAAGATGAAAGCTGGAAAATGGATATTGAACCTATTGCAATGTTTTGATCATAACTCATTGTGTAGGTAAGAAAATGAGTTGCGGTTTGTGCCCAGTTAAACTTGCGCTTTTTGGCTACAATTTTGTGTCAAATAGGTGTTGTTAAATTGTAACTCTAAAAGGTCGAAATTTAGCATGGAAAATTATTGCTGATGGCTGGAATGTACAGTAACCGAACCACATAACCTAGAGTTTTGCTGATTTGTCTAAATTAATTTAGAAGGAATTAGGGAAAATGATCTTCATGAAAGTTGAAGCATGGTAAGTTAGCTTTCCATTCCCACTGATTTTGCTATTTTTTGAGATGTATATTGGGAGATATGAACTGTTTATTATTGACTGGTTTTGAGCATTTTGAGGAAACCTAGCCTAAGTGTAGATTTTGTGAGCATTCGGATTGGAAGAAATTTTAGCAATTTATGTGAATTGAATTGGCATAAGTGATCTTCTGAAAAGTTGTAGAGGAAGAAATTATCTTGAAAATGATATATGGCATGTAATTTTTGGATGTCAGATTTGGGAGTAATGAATTTGCAAAAACTGAACCTAAGCTAGGTCATAGATTGTTGATCATGGCAGAAGCTTGCATAACAGTTTTGAAATTGTTAGAGATCGAATTGGATTTTGAGTCCTGTATGAAAATTGAAGTATGAGATTTTTTCTTTCCAGTGATATAAGGTAGTGATTTTTTTGACATTTGTACAAGGAGTTATGCTAGCTAGAAAATTACTGTCCAGATTGGTTGATTTCAGCAGGCAGATTCTTTGTTGAATTGTTTGACCTAGTTAGCAATGGAATTTGATTTCAGGTTGTTCATGAAGATTATAGAAAACATTTTGATCTTTCTTTGGGCATTTATGTTGTAATTTTTGACTGAGGAATTGGAAATTTATAGATTTTGCCAAATCCTGCACTGTTTTGAGAGGCATTCACTGGGCAGTAGCTTTGATTGGATTTTGACACCCTTAGGGGTGGAATTGATTTTTATGGTCTTCATGAGACTTGTAGAGGTTTTCATTATCTTTCCAATGAGATATGGTTTATAATTTTCTGAATTGTGTGCAAAGAGTTATGGGTGTTGGAAGTGTGGTTGGTAATTAAAAAAAAAAGGAAATAAGGGTTATATATATATATATAGATATTAATTGTTTAATGTGAATTTTAGTTTCTTTCGTGAATAACTTTTCCGTCCGACGTCCGATTGACCTGATTCTTGAGGCATCGGATTCATTAAATATTTAATTTCATTTTCTGAGAAATTGAGAATTTTTGGACGGAAAATTGACGTGGGTGCGGGTAATAGTTATGTGGCCACTGTTTTATTTATTTTTGGACCGATCGAGGCCCGAATTGAGTAATTTCGGTGCCGTTAGATTTCTAATTTTTAGGTGGAATTTTTATGATAGAAAAATTTTGGATTAGGGCTGGGAATACCATGAACATGCATTGTATACGTTTTAATTGTTTCATGTGCATTGTTTGATATTTCTAACTATACAGTTGGTAATGTGTACTTATTTTAATTGTTATAGAGGCACAGTTGGAACGTCATCCCACGGACGTTGCAGAGACTTCCTGGCATTAGCTCGGAAGTTATTAGGTGAGTAACTTAGATGGTTCCTCAATTAGTAAGTGTTTATAATTCTGCACTTATAACTCTGTGGAGAATAATGGTGGGACGATTGTGTTTGTTTATGCCTGGATTGCGGACCGGAGGTCCGATGGATTGGAAAATTCTGACATAGAAGTGCTATATGTGGTTTTCATGCGATTACTTGTGAGTGACTTGTGTGAATATGTTGAAATGGGATCAGTTATGATGTTGATTTTGTTTTATTTGGACATATGCATTTCATGCATAATTGCATGATCGATGGTGGCGATTGTGACCAGCGAGTAGCGAGCTTAAAGCTCAACGTGATTGGGCCTTGAGCCCACAGTGATTCAGAGCCTAAGGCTCACTGTTTAATGCACCCTTAATGGGACAGTTTTAGGCGCTCGGTCACAACAACGTAATAAATTGGAAAAGCGTCACATACGCATTTCATGTGCATTTGAATTGGTTCCTTTGACTGATATAGTAATCATATGGTACTTCTGAATGTGTTTTTGGTGAAATAACTGTGTGTATCTGCGTTATACCTGTGTATATGCATGAATTGGGTGAACCATCGATGATGGTTCCTCACTGAGTTCGCAAACTCACCCAAAATTGCAAATTATTTTTCAGGATCGAGAGAGTAGACTCATAACTCCAGAGAGACTTTTCCTGCCGTGTAGGTCGAGTTGGCAAGAGAAGTCATGGCACACAGGTCGGTCAGCTGACACTTTTTGAGGGATGACCTAGCTAGGTTTATGTTTGATTTTCTTTTGGAGTATTGTCTGAAAAATACCGGTTGTGTAATTCTTCGCTTTGAGGTTATGAAATGAGAAAGTTATGGTTTCAAAATTAGTGAATTTCATATTAATGCTTTATGATTTTGATGCCATGTGGAGTGTTAGAGATGGTTAGAAGCAACCTTATCATAGGGTGTGTATCGGAATTGACCCACTGGGCGTCCGACACATATCCTATGGTAAGGGGGTGCTACATTAAGTGGTATCAGAGCATGGTTTGGCATCTGTTGGGACTAGTACATAATTAGGCTTGAATTATTGTGAGAAATGCAGAAACTAATCAGAGTTCTTGTTTTATTATAGGTCATCCATTTTTGGTGATCAAATAGATCAACCAACTGACCAGGGATCAGTCGAAGCTAGTAGAGAGTCCTCGGTGCCTCGATCTGAGGAGTTACCTCCTAGAGTCCCGTGAGACGGGAGAGGAGATCGATTTGTCTTTGCGTGGGGTCATGACTTCTATGGCGATATAGACCCACCGAGGCCGAGGATGGTGGAGAGGATCGAGCGAGTCTTGACGGATGGACTGTGATTCGATGAGAGGTTTGATTATGCGATCTCTCTTCTGCAGGCCCGCTTATCGATGGTGGAAGACTGTCCCGGCGGTACCACTGTGCCGTGCCTTCGACATGGGAGGATTTCCTGAGGGCTTTTAAAGACAATTATATGCCCAAGGTGTATCTGGAGATGAAGATGCAGGAGTTTTTGGAGCTGAGACAGGGTAGGATGACAGTGGCTGAAAATGAAGTTAGGTTTAACGAGTTGATGGATATGCTACTGCTTTGATCTCGACTGAGGCGAATAGGTGCCGGAGATTTGAGCATGGTCTCAATATGGAGATTCGCACCAGATTGGCCCGATCTGATATGGGTACCTTCATTGAGTTGAAATTTCTTTGTTGTGAGAGTTGAAGCACTTATGGCGAGGCGAGACAGCAGAGATGGGTCAGGGGTCCAGGGGGAAGAGGCCGAGTGAGAGTCAGGGCAGTTCTGGCAGAGGCTTTAGCAAGCGCCAGAGTAGGAGTCTCAAGTCACCTGGAGGATCCAAACAGTCTGGATTTGGACAGAGAGGGAGATTTGTACAGACTGGCAGTGGCAGTGGCAGAGGTTTTGGGCAGATTCTCCCATTTTGTGAGTACTGCGAGAAGAGACACAGTGGGGAGTGTTGGCGGTTGACTAGAGCTTGTCTTAAATGCGGCTCCATGGATCATCAGATTCGGGATTGCCCAGCTACATTGGGAGCTCGATCTGGGTAGTGGACGAGCCGGAGAGTAGTACTCTTGTCTGTGAGTAGAGTTAGTGGATCCGGACGAGAGGGCCGAGGCGAGCCGAGGATCCTTTGTGAGGACGAGGGTCGGGCAGCCACCACGCCCCTGAGCCGAGTCCATGCCATGATGAGGCAGGAGGCCCAGGATTTCCCTGATGTTGTAGCTGGTATGCTTCTCATTTCTGATATTGAGGCATTTGCTTTGCTGGATCCTGGATCCACACATTCTTTTATTGCACCTCATATGGCATGTAGAATGCATAGGGATAGGGAGATGTTACTGTATGGGCTAGAGGTGAGTACACCTCTAGGTAGTACTACTGCATTGGGAGAGGTCTGCAAGGGATGCTCGATCCAGATTGATCACGCAGTGTTGAGGGCAGACCTTATAGTGTTGCCCCTGAGAGAGATCGATGTGATTCTGGGGATGGACTGGCTTACTGCCCATAGGGCTATCATGGACTGCTATACCAAGGAGGTTGTTTTAGAATCTCCTGGTCAGCCTATAGCAGTGTTCAGAGGAGTTAGTCAGGTAGTACCAGCCCGGATGATCTCTTTCCTTAGTGCTCTGAGACTGATGCAGGGAGGTTGTGAGGCCTATCTGGCTCATGTGATTGACATCAGAGTTGAGCAGAGGCTTCAGGATATTTCCGTGGTTAGGAAATTTTCAGATGTATTTCCTGATGAGTTACCGGTTTGCTGCCGGATCGAGAGACAGAGTTTACTGTTGACCTCGTCCCAAGTACTGCTCCTATATCTATTCCTCCTTATAGGATGGCACCTGTGGAACTGAGGGAGCTTAAGGCTCAGCTGCTGGAGTTATTGGAGAAGGGTTTTATCAGGCCTAGTGTTTCACCATGGGGAGCTCCAATTTTATTTGTGAAGAAGAAAGATGGGACTCTGAGATTGTGTATCGATTACAGGCAGTTGAATCGGGTGACAGTGAAGAATAAGTATCCACTGCCTAGGATTGATGACTTATTTGATCAGTTGCAGGGAGCTCGGGTGTTCACTAAACTGGATCTGAGGTCAGGGTACTATCAGCTGAAGATAGCAGAGGCTGATGTGCCTAAGAGTACCTTCAGGAGCAGGTATGGGCATTTTGAGTTTCTGGTGATGCCGTTTGGGTTGACTAATGCCCCGACAGCTTTTATGGCCTTGATGAATAAGGTCTTTTAGCCCTACCTAGATCAGTTTTTTATTGTCTTCATTGACGATATTCTGGTGTATTCGAGGAGTAGAAAGGAGCATGTTGATCATCTGAGAGTGGTTCTGCAGCTTATGAGGGAGAAACAGCTTTATGCCAAATTCAGTAAGTGTGAATTTTGGCTGGATCAGGTGATCTTTTTGGGGCATATAGTGACTAGAGAGGGCATTCAGGTGGATTCGAGTAAGGTTGAGGCAGTGCTGAAGTGGGAGGCTCCACAGAATGTGGCAGAGATTCGGAGTTTCTTAGGATTAGCGGGTTATTACCGGAGGTTTGTCAAGGGGTTTTCACTGATCTCAGCCCCTCTGACAAAGCTTTTGATGAAAAATGTACCATTCAGATGGACTGAGGAGTGCCAGAGGAGCTTTGAGGAGCTGAAACATCGGTTGACTACTGCACCGGTGTTAGCTATTCCATCAGGGACTGGAGGTTTTGAGGTGTACAGTCATGCATCGCATCAGGGATTGGGGTGTGTTCTGATGCAGCATGGCAGGGTGATCGCTTATGCCTCGAGACAGTTGAGATCTCATGAGGTAAATTATCCAGTGCATGATTCGGAGTTAGCTGCAGTGGTTTTTGCCCTGAAGATTTGGAGACATTACTTATATGGTGAGACATTTCAGATTTATACTGACCATAAGAGTTTGAGATATTTACTGACCTAGAGAGAGTTGAATTTGAGACAGAGGAGATGGCTTGAGTTACTGAAGGATTATGACTGTACTATCGAGTATCACCCTGGGAAAGCCAATGTAGTGGCAGATGCTCTGAGTAGGAAGTCGCATACTAGTACAACTCAGATTCAGGTCTCGAGATTACCTAATTTGATTCAGTTGAGGGCTTTGAATGTTCAGATGAATCTGGAGCATGATGGAGCTTTAGTAGCCACTCTGAAGCTCAGACCGATGCTACGGGACAGGATCAGGAGAGTTCAGGACAAGGATCCTGTTTTGGTGAAATTGATTGAGAAAGTGAAATCTGATTCAGGTTCGGAATTTGAGTTGAGAGATGGGACTTTATGGATAGGACAGAGGTTATGTGTGCCGGATATGGATAATTTGAGACAAGAGATTCTGGAGGAAGCACATATGGCTGCCTATGCTATACATCCTAGTACTACCAAGATGTATGACACTCTTAAGCCACATTTCTGGTGGCCTGGTATGAAGAAGCAGGTGGCAGAATATGTCTCCAGATGTATGACGTGCCAGCAGGTTAAGGCTGAGCACTAGGCTCCAGTAGGGAAGCTTCATTCGTTGCCTATTTCGAAATGGAAATGGGAACGAATTACTATAGATTTTATTATGGGGTTGCCTAAAACGTCGAGGCAGCATGATGCTATCTGGGTTATAGTGGACCGGTTGACTAAATCGGCCCATTTCTTGCCAGTAAGGGAGAACAATTCTCTTGATCAGTGGGCCCAGAAGTATGTGACTAAGATAGTGAGACTGCATGGGGTTCCAGTGTCGATAGTGTCAGACAGGGATCCCAGATTTACTTCGAGATTCTGGCAGAGTTTGCAGTCTACTATAGGTACTAAGTTGCATTTTAGTACAGCATTTCATCCTCAGACTGATGGGCAGAGTGAGAGGACGATTAAGACTGTTGAGGATATGCTTCGGGCGTGTGTATTGGAGTTTAGAGGTGTTAGACCCCGATCTTTACTTGGAATTTAGAAATAGTAAATGAAATTGAATGAGTGTTTTGTTTAAGTATTATGTTATAGAAAAAATTATGCTTTAAGAAAATTTTGAGAAAAGAATTATGAATTTTCAATGTATTTGATAATTGTGGAGATTTGTATGGGTTATGAAAGTTTAAGAGAATGAGTTAATTGAAATGGGAGTGGAAAATCAAGAAATAAAGAAAGAAAGTGAGAGAATTTGAAAAATTAAGAAAGTTGACTTTTGGAGATAGAAAGTTTGACTTGAGAGTTGACTTTTTGTTTGAGGCAAAATTTGAAAAAATGGTCTTCTGGAAACTTGTAGTTTATGTCAAGAGCTTTCTGTAACCATAAAGTTTGATATTTTTCGATATCGGAAGTGAGAGTTATGATCAGTCAAAGTTCGCTTAGAGTTTGACTTTTTGAAGAAAAAGTTGTCTTTTTTATTTAGGCAAAATTCGAGAAAATGATCAATATGAAAATTGTAGCCTCTGTCGAGAACTTTTTGTGGACATAAAGTTTGTTATTTTTCGATGTCGGGATTGAGAGATATGAATTTCTGAAGATATGCTTTGTTTTGATAATGCTACTAAGTATAGATTTGTGTGTTCTATGCTTCGAGGCCACTCGTCGTATGGATTTAGTCTGAATTGGAGTAAGTAGTCTTCATGAAAGTTTTAGATGATGTTTTTATCTTTCCATTGATGTAAAGTTTGCAATTTTTCAATATCGGGGCTAGGAGTTATGAGCAATTAAAAATTGGAAGTTGTTTAGGAAAAACTGTTTTGGATAGAATCTTTGATTGAGTTTTTGACCTCTTTTGAGACCTAATTTGATTTTGTGTACTTCAGGGAAGTTGTAGAGCTTCCTTTGATCTTTTTATTGACACTAAATTTGTCAAATTCTGAGTTCGAAATCGAGAGATATGATTTTGGAAAAGTTCGGTTTTGAAGTTCCGATACTTTGTTTTTAATCTGATCCCTTTTGTAATCTTTTGCTTATAATTCTTTCGTTCGACATCCGATTGATTTGATTCTCAAAGCGTTGGATTCCAAAGACAATTAATTTCTTTTTCTTGAAGAATTATGATTTTAGGAGATTAAATGGAAAGAGATTGATTGAACCAAAGTAAGAGATTTGGTTATAGGTTATAAGTTGGATAATTTTCTGAACATAGTCCAGTATTTTGCGATTTTCGGGAGCTGTACATCTCCGATTGAGTTGATTCTTGAGGGAAAATAAAATTAAGATATAGGGCTACAACTCTTGTGGAGGAATCGAAATTTAATTTCATCCCTAAGATTGTAAATTTCTGGACTGAAGTTATGTTAATGTTCAGTCTCGGATTTTGTGAAGGTTTGATAGTATTTTGGCTATAACTTCTTCGTTTTAGATCCGAATTGAGCGCCGTCAGTTGCGTTGGATTCGTATGATCGAGAGGAACAATTTTCAAGAAGAAAGTTTGTCCAAATTATTTCGTTTAGATGCTTGAAAACAGGACGCAAGTAGTCAGTTTTTCAAAATCCTGTGCAGGGGCAATGGTGGAATATTGCTTAAGTGGAGGGGCAATTGGGTAATTGGCCACTCATTAAATGAAACACAAAAGGGGGATGTGTTTTAAACAAAATAAAGCCACAAAGAGTGGCTGGAGAGTCACGATTATTCTAGAATCAAAAGAAAAGAAGAAGAGAGGAGATAGAAGAGGAAGCTTCGGATGGTGTTGGAGAAAGAAGAAAAGTAAGGTGAGTTTCGGATTTCTCTTGGGTTCTTAAAGGATTTTGAAGTAGTTTCAAGAGGAAACATATGGAAGAAGAGGAAAACTTCTCTTGGGGCTTAGAATATCCAAAAATGGAGGTGGAAGAGGTAAAAGAAAATCCTTAAGTTTTAAGTTTTTGATAAATTTTGATGAGCTTTTGGTTGATTTAACATGATTATGATGTGGGTTTGTGGTATTTGAAGTTAATTTGAGAGATTGCCAAGTATGTTAGATTTAATTTTGGATTTTGTGTGAGCAGAGATTTTGCCCAATTTAGAATTTGGGGGTTTTTGAAATTGTTACTTTAGATTGCTTGAATTAGTGATGAATTTGAGATATCCTAAGTTAATTTTGATATTTATGCTTTAGGTAAAGTTTAATTTGAAAAATTGTAAATTGAGGGTTTAGGCCAAATTAGAAATTTGGGGATTTTGTGAATTAATGGGGTAGAATCATCAATAATAGTAGGAATTGGTGAAATATGAAATCAATTTTGAAGAAATTGTGATTTATGGTATTGAATTTGTGTAAATTGGTTTAGGCCAATTTTGAAAATTGGGGATTTTCAAAATTGGAGATTGAAGTAGCTTGAATATGTGAGGAATTGATGTTGCCTAAGCTCAATTTGAGTAATTATGATTTTTGTGATATCGAATTTGATTGAATTGGTTTAGGTTCAATTTAGAATTTGGGAGATTTTGAGATTTTTAGAAATTGTTGAAGTAAGATGGCTTGAAATATGATGAGTTTGTGAATTATGAAATCAATTTTGAAGATTATGTTATTTATGATGTGAATTTGGATGATTATGGTTTAGGTTTTGCTAAATTGGAAGAGAGAGAGAAGCAAAAGTCAAATTGAAGCATTGGCCAAGATGCTAGCATGGAAATAAGGTGGGTAATATATTTATTTATTGAATTATAAGTTAATTATGTGATTTTGAAAATTCAAGAAAGGAAAATGTTTATAAGTAGTGTTTTCAATTTTGATTTGGGAATGGTTTACTTAATCGTTAAATTCGTTGTGATTCAATGTTTGAAAATATTATTATCTTTGTTTTAGAATTTGATAAAATCATGTAATGGTTATTTGCGTTGTTTTCAAATTATTTGATGTATATTGTTCAAATCGTTATGATTAAATTATTGTCTTGGAATGATTTAAGAAATGCTTTAAGAAATTTAGTCTATGTTTTAAATATATTGTTTGGGAAAGATTTGAGGAAAAGTTTGAAAATTGAAGAATTTGAGGAAAATATGGTTTTAAAAAAAAGGTATGTAAGAAATTATTCTTTCTTATGTTTGAATTATTTCAAGAAATCATGTTTTGAAAATCAAGAGAAATGATTTTAAAAAAAATATTTACTTAAATTGTTACTTTCTTAATTTTGAATGAGAGATTAATGAATTCATTGACCTTGAGGTTTAAAAATCCTATGGATTGATATGCTTGAAAAATGAAGGAATTTAGAATAAATGGGATTTGTTTGATTTACAAGCTAAATTTGTGTTCTGAAAAATAAAGAAAGTGAAAGAAAGAAAGTATCGGATTTTGGTATTGATTTCGACTGGTTTGAAAATAAGGATTTTCGAATACATTTTGAAGTGTAATAAAAAAATAAAATTCAAATTTTTGAATGTTTTCGAATTTGTTATAAAAATATTGCTTACGAAAATGATTGAAAAAAAATTATTATGATTTCTAAATGTGTTTGAAATAGGTATAAAAATGTTGTTTTGAAAAGTGTTTGGAAAATCATGATTTACATTTGTTTTGGAAAGTAGGAAAACTATGATTTCAATGCTTTTAGGGAATTAAGTATAAAATATCGCTTATGTAATCTGTTTGATTTTCGCTTGATGACATTCCTTGCTTTTGGAATAACTTTAGGAATTTTGTTATATATTCATGAGAAATTAAAACTTTCAATTTGAAAGTTTTCAAAGGTTTTAAATATTGATAGATTTCTAGTATATGCCGAATTACGAAAATTTTTACAAAAGTTAGATTTATTGTTTCTAAGGATTTTGGAAATTTTTAAGAAATCGCTATTCATTATGTTCGACTTATTTAAAGAAATTGTTATTTATATTTTTGGAAAATCAAGGAGAGAAATGTTTTGGAAATCGATTTAAGAAATTAAAATGATTAGTGATTTTTACTTGTTTTGAATAAAAGGTGAAAATTGTGGTTTAAATTTTGGATGAGAAATGTGTATTATGATTTTAAATGTGTGAGAATTATGTTTCAAAGGAATTGATAAAGTTGTTATCTATTTTGTGTTGCATACTGCTTGATGAATGATTGTGAATTTGTAAGAAATTGATTGGTGAATCTGCATTTTGCAATATGACATATGAAATTATGTGCTTAGTGAATGTAATCGTGTCTAGTAAGACACGACATGAAAATGTGAAAATTTGAAAAGTGCCTTCGCAACTGCTTTGTTTTAAGCATGAATATGTGAATTGTATGGGTTTGGACAGTCCCTCCGTAGAGTCGAGCACTTTATCTCCTTCAATAGCCTTCTCCCTGCGCCTGAGTGGCTTAGGAGTTTCGATTTCGGACTCCCCTCTGTTCACGACTGCACATGACCGCTATGTGGGAATGTGCAGTACGTCCTGTTAGGACCGAAACCAAACCATTCTGTTATGTTATGTGATTTTTGATTTTGTTTATGTGTGTGAAATTTCTCTCATGTGATGCATTCATGTTGAAATTTTGCATGATTCGTGAAAAGTTTGAGAACTTGAGAAATGAAAGTGAATTTTAATCATGAAATTTCGGAAACTGTTTACGAATGTTTTGAAATAAATGAAGAAGTTGAGAAAAATCTTAGAAAATATTGATGAAGGTTTATGAATGTTTTGAAAAGTTTGAAAATGAGTTTTTTTTTGGATAAAATCTCCGAATGGGAAAGGTTTGCAAAGTTTGAAAAAGATAAGCCTTTTGGCTAAAAGTGATGAAAAATGATTTCTTCTTATTATTCAGTTTATAAATATGTTACCCACGATCTTCCGAGCTCACCCCCCTTTCATCCTCATCTCCAGGTATTCGAGCAGGAGATTGGATGAAAGATGGTCAAGACGTCAGTTTCGATATTTATATGTTTTGTAATCTGTATAAGTTAGATTTTGGGTAACTTGGGTTTTAGTATGGATATGTATATGAATTTGTGTATGGAAATGAGTTATGGGATTGTAAGTGATTTCTGAACTTGTATATGAATTCGAGACTTGGATATTGATTTTATGATCATAGCTGAGTGTGATTATGCTTTATGTATGTAATTGGATATTGAATGTGGATTTTGCATATGGATTTGAGATATTGAATGTGGTTGGGATTGATTGAGGATTTTTGAAGTGTTAGGTTTATATGTGCATTTCTGCTGGTGTTTTGGATTCCGGACGGGAGAGTCCGATGATTTTGAGCTGTGTTTGGGATTATAGAAGTGCTTTTGAACCCTTGCAAGTTTTGGGATAGGATAAATGCAGCCGTTATGCTGCCGAATTTTTGTTAGATAGTAAGTTGAAAAAAAAATATAACAATTAGATAGTTTCAGACGAGATTTATGATTTGTATGAAAGATGATTAAGGTGTGTAAGATGTAAGAAATGAGAAAGAAAGAAAGAAAAAAATTTCATACCGGATTTTGGAACGTCATAGGGTTTCTAACGCGATTATGTTTATCTATTCGTTGTTGTTCTTTGTTCTCGGATGTCGGATCCGTTTTGTAAAGTGTTTGTTCCACTTTCGTATATTCGAATCGCTTTTGATTCACTATCGATTTTGTTTTCCGTATTATGTTATTCGATTCCGCTTCGTTTTTCGTTTCACGTTATCAAATGCTTTGTTTTCCGATTTGAAATTTCGATGTGAAATTTTCGCTTCCATTCACTTTCGTTTCCTTTGCTTTTCGTTTTTCAGTTGGGATCCGGTTCCCAGATCGAGTCCCAACAAGAGGAGCATGGGATCAGTATTGAGCTCTGATTGAGTTTGCCTACAACAATCACTATCACAGTAGCATCGGGATGGCACCATATGAGGCACTGTATGGGCGACCGTGTAGATCGCCTTTGTATTGGGATGAAGAGGGTGTCAGAATGATTGAAGGTCCCGAGCTGATTCAGGATACTATAGATAAGGTGAAACTGATACAGAGTCGCATCAAGGCGGCTCAGGATAGATAGAAGAGTTAAGTGGATCAGCATCGGAGAGAGATGGAGTATAATGTGGGCGACAGAGTTTTCCTCCGAGTGTCACCTTGGAGAGGAGCTTTGAGATTCGGCAAGAAGGGTAAGTTAAGCCCTAGGTACAATGGTCCATATGAGATTGTTGAGAGGATTGGACCGTTGGCTTATAGATTGGCATTGCTGAGTGAGATGTCCCAGTTACACGATGTTTTTCATGTGAGTATGCTCCAGAGGTATCGATCAGACCCGACTCATGTGATTCCGAATCAGGAGATTGAGGTGTCTAGTAATCTGAGTTATGTAGAAGAGCCGGTCCAGATTGTGGGATCACGGGTTAAATAGTTGAGGAACAAGGTTATCCCATTGGTGAAAGTCCTATGGAGGAACCACTCAACTGAGGAAGCAACTTGGGAGACCGAGGAGCATATGAGGAGACAGTATCCTCACCAGTTCGACCAAGCAGGTAAGAATTTCGAGGACGAAATTTTTATTAGGAGGGGAGAATTGTAACATCCCATCATCGATGGGAAGGATAATTTGGTAATTTGGAACGGGTTAGGAATGTTTTAACATACCTCGGTATGTTTATGCATCATATAGCCTCTATATAGATATGAATGGTAATTTTGCACATGCACATGATTTGTACATGCATTCATGACATTTCCCGGCATATGTATTTTTGTCAAATATGTGATATTTGTGTTTGAAAAATTGAATTGAAGTGCTCTAGGTGTGTTTTACATTTTTAGGGATTTGTAGGAATTTTTCGGGGTACTTGCCCGGATCGGAAAATTTCCAACTGGCTGACTGAGTGAATTTTCGGTACCGACAATTTCTGTCCAATGGCACTGGAATAATGGGTACATTAATTTGGAATTGTTATTAGAGCTATTAGAATTGGATGGATTAAAGATTAATTTGGATTAGGGTTCTTTGATTAAAAGATTAAATAGGATTAAATTAATTTTTGTCTTTTTCCCCTTTAAAGCCAAGTGTCCTCCTTCAATTATGAGACTTGTCTTATTCCCTGCATGTACCAACGACACTTCTCCTTGGAAAGGGTTTAAAATCACTTTGAAAGCTTAGCAAATTCTCTCATCTGTAGCTTTGCTTCATCCTTCCTTGGTGTTCTTTTCCTTCCCTCCTTCCTTCTTCCTTGTTGGTTTCCTCTTTCCCTTAAGTTGCTAGTCTTCTCTTCTACCTTAAGTGCTTCCTTATCATGTATCCAAGCTTAAGCCTTGTGATGGTGAGTGTTGTGTGTGTGAGTGGATGATTGTGTGGTGTAGGGAGGAAGGTAGAGACTTGGAAAAAGATTGGAGAATTTAAAGCTTGCTACTTGTTAAGGTAAGAATTGTATTTGTATTCCTTCTTTTGGTAGTTAGAAGCATTCATAGAGATCATTTATGCATTTACTTGATCATCATAGTGGTAGATTTGAATGGGTTTAAATGTATGCTTGTGTATGGATGAGTGAATGAATATGGTTTCCATTGATTTTGGCTTGGTTTTGGATTGATGTTTGGAAGGCTAGATGAATGGAAAAAAAAATCAATTGTGTATGTGCTGCCAAATTTTGTTTAATTATGTAAGTAAATTTTGTGATGATTTTGTGGTTGAATTAGAGGTGTAAATAGATGTTTAGTGATGTGTTCTTGGTATTAGAAGTGATAGGAGTTAAGTTGAAGACGAAAGCTGGAAAATGGATATTGAACCTATTGCAATGTTTTGATCATAACACATTGTGTAGGTAAGAAAATGAGTTGCGGTTTGTGCCTAGTTAAACTTGAGCTTGTTGGCTACAATTTTGTGTGAAATAGGTGTTGTTAAATTGTAACTCTAAAAGGTCGAAATTTAGCATGGAAAGTTACTGCTGATGGCTGGAATGCACAGTAACCGAACCACATAACCTAGAGTTTTGCTGATTTGTCTAAATTAATTTAGAAGGAATTAGGGAAAATGGTCTTCATGAAAGTTGAAGCATGTTAAGTTAGCTTTCCATTCCCACTGATTTTGCTATTTTTCGAGATGTATATTGGGAGATATGAACTGTTTACTATTGACTGGTTTTGAGCATTTTGAGGAAACCTAGACTAAGTGTAGATTTTGTGAGCATTCGGATTGGAAGAAATTTTAGCAATTTATGTGAATTGAATTGGCATAAGTGATCTTCTGAAAAGTTGTAGAGGAAGAAATTATCTTGAAAATGATATATGGCAAGTAATTTTTGGATGTCAGATTTGGGAGTAATGAATTTGTAAAAACTGAACCTAAGCTAGGTCATAGATTGTTGATCATGGCAGAAGCTTGCATAACAGTTTTGAAATTGTTAGAGATCGAATTGGATTTTGAGTCCTGATGAAAATTGAAGTATGATTTCAGCAGGCAGATTCTTTGTTGAATTGTTTGACCTAGTTAGCAATGGAATTTCATTTCAGGTTGTTCATGAAGATTGTAGAAAACATTTTGATCTTTCTTTTGGCATTTATGTTGTAATTTTTGACTGAGGAACTGGAAATTTATACATTTTGCCAAATCCTGCACTGTTTTGAGAGGTATTCACTGGGCAGTAGCTTTGATTGGATTTTGACACCCTTAGGGGTGGAATTGATTTTTATGGTCTTCATGAGACTTGTAGAGGTTTTCATTATCTTTCCAATGAGATATGGTTTATAATTTTCTGAATTCTCTGCAAAGAGTTATGGGTGTTAGAAGTGTGGTTGGTAATCAAAAAAAAAAAAGAAGGAAATAAGGGTTATATATATATAGATATTAATTGTTTAATGTGAATTTTGGTTTCTTTCGTGAATAACTTTTCCGTCCGACGTCCGATTGACTTGATTCTTGAGGCATCAGATTCATTGAATATTTCATTTCATTTTCTGAGAAATTGGGAATTTTTGGACAGGAAATTGACGTGGGTCCCGGTAATAGTTATGTGGCCACTGTTTTATTTATTTTTGGACCGATCGAGGCTTGAATTGAGTAATTTCGGTGCCGTTAGATTTCTAATTTTTAGGTGGAATTTTTATGATGGGAAATTTGGGATTAGGGCCGGGAATGCCATGAACATGCTTTGTATACGTTTTATTTGTTTCATGTGCATTGTTTGATATTTCCAACTGTACAGTTGGTAATGTGTACTTATTTTAATTGTTATAGAGGCACAGTTGGAACGTCATCCCACGGACGTTGCAAAGACTTCCCGACATTAGCTCGAAAGTTATTAGGTGAGTAACCTAGATGGTTCCTCAATTAGTAAGTGTTTATAATTCTGCACATATAACTCTATGGAGAATAATGGTGGGACGATTGTGTTTGTTTATGCCTGGATTGCGGACCGGAGGTCCGATGGATTAGGAAATTCTGACATAGAAGTGCTATATGTGATTTTCATGCGATTACTTGTGAGTGACTTGTGTGAATATGTTGAATTGGGATCAGTTATGATGTTGATTTTGTTTTATTTGGACATATGCATTTCATGCATAATTGCATGATCGATAATTGGCGATTGTGACGGAGCGATAACGAGAGCTTAAAGCTCAACGTGATTGGGCCTTGAGCTCACAGTGATTCAGAGCCTAAGGCTCACCGTTTAATGCGCCCTTAATGGGACAGTTTTAGGCGCTCGGTCACAACAACGTAATAAATTAGAAAAGCGTCACATACGCATTTCATGTGCATTTGAATTGGTTCCTTTAACTGATATAGTAATCATGTGGTACTTCTGAATGTGTTTTTGGTGAAATAACTGTGTGTATCTGTGTTATACCTGTGTATATGCATGAATTGGGTGAACCATCGATGATGGTTCCTCACTGAGTTCGCAAACTCACCCAAAATTGCAAATTATTTTTCAGGACCGAGAGAGTAGACTCATAGCTCCAGTGAGATTTTTCCTGCCGTGTAGGTCGAGTTGGCAAGAGAAGTCATGGCACACAGGTCGGTCAGCTGACACTTTTTGAGGGATGACCTAGCTAGGTTTATGTTTGATTTTCTTTTGGAGTATTGTACAGAAAATACCAGTTGTGTAATTTACTGCTTTGAGGTTATGAAATGAGAAAGTTATGGTTTCAAAAATTAGTGAATTTCATATTAATGCTTTAGGATTTTTGATGCCATGTGGAGTGTTAGAGATGGTTCGTAGCGCAACCTTATCATAAGGTGTGTATCAGAATTGACCCACGGATGTCCCGGCACATATCCTATGATAAGGGGGTGCTACATTGTATGGGGTGGGGAAAAGGACCAATATTACAATGCTGATAATTATGATTTCGAGGTAAGAACTTCATATTTTTTTTAAGATAATATCCCTCTTATATTATCAAATTACTTGCTTTCTGTTTTGTTAACTAACCATTTTTCATAGGTGAAATGATTTTTCCCTAATCAGTGTAGCAAGTTAATTGTTCTAAAGTTTCATAATATTTAATTGGTGATATAGTTTGCATATTATTTTCCAGCTGCAATCAAGTGATGATGAGGCCCCTATAGACGAGGAAGCAGAAGTTTTAAGATTGGAGAGGGAGAAGGCCAAATCTTTATCACCGGAGGATTTTGGCCTCGAGGACATTCAGGAAGATGGAAGTGACAGGGAATTAACTTTAGGGGTAATGTTGGAACCCCTCCCCGGTGAGTGGCGGCCCGACGTCCTGCTTGACATCTGGACGCGCATCCCACGAGGGAGGGATTCCTCACCCCAGAGGAACCTCAAACCGAACTTATTTTAATGTCATCCGAACCAATCTGGAGAAATTCATCCTAATTATCTTCCAATAGAAATTAATCTGCTTAGGGCCCATAATTAATTCTGAATCCTAAGCTAAAATGAAATTCCATATCTTTAGGTCAATTAGAAATAGAAACCGCCTCAATCGGATCTCTATAGATCACAAAATCGCCCAAAAATAGAATTATATTCAAATCCACCACGTAATTGACTCTCTTGATAACATCCGACAAAATTCAACATACTCCCAAAAATTCTAAGATTTGTATGAAAGGGTAGGAAATTTGTCTTAGAAAACCAATGCTTCAAAAATCGAGTGAATCGGAAGCCAAACAAAGAAGTTACAAGCAAAAGAGTAAGAGGAGGACATTCAAATATTAGGCGTGGGCACGTCTAAGAAATTTAGAGGCTAGGCGTGGCCACGCCTAAGGATGAAATCTGGATCTATAGGAAAATTTCAGAATTTACAAAAATCATAACTTTTGGTCCCATACTCCAAAAGAGACAAATTTGGTATCAACAAAAAACTCAAGGGAAGCTCTACAATTTCCTAGAAGGATTTAAAAACTAATTTAGCCATTAAGAGGGTCATAATTTGCTTCAAAGTTTCAACCCAAAACTCAATTTTCCTACACAATGCCCAGAATTTGAAAATTCATATCTTTTAGCACACAAGTCTAAAAATGACACATTTTACCTCATTGGAAAGATAAAAAGATTACCTACAAGTTTCATGAAGGAAACAAAAATCATTTCAATCATTTAAAGGGGTAAAAACTCTCTCAAAGTTTCAGCCTAAGTGAAAATCAATGGAACAGTAATTTAGCTTAATGAACAGTAACTGTCAACATTCCCAAACTCATATCTTTTTATTCCTAACTCCAATAATTGCAAATGATACCTCATCGGAAAGGGGAAAAGATAATATACATGTCTTATGAAGGATGGAAAAACCAAAACAAGCTCTAAAGGTGTGAAAAACCCTCCCAAAGGTTCTGTCCAAAATTGCCAAATGAACAGTAACTGAACTAAGTCTAATTCCCATAACTTTTTACTCCTAACTCGAAATAAGGCATGGAATACCTCAATAGAAAGAAGAAAGGATTATCTACAAGTTTCATGAAGAAAGAAAAAACCAAATCAGTCTCTAAGAGGGTGAAAAACCCCTCTAAAAGTTCTGCAAAATTTCATAACTAACAACAGTGACTGAAACCTTTCAACTCTCATAACTTTTTCATATTAAATCCAAATGTGACAAACTTTATGTCATTGGAAAGATCTAAACAAGTTCTACATTCTTCAAGAATAACACACAAACTAATTCAAGCTCTAAGGTGTTCTAAAACTTAAGTGAAGTTGCTGCCCAATTTTAGGAAAAATTGAACAGCACCTCCCCTATTATGCAACTAAGCATAATCTTCAATTCTATTCATCCCGACTCAAGTACCTGCATAAAAACTCAATATCCAATGGCAGCAATACACTCCTAGGCTTCTAAACATTTCTCAAACCATAAGGCAATCTCACTCCTAAGCATGTACTCATTTCCAATCCATAAAGTCACATGCTTTCATTCTTTCCTTTTTGTCATTCTCAACCATACAACAATACATTCTTAACAAAACATACATAAGATACATTTAAACTTCGAAACTCTTAGTCAATACAAAGTCTCAAGGGCATTCTAGCCCGAATACATCGAAAGTAGCAAAATCCAAAATACAAATAGAACCATTTCTCCACAATACAACCTAAAGCATTGTTTTCTCAATTATCACTTCAAAAGCAAAATGCATCGGAGTATTTCCTCAATCCCGATGCAATGACTCAGTTTCTCGCTCGATGCCTGTGGAGGGAGAAAATGGGGTGTGAGCACGACGGCTCAGTGGGTAACAACTTAATAAACAACAAATAAGCAAAAGTCATCATTTAATCATTCATGCATTTTCAAAACAATGTTATGTTAATCACTTTCACTTTTCAAATCTTTTCACATAATTTATCACTTCAATGAATTTACACATTTAACACATCACAAGACAACATAACATTTCACAAATTCACAAACAAAGTGGTTCGGGTGGATCCGAAACAGAACGTACTACACATTTCATGAAGCGTCATGTAAACCGTGACGGATAGGAGTCCTTGAGAGGAACTGCACGGCCACTAGCGGGCAAGCGGGAGAAGCCTATGGGTAGACAGGTGCACCTGACTCAGATGGGACCACCACAAACCCAAAGAAAGCACATAATTCACATAATTCGAAGTTATTAGCCGTAACTGGCCTTTACCAATTTACTTTCGCATAACTGGGCCAAAATGGCAAAGCTTTTTCCAAAGTCACAATTTCTCGTCTTTTTCACATAACAACCAGTATTCACATCATTTTAACATGAATTCACAATCAGAGAATTTCACATACCAGTTAAACACATAACAAAGAGTAATTCATATTAACATTCTAAGTCATTTGAAAACATCAATTTGCCAAAATCACAAAATTCATCTTTTTCACTTATCAAATCATTTCGCCAACATTTCCAACATAAATTTACATTCAAGAAACATCACATACAAGTTTAAATCCTCACAAAGAATAATTAATACAAACTTCTTAAATCATTGGAAAGCATTAGTTTGCATTTATTATAAAAATGTTAAATTGCCTATTAACTCAATTATTAAGGAATCACCCACCTTAATTCCTTTACCTCTAGGATTGATTAATTTGCCTCTCCTCAACTTCCAATGGCCTCTCTAAACCTTCATTAAGCATAATAATCCCATAAGCATAAGAGATAGCAAAATTCATAATCCTTAGGAAGAGAAAACATGAATTAACACCTATCTAACTTTACCCATAACTTAACTAAGCTTTTAGCATCAAAACCCATCCATAAAACCATAAATTTTAAAAAATTTCTTACCTTAGAGAGAGACCCACGAATTTTTCTTCTTGCTTTTAATGAAAGCTTAAGCTCTTTCTCTTCCCTTCTTCTTAAAGAAACTATTAAAATCTTCTTTCTAAAGCATAAGGACCTAAGCTTCACTTCTCTTCTTCTTCTTCTTCTTCTCTTTATCTTGGCCGAAACTCTCCCTCTCTTATTTTCTCTTTGAAATTTCGTAAGCCTTCCTTCTTTTGCTAGTTTCGGTGGTGCTCTCTAAAGGACTTAAGTAAACCTTGTCCTAACTTATAACCTAAGCTTAAAACTACAACGTTTCATCATTCCCTTGTATATTTACTTACAATTTCGTGACTTCCAACTATAACTCACGACTACTCCTCTTTTACTTCATTCTTTTCTCCTTTAATTGCAACTTACATGGACCCTAGCCCAATAGCTTCCTTTCTTCTTCATTTACTAGCATATTAAGGCTACAAGGCCCATTTTTTTCTTAAGCCTTAAGCCTTAAAAACTTTAATGACCTACCTTAAAAACCCTTACACCAACTTATTCCTCTAAACTCTACTAACTTATCAAAATTTTAATCTTAACTAATCCCTTTATTTAATTTCTATAAACTAAGTACTAAAAATCCCAAATTATTATAACTAAAAGGAAATTAGCAAACTAATCCTCAAAATACATAAAACGTGCTTAATGCGAATCGGGGTCTAACAGGTAAACTTCTATACTCAGTTGTGTACTTGGTGTTGCTAATGTATAATTTGCTTGGTGATGATAATTATTGCGGTAATTGGAGTTTGGTTAGCTGAAAAGTGATGCTTCTCATTGAACAAGCTGACTGGGATACATCAAGAGTTAGGGATAAGCTCCAAGTAGATATAGATTCGCATATTACTTCTGTTTATATATGCTTGTCTTTTTCCTTTTTGAATCTTAGGCCTGAAATGTGGCAATGTGGTAAAGTTCAAAAACAAGAATATTTTCTTCCATGTTATATACTATAGCAAATGAAGTTATTTACTTCATTGATAGCTAGAAACTGGTTCCTACTTTGTGAAGTAAATCACACGTTAATATATTGAGTAATAATATGACCAAGATACACAAGAAGGGGGGGGTTGAATTGTGATAAACTTTTCTTTAATCCCTTCAATAACACTTGCTTTGTTCTTTCAGAAAACTTATCGTAAATCAATTCTTAACTAGTTTGAAAAACTTTGTTAATAATGAAAACTACGATTTAAGAAAAGTAAGAGTTAGAGAGAGAAATACAGCAATTTTATCCTGGTTCACCCCAAACCGTGGGCTACGTCCAATCCTCAGATATTCTTCTGAGATTTTCACTATCTCCAAACTGATTACAAGTATTCTTTAGACTGAGCCTCTTCAGGTCTCTTAACATCAAGTATTTTTTTACTCTTAGCCTCTTCAGTTATCTCAGAGACTTTTTCAAAAATGAAAAACTGATAAAGAGCTTTTACAAAAGAGTTGCTCTTCACAATATACACTCGAAAATAGTTCGCAATTTTTCTCAGATAGATAGATATTGAATACACAGAGTTTCATTCACTTTTTCCAAAAGTTATTTCTTCTTCAATCTCGACTCTTATTTATAGTCGGAACTTCAACTATTTCTTGACTATCTGCTTCTTGAATCTTTAAAGAAACGGTTATTCAGTTTAGCTCCGTAACCATCTTAAACTGATGTTTCTTTCTTCCGTCTTATTTTCGTATCGTCTTCTTTTTGTCTTCGTAAAGCTTCCGTCTGCTTTTTGTATCGTCTGCTTTTTCTTCCGCCTACATTTTTCTTTAAATGCCTTTTGTATCGCCACGCTTTTCTTCCGCCTCGCTTTTCTTTAAATGCGCTTTTATCGCCCGCTTTTCCTTAAACTGCTTTCTTTAAATGCCTTTTGTATCGCCCTTTTCTTCAAATACTTTTCTTTAAATGCCTTTTATATCGCCTGCTTTTCTTCCGCCTTTTCTTTAAATGCCTTTTGTATCGTCTTCTTTTCCTTCCGTCTGTTTTTCTTTAAATGCCTTTTCCTTCCGCCTGCTTTTTCTTTAAATGCCTTTTGTATCGCCTTTTTCTTCCATATGTTTTTCTTCCGTATATTTCTCTTTGTTTATTATCAAAATTATTTAATACGTGAAGTCTGGTTTGACTTAACATTCTCCCCCTTTTTGATAATAACAAATACTTGTGAATTATACAGAAGTATTGAGATAAAAAATTATCTTCATCCTTCCAGCTGATTTCTTCCTTCTCCCTTCTCTCTTCCTTCTCCCTTCTCCCCCTATTTGTTATTGATCAAAAAATTATTTTCCAATCTGCTTCACCAACTTTTTCAGCATCTTCTTAATCTTCTTCATATCTTTATCAAGCTTCTGAACATGCTTCTTTAGAGTTGATGATTCATCTGCGATCGAGGGTACCGCCTCTTAACAACTTGCTTTTCAACGATAGCCACTGTTGTTGTATAAGCTTCCTTGTTAAAGACATTTGGTTCAATGATTTGCGAAGAGGAGGAGGAACAAATACAGACTTGTTCATTGATATCTAGATCATAGGAATCTCTTATTCGTTGAAAGTGCGTCCAAACCATGGCATAGCTTCAGATTGAAGTGATCTCCCACGGAGGTCGATTTCGCAGAATGTTACGTATTATAATAAAACAACATTACGAGTTGCCAATCGAATGTAACAATCTTGACCCATTCGATATTGCCTCCACGTGGATCATCTGCCGTGGCCTTAGTTAGACTTGGTCTGGATCTTGATACACGCAGATGGACTTACCACTCCTTTTCTCCTTACATGCTTCATCAATCAATTTCTATCGCCTCTTCAACTGATCGAAGACATGTCATCCATTCTCGGCTCAGTTGAACTTTCACTTTAGCTTCTCATAATTGAGTTCAACAAAATTTGGTGGTTGAAGATCAGGTACCACCTTGATTATTGTACTGCTCAGTATAGGATAAGAAGTGATACGCTCTCCAAATGGCTCGTGGATATGGTTCTTTCCCAACTCTCTTGATTGATCATAGAAATTTTGTAACCCCTATCCAGCAATGATGAGAAATGCCATTATCATATTCTACAGATTTGAAGAATGCTTTGACAAATCTCTTGGATTTGTCTCTGATGATGACTGACTTGGTCTTCTTCTCCTCTCTTACAACCAATCTATGTTCCCATCTTTCTCTTTGAGAAGTTAAATACTTGGATGGAACATTAGTCATCACACTTACAACTTTGAAGTAGCCTTCGCTCCAAAACATGTGTAGCAACTTGTTTATGGACAAGTGTGGACTGAAAAGTAGTAGGAACTATTTCTTCAAAAATTGGATTATTAAGAATTTTGTGAGAATCCTTAATATTACCCTTAACAGCTTCCACAATCGCTTCAGTAGCAGCTTCCATATTAACTTCAGCAGCATCAATAGCACTAACAGCACATGCAGCAGATTTTTTAGAAATGTCAACAACAGTTTCTTCTAGCCTTGTCTTCTTAGCCTTTGCCTCTGTTGTTGGATTTTCTTCTTTTCTTGCACTCATTTTCTTTAACCTTGGTGACCTCTTGGATTGAACTTTCTTCTTCTCAGGTTCTTCTACTTTCCTTTTTCCTTCATTTCCTTGAGATTGAGTTTCTGAAACTTTCTCAAGGATTGATGATGATGATTTTGTAGCTTTTGATCTCGCGTTCATAATGCTTTGGTTTGCTTGAATCTCTGGAAGGATCGGCTTCTTTCGTCGCAGAGTTTCCTTTGTGGGTGACGTTCTTGCTTGCTTATGAATGTCACTCACCAAAGGTTCCCCTTTCCGCTTTAAGTCACCTGATTCAAAAATCGAGCAGATCTTGACTTGACTCCTAAGAGTGTGATCTTCTCTCCTTCATAGAGGATTTTTCGGTTTAGGCTCCCCTCGCTTGTTGCTTTCCTTGATTCTTCGCTCCTTGTTTGTCTGAAAATCTCGCACCCATTTTGGCAATCGATGTAGAATCTATATAACTTCATGATACCTTCCGTGCGACTCCCAACTCCAATCGATTCTGATTCTTTAAACATCCTTGTCAACAACATCCCATACGGAGAGTGTTTGTATCCTTTATTGATTTAATCATATATTGATAAATCAAAATGGTAAATCTATTGGTTGGTGATTCAGAGATGAAGGATACATTGTTCATCCAAAGTAGTGACTTGATGTCTTGAACCTATCTAGGTAACACAGTCACACAAAACAACAAACAAAACCCTTGCCTTTGGTACAAGCCAAGAGGCTCTTCTTTCATTGGGTTGTTCGACCATAAAGTTGACGAGTAATTTCATCTTCGTTGAACTTCACTTAGTCATCCATTTCACCATGTTAGTAGGTTGAACTCCACTACTCGGACATTCAAGGACTCTTTCCAAGAACTCCTTGGTTACTATAACAGGAGTGTTTCTACATACGATCGATTGTATTATCCACGCTTTAGTATGTTTCCGAACTCATAAACTTCTTTGAGATAAACTTGCTCTCGTATTTGAAAGAAGTTTCTCCATCCCGCCGCTATTATCTCCTATCTATATCCATTTGTTCCTTCTTAAATCTTCAAAGTTTACCAATCTTCCCGCTTTGCTCTGGATCAACTCGCAAAATGGGCTTGACATTCATCTTGTTGATTACGAGTGAATAGGAACTCGCTTGAAGAATTTTCAGAGAGATTTCAGAGAACTAGCAATTTCTGAATTTGTTAGAGCTCCCAAACGTCGCTTTAGGGATTTTATAGCAAATTCTAGAACGATTGTACTTCTCGATGATCGTGACCCTTTTTCCCTCTAAAATTTTTCTTTGTGAAAGAAGTTTTAAGTCTGAAACCGCCAACGCCGCTTTAACTCCACCGTTTCATTGTCTTTCTTTTGAAAATCGATGATCAATCTGTTAACTCGTCGTCTTTACTGTCTTTGTCTTTAAAAATCATATGAATGATCCGTTAACTCCTCCGCTCATCTGCTTTCTTCTTTGCAAAAACCGGATGATTGGTCCGTTAACTCCTCCATCTATCTGCTTCTTCTTTGCGAAAAACCGGATGATTGGTCCGTTAACTCCTCCGCTCTATCTGCTTTCTTCTTTGCGAAAACCGGATGATTGGTCCGTTAACATCACCATATTGAGGTTGCGTCTCGATTTCTTTAAGCGATCTTCACTTAGTGGTTTTGTGAAGATATCGCCCATCGAAATTTCGCTTCCACAAATTGTAGATCGACAACTTTCTTCCAACGTAATCTCTCAAGAAATGATGTCTAACTTCAATGTGCTTCACCCTTGAATGTTGAATTGGATTCTTTGACAAGTCGATGGCGCTTGGTGTTGTCGCAAAGATATTGGAATCTCTTCCTCTTGTATTGAGTAGTCCTCCAATTGATACTTGATCCACGATAATTGTGAACAACAACTTGTGGCGGACATATATTCAACCTGCGGTTGATAATGCAATCGAGCTTTGTCTCTTGCTTGACCATGACACAAGGTTTGGTCCAAGGTAGTGACAACCACCACTCGTGCTCTTCCTTTCAATCCTATCACGGCATAGTCCACATCGCAATATCCATTCAACCTGAAATCTTTACCTTTCTCATACATTAAGCAAAGATCGTAGTACTGCGAGATATCTCAAAATTTGTTTTACGACTATGTAATGAGATTCTCTAGATCGGCTGAAACCTTGCACACAAGCATACAGAATAGAAAGTCAGGTCTACTTGTCAAGATAAAGCAAAGAACCAATCATCCTCTAAATAGGGTTTGATCCACCTTCTTACCACTTTCGTCTTTCGACAACAAGTTTGAAGGATGCATCGGTGTAGACATACTTTTAACATCGCACCTATCAAATTTAGACAACAATTCTTTGACATATTTTGTTGATGGATAAAAATCTTATCCTTAGTTTGCTTTACTTGCAATCCAAGAAAGAATTTTAACTCACCCATCATGCTCATCTCAAATTCATTTTTCATCATATTTTCAAAGCTTATGCATAACTTTTTTGAGGTGGCACCAAAAATAATATCATCAACATAGATTTGCACAATAATAAAATCATTATACAAGTTCTTCCTAAAAAGAGTTTTGTCAACTTTACCTCTAGTAAATCCATTTTCAATAAGAAATGAGCTCAGACGATCATACCATGCTTTAGGAGCCTATTTCAGTCCATATAAGGCTTTATGAAGTCTGTAGACATGATCTGGATACTTTATATCCTCAAATCCAGGAGGTTGCTTGACATAGACTTCTTCATCTATAAAGTCATTCAGAAATGCACTTTTTACATCCATCTGAAAAAGCTTTATGTCATGGCAAACAAAGATATGCAAGCGGTATCCTTATTGCTTCAAGTCTTGCTCTTGGAGCATATGTCTCATTATAGTCTATTCCTTCCTGCTGATTATAGCCTTGTGCTACTAATCTTGCCTTATTCGACTTACTTTTCCTAATTAGTCTAGCTTATTCTTGAATATCCATCTAGTACCAATAATGGATTTCTTTTCAGGTTTAGGAACTAAGGACCAGACTTTATTCCTACTGAATTGATTCAACTCCTCTTGCATAGCTAATATCCATGCTTCATCTTTTAGAGCTTCATCAATCTTTTTAGGTTCTACTTCAGATATAAATGCCACGTTGGCTTCTCTTCTGAACTTGGACCTTGTTCTTACACCTTCTGAGGTTTCTCCGATAATTGACTCTTTAGGATGAGAGCTTTTGTATCTCCAATCTTTCTTTAACTCAAAATTCTTAGAGATATCTGTCTTTTCATCATGAAGTGTTCCTGATGAAGATACTTCCTTACACTGCGTCAAAACGAATTTATGGCAAACCTTTTACCAAATCATGTTTCAAAAGTTTTGAAATATGTTTAAAACTGACATGACCTAGTTTTTTATGCCAGATCAGTCTTTCATCTTCAGTAGATAAAAAACATGAAATATTTTGAGACTGAAAAACGTCTAAATCAATTTTATAAAGATTGTTTCGTCTTTTGGCTGAAAAGAAGATGGAACCATCTTTGTTTCTGACTTCACAAAATTTTTGATTAAAAGAAACTTCAAAACCAGAATCACATAATTGACTAATACTTATCAAGTTATGCTTTAGACCATCAACTAGTAATGCGTTATTAATGCATGCATGAGAATTCTTATCAATCTTACCAAACCCGATTATCTTTCCTTGTTGGTTGTCTCCAAAAGTAACGATCCTCCTTTCTTGTCAAGATCTAGGAACATAGACTTGTTTCCGTCATTACGTGACGCGAGCATCCACCGTCCATATACCAATGGTGCTTCTTGGTTCTTCCAACGAAGGATTTCGTGGGAGATATTATTTTATTTTAGGTACCCAGATTCTATTGGGTCCTTTAGGTTAGTACGATGTAATGAATGATAATGATGTGTAGAATGATAATGTTGATGACCTTTCGAAAATCGATTGATATCTTTTCTTATTTTTTGAGCAAGCGATTTTACTACGTAATGTTTGGGGCTTATTTTTAGTAAACCCTAATCCAGCTTTTATCCCTCGGATGTCTCAGATTCTCCTATCATTTCATTCATCTTTTTGTACTATCTCAGTAATTTAGCTAGATCAATTGAGAGATTATTAATTCTCGCTTTCAATTGATTAATCTCTTGAGATCTATCTACAACTTTGTTGTTATTCAATTCCTCAACTTGCTTTCTCAAACTTATATTCTCACTCTCTATCTCATGAGTATGTTTGAGGTTTTCTACATATTTTTCTTCAACGACTTGTACTGCTTTGTAATAGCATGAGAATCCTCTAACAATTACGAATATGCATCTTGTATATCATTATAGTGGAAGTTACCTCCTCATCACTTTCTTCTTGACTACCAAACATATGTTAGCATGTTCGACGCTTGTGAACTTGTATCGATTCGATGAATCCAGATCTTCCCACGTTGCCATCATGCTTTTCTTGTTATCTCTACTCCTTCCGGGTTGTCTTTTCAACATTGGACACTTTCGGACTTGTAATGTCCCGCTTCTTGCATTCATAATGTAATGGATGCTTTATCGACTTTTCATCGTCTTTGCCATTGTTCCTTCTAAATGTTGAATTTCCTTTGGACTTCTTTTCCACATTCTTCTTATCTTTCTTGAAATGAAAGATAGCTCATCGCCTTCATCACTTGATTCAGATTCGACTTCTTTGGAATCACCATCCTTTCTTCTTCAATCTTTAACGCCTTTGATGTATTCCTTTTGTTTTCTTCTTCGGATTTTGTGATTCTTTTGACTTGCTTTGGCGCTATGGACTTCTCCTTTTGGGCTTATCTTCGCATCATGCTCTACTTGTATCTTCAACGATCCAAGCAATTCATCAAGCTTCATGACGCTTAGGTCTTTGGCTTCTTGTACAACAGTTACTTTGGGTCTCCATCTTTTGGCGACTCCTCAAAATCTTTCGAACATGGTCTTGACTGTTGTATGCTTCTTCCAAGAGCTTTAGCCCATTAACAATTGTTTGGAATCTTCCAAACATTTGATCAATGGTCTCTTCTTCTTTCATCTTGAATAACTCGTCTTGATGCACCAAAATACTTATCTTGGACTCCTTCACTTGATTTGTTCCTTCATGTGCAATTGATAATGTATCCCACATTTCTTTGGCGATGTCGCATCCATGCACTTTGTCATACTCGCTTCGCTTCAATGCACAACTCAAGAAAAATTTCGCTTTGGAGTTTAGTTGAAATCTTGCTTTACGCTTTCATTTGTCCATCTTTCTCGTGGAATTGGATTTTATCATCATCTTCGTGTGTAAGGTCCATTCTCGATGATGTCCCAAAGGTCAATGTGAGTAGACTCGATAAACAATCTCATCCGATCCTTCCAATAGTGGTAGTCTTCACCATTGAATCTTTGGAGGTCCGTGGTGAGGCTCCTTCGCAATATACGTGTGTGATTCCACCATTTTCTTTAGTTCACACTTTATTAGAGTGATTCTTGAACACCTTGCTCGATACCAATTGAAGTAAATCACACGTTAATATATTGAGTAATAATATGACCAAGATACACAAGAAGGGGGTTGAATTGTGATAAACTTTTCTTTAATCCTTGAATAACACTTGCTTTGTTCTTTCGAAAACTTATCATAAATCAATTCTTAACTAGTTTGAAAAATTTGTTAATAATGAAAACTACGATTTAAGAAAAGTAAGAGTTAGAGAGAAACACGGCAATTTTATCTGGTTCACCCTAAACCGTAGCTACGTCCAGATCCTCGATATTCTTCCGAGATTTTCACTATCCCCAAACCGATTACAAGTATTCTTTAGATCGAGCCTCTTGGTCTCTTAACATCAAGTATTTTTTACTCTTAGCCTCTTGAGTTATCTCAGAGCACTTTTTCAAAATGAAAAGCGATAAAGAGCTTTTACAAAAGAGTTGCTCTTCACAATATACACTTTCGAAAATAGTTCGCAATTTTCTCGGATAGATGATATTGAATACGAGTTTCATTCACTTTTTCCAAAAGTTATTTCTTCTTCAATCTCGACTCTTATTTATAGTGAACTTCAACTGTTTCTTGACTATCTCGCTTCTTGAATCTTTAAAGAACGGTTATTCGGTTTAGCTCAGAACCGTCTTAAATCGATGTTTCTTTCTTCCGCTTATTTTCGTATCGCCTCGCTTTTTGTCTTCGTAAAGCTTCCGCCTTTTTGTATCGCCCGCTTTTTCTTCCGCCTGCTTTTCTTTAAATACCTTTTGTATCGCCCGCTTTTCTTAAATCGCTTTTTCTTTAAATGCCTTTTGTATCGCCCTTTTCCTTAAATCGTTTTTCTTTAAATGCCTTTTGTATAAATCCTTTTCTTAAATCCTTTTCTTTAAATACCTTTTGTATCGCCCGCTTTTCTTAAATGCCTTTTCTTTAAATGCCTTTTGTATCATCTCTTTTCCTTCCGCCTGCTTTTCTTTAAATGCCTTTTGTATCGTACGCTTTTCCTTCCGCTCATTTTTCTTTAAATGCCTTTTGTATCGCCTTTTCTTCCTCATTTTTTCTTCCGTATATTTCTCTTTGTTTATTATCAAAATTATTTAATACGTGAAGTCTGGTTTGACTTAACACTTTGTTGACTAAATGTCAATTTTCATTTGAACTAAAAGAAGCTGCATCCTGATATGAATAAAGATGATACAGAAACTGAAAAGAACTTTCAAGAAGTTTCAAAGGCATATGAGGTGAACTGTGAAGACTGCAATCACTGCCAGCTCTATTTCCCATTCTCTATATATTTAATGCAATTTCTTCTTCTTTTGTTGTTGTAGGTGTTGACAGATGAAGAGAAGCATGCACAATATGATGAGGTTTAATGTAAATTTTAGTTTATATACACCTTTTATTTTCATCAAAATATGTAGTTATGCAGCACATAATCCAACTGCATTAGGATAAGATGGACAAGACTTTAGAAAGTGTCTTTTCCTCATTCTGTAGAAAGCGTAGCCCTGATAAGTATCTGTCTTTGTCAGACATATACTAAAAAGTTATCCATTAGATGTCAAATTAGATTTTATGTTTCAAACTGTTTTTACCTTCTCTTATACTCATACTCGGGCTTTTAATGACTTTCCTTTCCACTTTTGAAGCTCGGCTATGCTGCATTTGAACACCAAAGTACATCTAGTTATGAGTGATCAGGATTCCATAATCCATTTGATCCTGATTTCTTCAGAGAAGATGTAATAACTTCCTCTTATTATTATTTTTCTATAAATTTATTTTAATTCATTTCTTGTAATAAGTATGCATATGCTCGCACTGTATCCAGCTTTAAGTTGTTGAAGATAGTATTTAGGGCCTTATCATTGTATAAACTTCATTTATATTATGAGCTTCTGAAAAATATGCACTTCATGTTGTGATGAGTTTTAAATCTTAACCATAAGAGGAAAGGAATGGTGCTTGTTCTTTTTGACTTTGATGCTAGAAGTTTATGTTTGCTTATGTTGTACTAATACTCTTTGCATGATGGATCTAGATATTTCAAAATATATTCAATCAAAAGCTTGGTGGTCAAGATGTGAAGGTGCTTATAACTGCTCTCTTTTGTTTGTAATCTGATTTGTGCTTTGAGGTTACTGTTAAGGTGTATTTACCTTTTTTCTTCTCTTGATGACATTTAGGTTGCCATTGAGATATCTTTCATGGAGGCTATTCAAGGTTGCAACAAAACTATAACATTCCAAACTGATTTGCCTTGTGAAGCTTGTCGTATGTTGATATCTGTTATGATATTACTTCTTTCCATTATAGCAAAGTTGGATATTATTTACGTATCTAATTATTTTTCTGATTCGTTTCCAGGTGGTGAAGGAGTCCCTCCTGGAGTAAAATGTGAACTTTGTAAGTGTTGCAGAGGCACAGGAATGGTGAGTTTTAGGATATGAAACCTTTAGTGTGGAAAATAGTGATGCTTTCTCTTTTTGATGTATCATTTCATTATATTTGCAGACGTTTATGTAAAATGGATTTTTAAGTATCAACGCATTTGTACTCAATATGGTGGAACTGGCCAAACTGTTTCGGTATGGCAAAAACTCGCCTTGTACTTTTATATTCATGTATATGGATTGACTATGACGTAATATTGAGATTGGATTCTCATAGAAAATGTAATTACCTACCCCTGTGTCAATCTTTGTCTTATTTACAGAATCCCTAATTTTTCTGCTCCGTATTCCTGTTGCTTTAGATCTGATAAAACCCTTTTTCTTCTTCTTTTTGATATGATTTCTTTTTTCGATTTACTTTTTTTTGCATGCAACTGATTTGAATCTTTTTCTATTTTTATGGTTATTTTTAGTTACTAATCTTGATCTGCGATGTAGCTGTCGTGACATGTAATCGATTTATCTGTGATTGTTTGGCAAAAGTAGCGATCATGTTGGGTCTGTCATGGGTTTGAAAATGGTGCTCTTGTGAGTGTGAGGGTGATGTTTTAACTTTCGATTTGAAGTTCTGCGTTGATGTCCTTATAGGTTGGGTGATGTTGGATCCATCATGTCGTGCTTCTCTTTTCTTTGTTAAATCTCTCTAGTGATGGAGGAGAATGTTGAATTTATTTGCTATACTCATGGTTCCAGTGAGATATCTTTGAAGTGGTATTGTTACTTTCAAGGTTGTTTCAAGTTTGAACTCGATACAACTCTAGTGTTTTAGAGGTTCGAGATAGTTTTCTTCTCTTTGTGTACGAGTATTCTTAACATCCACATTATGGCTAAGTTTAGGATCTACGAGAAGCTATTGACAATAAATTTCAAGAGAATTGTTGTTATGTACATTTAAATGTTGGTGCTTCATGTGGAAGTAGCAAATGCTTGCTCAAATCGAAATATTCAATTGGTGAATGGGTTGGACAAGTTCTCTATAAGATGTATTGGTTATGGCATATGGTTGGTTTGCTTCTTGGCTTTTGTTTGGAAGTGTAGTGGAATGGTTATTTGTTAGTTTTGGTTTTAAGTTGTAAGTTGTACTTTTATTATTTTCTTATTTCTTTAAAATGTTTCTTTCTATTAATTTTTGTTCTTTTGGCTCATCCTCGCATTATATTAACTGTTGGTCCTTTTTCGGTTTTCCTCGACAAAATATGAACCTTGAGCGGAGCACTCTCTTTCTTAATTTTCTTGGATTTCTATTTTGCTAGCATGAGCTTAAAGTCACTGATGGAGCTGTTTCTTCTTTCTGCTAATTTGGAGTTGTTTCTTTTTTCTGCTAATTTTTCTGACATTTTCTAACTTTCAACGAGTGAAGTTTTACCGTCTAAATGATGATGGCAAATGGGATGACCAGGGGACTAGTCATATTCTGAGAGACTATTTGGAGGCCAGTTCTAAGAATTGAAAGAAATCTATTTGTTGCCAATGTATGAGTTTTGGTGAGTTATCCAATTGGTAGACCTATTACATTTTCAAATTAAGATGATTTGCGAGAGATCCGAGGAGTCGGGTTTATTTGTAATTGATGAAGAGTATAATGAGACATTACTTTTGCATCCAATCATACCAGAAGACATGTACAGAAAGCAAGAAGGTACTATAATCTTTTGTTTGCTAAGCCATCATCGAGCAGTATGCCTTTAAAAGTTTATCTAATGGTGTACTTATTGGAGTGGGATTTAAGTAAGGCGTGCATGAATTTTTTTTAGTGTCCAATTTGCTTCATTTTCTTTTTCAGATATAATTATCTCGTGGAGAGATCCAGACTATGCTGCTAAGTTAGCACTAAGCTTTCAAGAAACCACAGGTTGCTCATATATATGGTATAACACATGTTCTCTCAAGAATTTTCTCTCTCTTTTTATTTTGGTGCATCAGAAAGCTTTTTCATCTATCGTCATATGACGCCATCTTGCTAAAATTTGTTGTTTTTCTTGGGGATCATATATGTAATGTGCAAAGGAACCTCTGATTTAGTACACCAATAGTAAGCACCTTTGTTATGTCCTTAAATTCTTCCTTAAGGAATTATTTATTATTTAGGGACACACTTATAGCTACCTTAGTGTTGAGTGTATATATGTTATAACGCAGTTTGCTTTACATGTGAAGATGATCTGTTGATAATCATTCTAAATTTTGCAAATGAGACATTTCATAATATCAGTAGTGAATTGAGGGAACTGCCTGTAGTAGAACTTTCTACACTCCCTTTGATATTGAAGGTCTTGAGTGGCGTTTAGTTTTCAAATTTATTTTTTATTTCCTTGTGTACTTTTTCTTGTTCTCTGTTCCCAACATGGTGTGTTGTGAGTGTGTGTATTAATTGATGGATCATTTAGTTGAACCCTTTTCTCTTCCTATATCCTTGTCTATTCCCTATATCCCCCTTTTGTGGATGCAGTTTGAGGGCTTTGGAATCCTGAATCATGATTCCATTTTATTGTTTTGGATTCTGGTATTCTTAGTTCATTTTTCTTTTGAGGGTTTTGAACTGTGAAATATGATTTCTTTTAAGTGTTTTGGAATTTGGTGTGTTTAGTTTATTTTTCTTTTGAGGTATTTGGAACTCTGAAGCTTGATTTCATTTTATTGTGGTGGATTTCAGTCTTTTAGATCATTATCAACATTGCTTGTTTGAAATGAAATGTTGTGATAAATTTATAATCTTATTATCCGAATGTGATATTCAGTTAAATACTATTTCACTCTTTTTACAAAATTTTCCTTTTTATGGTTTCTAAAATGAAGTTTTTACATATCATAACATCATGCAACTAGATTGAAAAGTTAATTTCTGAATACTAGAAACCAACTTTTATCTCCTTGTTATTTTTTGGGTTTTAATTCATCATTTACGTATGGACGAAATTGTAGCGTTAAGAAATATTTTATATTAGAAATAAAAGATCTTACTTTTGTTGAATATTTCTTGGGAGGGTACGATACTTTCTTTGTAAGTTTTGGGATGTATAAACCCACATGTTCATAGGGTTTTTGATGGGTGTTGATGCAAATCTTCCCTTTTGAGGCCATGTGTTGTTTGGAACTTTTTATTTAATGGAACTGCATCCTTTCTTGCTCTCTGATTGCATTTGGTAATGCTCCCACTCATTTGTTGCAATTAGAAACCATCTCAGTTACCTTCAAGTCCATATGCCCCGATTATTTTGCATCCCCCTTTTCATTCATGTCATGCTTTAAGTAACAAAGCTCAACTGTGTTGCAGACTTTGTCTGAGAGTGACATTCATGGATCGATGAGGTCGATGAACTTATATTGAACAATGTATGTGTTTTTTTAAAACTTTAATCTTAAAGTTTGCATTGACTAGTTAGGGCTAGCTTTCCTCTTAACGTGATCGATCGTTAATCAATCTAAGACATCTCTCTCTCTTTTTTCGCCTTTTGGCCTGCATGTCCTTGTCTTTGTAATTTCTCTATCTTTTGTGTTTGTATGAATTCTTTGTATTTTAGTTTTTTATTGAAGTTGTTATATTTTTATAATTTGGACGAGTTTTTATCATAAATTCTTAACTTTGGTTTTCACTTGTTTTAAAATGCATATTTATGACTATGAAGTAATGTCTGTCAATGTGGCTGCTTATAAATTTAAATATTTAGAAAATGACATATTCATGCAGTTAATCCTTTCTAATGGGTTCAGGATAGGAGGTAGTGTGATGTATTATTTCGTCATATGTGAATCTAGTACTTCTATCCATTATTGGTTTGGAATTTTCTAAGTAACTTCATTGTTAATGCAAGAAGAGTTTTTCGGAAGCTAATGGATCATTTTAGGATATGTGAGGACCTAGAAAACATTGATGGTCCGCATACGATATTCAAAATAGTCGAGAGGGATCGATGAGTATCATGTTCTCGCTATATACATCTTTTATGCACTATTGATAGGTTGTAATGGGATCTTTTCCTTTACTTACAAGAATGCTCAATAGTCCTCAAATTTTTAGAAAGTATTTGGAGATGAATTGATCATGGATATTATTGGTGCTCTCGAGTGTAAGTTGTCATCTTCTTTCTATTAGCTATTTGTGTAGAGAATATTTTCCACCTTCTGTTGATCTTACTTTGCATGGCCTGTCAGGGGATTGCTCTAAGTCTGCAACAGTACTATTGCATTATTAACATAATTTTACTAAATTCTCTTCCCATGCTAATTGTCATTTTCCCATTTTCCAAGTAATTTTAACCTCCACATATTTGAATGGCTAATGTAGGCGTAGAACTCTGGTGCTTTAATTGTTGTGTAATGTGCATAATTGGTTCATTGTCTCAAATGCATATTTTAAGTAATTGATTGTTTTTTTAGTTTTCTGATTTTGGTTGATGTTTTTCTATTCCTATATGCAATGTGGTTTTGGTAAGCTGCTATATGCAATCACTTCTGATGTCTGCGATTGTAGTGATTCTACAGTATGTGTTTGACCACTGAGTGTTGTCTAATTGGTGCCTTTTTCAATAGAGAAGGTGCCTAATAGCTTCTCATGAATTTTTATTCTTAAACATTTATTCAACATCCAACCCATGTTAATGTGTACTTTTTGGACATTACCTGTTGCATTGCACTGTCAATGGACCAACCCACCTATCCACTCCACATGTCCATAACAGGTTATCTGTATGGTTGTTTTGTACTTGGATGATTATGGCTGCCTTAATTGGAGTAATGGTTCATTTTTACTGATACTGAATTTTTTATTATGCTTGCAGATGATCCAGAGGTTCTTCATGTCCAACATCATCGTAGTTTTTTGAAAGAACATGTTTTCAAGGAGGTAAATTGCAGTTGCTCATTTCGAGATAGAACTTGTATAATGAAAGATTCATCAGTTGTCTTGACTTGCGTTCTGTCTCTCTTATTTGATGTAAGGCCATACCAATCACAGATCCACTTGTCTGTCAAAATACACCGACATATAAAGTTGGTTATCTAAAGGTTGGAGTCTTCAATATGGAAATTCTCTTGGTGTACTCGCTTAATTAACTTTCTTAGTTGTTGGTGTAGGCTGATTTTTGTCTTCCTACGAATGTGTGAGTTCTTATCTTCATTCATTGCTTTCAGGATGTTGTTTTGGCTAGGGTACTGGATGAGGCCACTGTTACAAGCCCCAATTCCATTATTTATACGAACAATGCTATTGTAAACATTTAAACTTGCTCTCTCCTAAGCATTGCAAGCCTTTATTGTTTTAAACCCTTTTCTATTCTGTTTCAGGAGTGGCATTTTTTCACTGATCTTTTTCTGATGTAGGTTTTGTCTCTGTTAAAGGATGATAGTACTTTTATTCAGGAAATAGGTACTTTGCCATCTTCCTTTTTGTGATTTTGACGTTGCATTTTTATTATTTAAGTTATTTATGTAGTTACAGAGATCCTACGATTTGGCATTCAATCATATATTCCATATTTGAGTCAAACACATGGCATTGTATGATTATTTTGAGCCACAAAAGGTTTCAGTAACCAAAGTATTTTTAGCATTTACACACGTGTCCCTTGATGGTATGTGTCTCTATTTTAAAAGCACGGGAGCTAAAGTTGATTAAAAGGTTGAATTTAACATTCTTTGGGGAGGGTATCGATTCAATCATATCTTAAATTTACAAGTGGGTACTGTTGATTTGATTAGGCTAAAGAAAGCTAAAATGAGAAACTAATCCATACTAGACTTGTAGATTATCGATGATCGATGGAGCTAAAGATCTGCAAGAGTGTGCATAAACATCTCTCTCTCTCTCCCTCTCCTATATATAAACACACATATATCTATATCCTTTCAGCTGATCCTGAAGTTAGTGAAACTTATTATATGAATTAAGAACATTGAAATTAATTTGGGGGATGAAAAAGATAAAGTTTGTCTAGAAGATTTGAGTTTCAGGCCGTTTTTAAATTTCTTAATGAACAATGATTTGAAAAATTGATGCAGCAATCCTAAGCTATATTAGTTGCACTGGATGTCAGATGGGGTTCTTTTATGTTAGCAATGAAGGAGAATAAACATTGGTGGTGGTGATAATGAAAAATTATTAAAATAGCTGAATGGTAATCTTACCTACAAAATGTTACAAAAGGACAGGTTGTAGGAATAAGCTTTCATGATTGTATCACTTTATAGTTCTTGTGTCTTGTTTGCTTGGTACTAACAATTTTAACCATTATATTGCTCTCCCCTGCTGTGTTATTCTTGGATACCTGAGCTCTTATTGATTTTCCACGAGAAATGTTGTTGTTGATTTTCTAGGAGAAGAATATACTGTTGTGAAATAAATTTGTTTCAAATTTTCTCCTTTTTATGTCATTTATGCAGGAAGTTAGTACTTCAATTGATAATTGTGTTTAGGTCTTGATTATCATTTTCGTTTGCTTATGGGGTTGGGAAAGAGGTGGTGATTTAGCCAAAATATCAATAACGAAGGATGATCTTCATTTAAGGCTATATTTGGTTTGAAAAATGGTTGAGATTTGTCCTTTCAGATACTTGTTTTTATGTCCAAGTTTATGGAATTGAATTTTTGAACACTTAAAAGGTTTGAGACAAAAGTTTCTACTTATTGGAATGGTTTAAAAAAAAAAGGTTAGAAATTTTATAGTTCTTTAACATTATTTCTTGTAAATCTTACATTCTTATTTCAACAGTCTTGTCAGTAAAGGATGCAAATTAGTTGGTTGTGGCTCAGCTGTGCCAACTCTTCAGATTTCAAATGATGATCTAGCAAAATTTGTTGATACTTAGATGAATGGATATCTGTTAAATCTTTGGGATTGGAAATCGAAGAGTTCTTACAGTCCATTTACCTTCTTTTGGTTGCATCTTTGTTTTGTATATTGAAAATTTGGAATCTCAATGTCTTTAATTGCTTGGAGTTGCTAATGAAATTACTTTATGGTGACTTCAAGTTAATTGAGTTGATGCTTCTTCTTTTAAAATAATGATTTCATTGGTGATTATTTATTTTGAGTTATCTTTTGAATAACAAGACAAGCGTGTCTTGCTGTAATGCTTTCTTTTGTTATTATTCAAAGAGCAATCCATCTTATGTCCGCTTGGTCCTAATATCTATATAGCCTTTGTCTTTTCATTGCCAATCTCTACAACCTATAGAGGTTTAATGATCGATTTCTTTTATGGAGAGGAGATTTTTTTTTGGAGATCCTTATATTTCTAATAGTTACTATGTAAAATATTATTTTGTGGTGACTTGAATAATGTTATATATATGTATATAAATTTTATATACTAAATAATTTAATAATTATTATTACTTCTTAATTTTTAATTATAGGGATAATAACAAATATATATTATACTAATTAGTATTAATTTATATATTTATGTAAATACTATTTTGTTATTATATATATATATATATATATATAATTACAAATACATATATTAATAAGTAGTATTAATTATAATATATGTAACACCAATAAAAAAATTGTTCTTTAAAATATAATTAATTAATTAACTAATCGGTAATTTTGATTTAACTGTTAATTATAAAATAATAAATTATAATTTACATAAAATTAATATAATTAATAGATTAATTAATATTCAGTATTCTTGACTAATTAGCTGATATATTTCATTTTAATTAATTTTAGTTTTATATAATTAATTTATTAATTCCATTATAATTAATAGATTGACTTAAATTTCATTATATATATTTATATATTTAACTATTTTTAAAGTAGTATATATATATCATCAATTTTAAGCCCATGATACAATTCTGCTTTTTGTATACAAATGTATTATTTTGTATCACTTTGTTTAGCAATCTTATAATATTATAATAAGGTGAATTATACGCTTTAAATGCATATTTACGATAGTGATTCTATCGAAAAAATAATTAACGTCGATTTGACGTAATGATTATAAGTATTAAATGAATTCTCTATTAGATTATCTCCATTAGGAAATAATCAATAAATTGGTTATTTTTAAGTACCATTAAAATTGGACATATTATAGAAGTTATTTTATAAAAATAATTTAATTTTGTGCAAGCAAAATTAGTATATATTTTCAATAGTAATGTCAAAATTGTTAATATATTAAAATTAATAATATGCTACATTAATCAAAACTTTAAATTTAATATTTTATTTTTCCTTTATTTTATGATCTAAATTAAAATATTATTATTATTATTATGTAATTTATTTCAATAGATTATAGAATTCTAATTTTATAATGTATAAGAGAGTACTTTCTTCCTAAGTTAACCTTCCAAGTTCACTATGAGTCCCAAGAACTTCCTTACTTTTTCCTTGAATACATAATTATCTTAATTAAACTTTATATGTATTTATGCAATGTGTTGAAATATTCCTTCAAGCCCTCTATATGGTATCCACCCTGTTTTATTTTTGACATCCATGTTATCTATATAGGTCTTCATATTTTTATTCAAAAATCAAGTCCACTAACTTTTGATATTTCACACATGCATTCTTGAGGTTGAATGGTATCACATTGTAATAGTAGGTATCTTCGAGTGTTATGAATGATGACTTGTTTACCTCGTTCGTTTTGATTTAGTTGTAGTATATGTATGCATCTATAAATATTAGCATCTGGCGTCTTGAGATTGCATTAGCTAGCAGATTGATGTGATAAAAATAAAATGAAACAAAAAAATTACTAAAAAATCACCTAGGCAAGGGCATATATTATTTCCTATATTATAATTGAGTTAAGTATTGATTTCACAAGGACTAAAACTACAAATATTAATAATCTTTTTATTATCTATTCTAAAAAAAAGAATGATTAAACTAGAAAAATGATTTACTAAACTAAAATAATAATGAAAATTAACTAAATCAAAGTGATAAGCAAGAATAAAGCAAATAGTACGTAGATATATAAGACCTAGATAAAAATCTCCCGAAACCTTTTGTGTACTTTAAGTTTATATTGACTTAATGATTAACCCTACTTTATAACTATATTCTCTCTCGAGAAGTATGACTCTTTCACTCAAGTTGGTCGACTAAAATCTCTTTCTAATCAAGGCAACTTAAGAATGCATTGACTCACTTTGTGAATTCTCTTGATAGATTTCACTTTAACCTAAAAGATCATATAGTACTATATTTGGCAAACCATTCAACCCTTGTTCATCATATTATGATCTATTTATACATGTAATCTCTTAATCCTATTGCACAAATTTTGAATGGATCAAAGCATAATTCAATTCAACTCAATATGAACATGAACAATTCTTAAGAAAACAAAAATCTTAAATGAAATCAAAGAATTCAACCCAAAATAATAAGTCCTAGGGTTCACCTCACTTAAATCAAAATCTCAATTAGTTTATGAAAAGATAAAGAAAACTAACAATAAAAATAAAGAAAACTAGATAAAAGAATGAGCTCTTATAGATCTTAAATCTTGATGTTTCTTGACTGAATCTTAATTGGAATCCTCTCTTTCCTCCAGAGTTACTTTCTTCTACTCTTAAGAAACTTCATATTAGTTCAAACTTCCATAATCCTTCAAATTTAACCCAATCCAAAAAGTTAAACCTAATGCATAAAGTGAATATACATGAGAAAGATGTTTCAAATTTTAAACATTTTCATGTCCCTTATTGAATGAAAATTATTTTGAAGCTTATTTGAAAAGTGACCTAATCTTTTGATGCGATAATAGACACCTTATAGTGAATACTCTCATTTATTCAATTAGATCACCATTTTAAGTGGATATTAGCACTACTTTTTAACTTTAAACTTTTTCCTTGGCTTGAATCTAGAAGAATGATTTTCTTTTATGTTCTTTTTGCAATTTTTATGGGGGACACTAAAATTCTTAATAAGAATTCATATATAATTCAATAATATGTATAAAATTCTTAATAAGAATTTATATATAACTCAACGAAGTCATCAAAACTATAAGTAATTGCCCAAACAATTCAAACTACAATTCAATCAATATTCTAAAGAAAATTTCCATAATTTTCTATTATTACTCTAATCATAACAAAATTGACAAGTATAATAATTAATTTCTTACCTTAAACTTAAGTTGTACATTGTCATCAATATAGAAAGCATATAAGAAGAAAGAAAGTCTAATGAAAAGGAGATAAAGATTCCTAGTACTTCTTTGAAAAAAAGATTTATTGGTCTTGTCCACTGACATCTATAATCATAAATCTTTAATTTGTCATTGAGGTTCCTTAGTTGCAAGTTCAATATCTAAAGATATATAGGGATGTTCTATAAAGTATAGCAAAATATCATTCTAGGTAAGATAATAATAAATAAACATCAAAATAAACATCAACCTATAAGTTTAAAACTAATTCTAGCTAAAGATATTTGTGAAAAATAAACATTAAACAAACTATTCTAAAACTAATGCTAAAAATTCCTAGTCCTACTAAACTAAAACAAAAGCCTAAATTGTTAAGATGCCTCCTAACCAGTACGTCTTTATAAGTTATTTAGTTAGACTTCACCTTAATCCCTTTTCTCATTTTGCAACATAGTGACAGAAAATCCCAGTGAGAGAAAAGGTGGCAAACTCCATTGTTAACAGCTCGACCAAGTGATCTATTGCTCCAGTACAGTCGTTTTTTATTTCTAGCTCTTGCATCATTTCATAGCAGCACGTGGAATGCCTATGGCGTCCCTCGATTAAGAGGGGACCTTGAAAAAAGGGGACGTACACGAAAGCGGGAGTCCGATCACCCATCCGATGTCATATAGCGCAACAGTCACTACTCACTAGTATTCCACCCGAAACAACCGCAGAGGTTGACACGCCTTGGCCAGCAGAGAAAATAATTGATCTTGAGGAGGGCGACATTGTCCCACTGTCTAGCAACCTTGTGTTGGATTTGGGTTCCTCCTATGTGGTAAAACCCATCAATTTTTAAACCTTGGAGGAAGCCTGACTCTGTCACAATCCTTTAAAGAAAAACTGGATAACCAATGGAGCCTAACGTTAGTCGTAAAGCTCTTGGGAAGAAGGATTGGGTTCCAAACGTTGAGCTCACGTTTGTGTGCCCTCTGGAAACCTAAAGGACCTCTAAAAATAGTTGATCTCGAGCATGATTTCTATTTAGTTCGTTTTTTGGAAGAGACAGATTACCTCCACGCCTTAGCAGATGGTCTATGGCTTATCTTCAGACAAACGCTTTCAGTGCAATACTGGGAGCCAACCTTTCGTTCAAAACACAGGCAGGTCCACCGTGCAGTCACTTGGATTCGTATTTCAAAGCTTCCTATAGCTTGATACCACCTGGACATTCTAAAAGCGCTAGGCAACCTTGTCGGCAAGACAAATAAAATTGATGAACCCACGCTGCTAATCCATCGGGGACGATACGCGTGCATTGTAGTGAACATCGACTTACACTAGCAATTAATGACCACGGTTGAGGTCGATGGAAAGGTGATGTACGTAGTCTATGAAGGACTTCCCCAGATCAGCTACAAATACGGTATTGTGGGTCATGAGGCCTTTGTCTATCAACAACGCAACCGGAATGCCGGGAAGAATCCAACACCACCTGCAGGACAGCCACGGGAGGCGAAAAGTCTAGCCAAGGAAGCAGCAGAAAGCAGTACGGTGGGAGCCTAGCCAACGGTCGACAAGCTCAACGGTTATGGACAGTGGGTGTAGGTGCAAAGAAGATCTTCACCAGCTGCCCAATGTCTTCTAGCCTTCCACACAACGTCAAGTTCCATCGAGCAGCATCAAGGTGTCCTCTCATCTGGCAAGCGCAAGGTTCACAACTCTAGAGGGGAAAGATCTGATGGAGACAGTGTTAGAAAACGCAGTCGAGGCCCCACAACATTTTACTCCGAAGGGACAACGATTTAAAATGGCCCAGATAATTGGACTCGCTCGATCACAAGGCCATGAGTCAATTTTCATAGCTAATGGCCCAATCCCAAGTATAAAGAAGGAGCCTAGGGGAAACAAGATCGGCCCAGCCCAGTTAACCCGGGGAGAAAGTTCCTAGGCCAGCCTATTCCAGAAAAAGCAATCGGATCGTACCCCTCAAATCCAAATACATCCTACAAGTGCGGAAAAAAATGTAGCAATTGAGATCTCCTTGCATATGAAAATGGTATGCGACAATCAGGTTCTGAAGGCCCGGATAGTGGACGGGGAAGAGAGCCTCTAGCCAATGGACAGAGTAGAGGGCTCGAAGACTAATGAGAGCACGAGGGGGATAACCATACATACAAACCTTAGATTTAACAGGCAGATCAGAGCAAATGGAAGCCGGCCTCAGAATGGCAACAATGAGGTGTAGACCTAGCAGTTCTTGGACGATGGGTTATCGGGCATTCCCATGGGAGGTACTTTAATTAATTAATTCTCATTGTTATGTAGATTCTTATTTGGAATTGTCAAGGAGAAAGGGGACCAGATTCTTAAAGATTTTGAGTAATTACCTACATAGCTATAAATAGGGAATCCTCGTTTTGCTGGAAACCCGTATTTGTAGAACTCAGGCCCAGGAAATAATCCAAGCTTTGGGGTTTGACTACTCGTTCAGAGTAGAAGTTGTAGGTTTCTCGAGGGGGATATGGATATTATGGAAGGCTGATTATAATATCTCTATAGTATTAGCTCACTGTCAATTTATTCATACCACCATCAAGTATGAGTCCTACTATTTCGATTTTACCGTAGTCTACGCCAGCCCGCAAGTTACTTCCCAAAAGCACCTCTAGCCAGCGTTAGCTTGGGTAGGAAGATTTGTGCAAAAACCATGGCTTGTAGGAAGGGACTTTAATGCCAAACTGGAGATCACAGATAAACAAGGTAGAGCCAAGATAATGAGGATAGTGAATAAACATTTTCAAGACTAGGTTCAGGATAGTAGACTGCATGATCTGGGGTATGTTGGCTCTAAATTTACATGGTGAAGGGGATTGGTACAGGCATGATTAGACCAAGTATTTGGGACGACGGAGTGGATATAAGCCTTCCTGCAAATGATAAATTGTCATTTACCTTTCCTAGGTTCTAACCATCGACCTATCTGGATTCAACTTACTCAACAAATTTCTAGCTCAATAAATCTCCTGTTTTTAGATTTCAAAATGCCGGCTAACTCATCCATATTTTGAAGAGGTGGTAACTGAGCATTGGATTTTGGACAAGGAGTTGTTATATAAGTCTCTTACCAATCTTTCCCACCAACTCAAAAGATGGAATCATTCGGACTTTGGGAATATTTTTCATTGGAAGAAACAGCTGTTAGCACGATTATAGGGCATTCAACGAGCCATGACTAACAACAATATAGAGCCCCTATTAGATTTGGAGGAACAAATGAGTGGGGAATTGATGCAGGTGTTAAGGGAAGAAGAAATTTATTGACATCAAAAAGTACGATGTGATTGGATATCGAAAGGTGACAGGAATACCAAATATTTGTAAGTGATAAGTCGACTTGTACCATGTGTAAGTCGACTTACACATGTTCGGTACCGATAAGTCGACTTGTTCATTGGATAAGTCGACTTGTTCAAGGTCGGTATTGTTTATTTGTGCCCTAAAGGCAATCCCCTTTAGCGCGTTTTATTCAAAGTCGTGAGCAGACTTTATGAATAAATAAAGAAAAGGCATTATTCATTAATTTGATATTCATAAACATTGTTTATGAATTGATTGGATCTTTAATCGAATTAATGAAGTCCATGATATATGACATAGCATGAAGGAAATTATGATGTGATCATACTACCGAGGTTCCTATCATGTGCAATTATGTCAAGATGTCGAATTCTCCTAGTCATAGGATTAATGAGACCGACATCATTAATCCGGATAGACTAGCACATGTCATATTCCTTGATTGGATCAAGCGGTGGATCTCGAAACTGTAAATATGAGATATTTAGAATTGACATGTGGATGCTTACTAGCGGTAGTAAGTTCATTGGATGACTGCCATGAGATCATCACATGGATATCTTATCTAAGTGTCGTTGATAATCTCATCATAGAATGGTGCAAGTATCCTTGACCGAGGTACTCAAGGATATCTTGAATCTTGATCTGCTTTGACTCCATTCCTTGTTGCCTTCGGAGGTAACTCATAGGGTGGTGATTGGGTGCGACTTGAGGTATTCAAGATAATTGAGTAGCCAATAAAGGATTCACCACTGGATTAGCGTAAGAGATACCCATGGCCTCTTATCGGGATCATTACTAAGGTTGGCCAAGCATGTATGTCATGAAGAGTGTCTACATTGACATATAAAGTAATGAGTCCCGTGATCGAGAACCGATATCACTGGGCTAGACTCGGTCTAGTGAGAGTTGACACTTTGACCATACTCATAACCAAGTGGGGTATAGGATGGTGAAAGGACGAATTGCACCAGAATTGTCATGGAAGGGTTTGTGATCGGTTCGTGATGAATACATCAAACCGATTACTTTCCGGTCAATTGGGGTCATGATGTGTTTCTAGATACCGCTCATGACTTGCTCGGATTAATTGTTAATCTAAGTGGCCAACATAACCGGAGCCTAAAGGGTCACACGATAAGAGTGTTTCAGAGAATCAGAAAATAGTAATTGGACAGAGTTCCAATTATGGAGAGCATTAGATTAAATGAATCCCATGGGATTGGGATATGTCCCGATGAGATCGCGACATCAATATTGTTAAGAAAGGTTTAAAAGCTTTCAAAGATCGGGGGGGCCGAAGGCCTAGTAGATCAGGCCCAGTGATGGACCGCAAGCAATTATATATATATATATATATATGATTAATTAAATAAATTATTAATTAATATATATATATATATATATGCATGCACGTGGATGGAGGAGGCTAATGAAAGAAGCTTCCATAAGGAGGCTTAGTCATTAAGCTTAGTCATCACTTTTATCATTACTAAAAGACAAAATCTTGAAAGGTGAAATAGTGATGTTCGTTGGTGGAGGGAGCAAGCATACACGATGCTCATTTTCTTCATCCTTTGAGAAAGGAATATGGAGAAATTAAAAGAGAGAGGATGGTGATCGTGGGTTGAAGAAATTGGTTCTAAAACCTAAGGTTCATCATCTTTCATTCAAGCTTTCATCTTCTCCTCCAAGTTTTTGTCATCTCCTCCACGTTTCTCTCAAGCTCTCCAGGACAGAGGTAGGGTCTAGCAGCCTTTAATCTGTTCTAGCTATTCCCGGGTCAAAGGGGTTTGATCCGGTTAGATTTTCTGATCTCTGCGTGGATCACCTTTAGAGATAGTCTCTTTTGGCTATTTAGGTTGATGTCTTCATACGGATACCTGGATCCTGGGATTCGGGAAAGTCCTGGGAACAAAAATTTTTGTTTTCCTCTGCCGGTACATGTGATGTACCTCCCGGGATAATCCTACAGTGGTATCAGAGCGTCTGGTATCCCGTATGAAGCTATAACCTAAGCGAGATCAGAATCCCTAATGGAATTTTCTGTTGATGCATGCTATCTGTTCAGATTTCGAATTTATATTGTGATATTCTTTTCGAAATTTTTCTGCCCAGGATTGTTCATAACATGTTAGAGAATATGTCTATGAATTTTCAGAATTTATCGATTTGATTTGATATAGTTTTGCTAATTAATTCCCTAAGGTTACAGATGCTGTTTTGTGAAACGATTCTGGAACAGGCATGAGTATAAAATCGAGAATAAATTCTAGAAAAATGTTTTTTCGGATTTTACTTCACCTACATGTCTCTAATATGTTGGTGAATGTATGTGAGCATGGAAATTGGATTTCATGGTGATTGGATATTTATTCACGAATTTATTCTATTCTGTTGGGAATTGCTGTGCTGATGAACACAGATTTTGAATCGGTTTTGTCATTTAGGTTGACTGAGTTTTTGATGGCCTAAAATCCTGAAAACATTCATGTAGCATGTTATGAACATTTAGTAACCTATGTAATGTTCTCATGATTTATTGAAATTGTTTCATTGATCATTTCGAGCAATGTACAGAACTGGACAGTTTTGTGAAAATGGTTGGGACTGTTTTGCTTGGCTTGATTAAGTGTGCTTTTTCAGTTCCAATGCCTTGAACCATTTTTAATGTGATTAAAAATGTGTTATCTTGATGTAATATGATTTCCAAACTGAATTTCTTGAAGTTGCTTTTCCTAGAATTTTCGGATGCCTAATTGATCACATTAGCGTCTCGTTAGTATATTGCATTATCTTGTTTGTTTTGACCGTCATATTTTTATGGCATGTGCTGAAGTAAATTTGATAATGTATGTGATAGCTAGAGATGCTTAGGATGATAATTAGGGTGTTCCTAAATTATTTGGAAATTAATGAGTTTTGACTCATTTCAAGCTTTTCATATAGTTTGACTATTTAAGGCATTCATGAATCAATGAAGTGTTCATTGAGGCATCAATTCACAGATATTACCCTTGGTATGATGGTGTTGAGAAGTGGAATTGTACTGATTGAGGAATTAGCCGATTAGAGATTTTAGCAAAATTCCCTGGATAAGTCGACTTATATGGGACATAAGTCGACTTGTTAAACTAATAAGTCGACTTGTTTTACGGATAAGTCGACTTGTTTTCTGGATAAGTCGACTTGTTTGAAGAATAAGTCGACTTGTTCAAGATCTCAGTATAAGTCGACTTGTAGTACTTTGTAAGTCGACTTGTTCATGGGCAGATGACATAAGTCGACTTGTGTCATACAAGTCGACTTGTGTGTGGGCAGAAGCATAAGTTGACTTCCATTTGATGAAAGTCGACTTGTGGCATGCATAGGTGGGATGATGGATGATTTTAGGTATAGACTCAATGTGATTGATGAAATGCCCTAAATCATATCATATAGTCATGTTGACTATAATCCTACGGCTTGGAGAAGAAGTAGATGAGACCCGAAATCCCTCCTCGGTATATGAAAACTAACGCCTTCCATTAATATGGTAAGAACCAGAGTTCTTATAGGGTTGGGTTGTTGAGCTAACCTCAAGCTCACTCTATACGGATATGTTCGAACCATGAAAATAAGATTTTTGGATTAATGGGTCGGTTTTCCTAGAAGCGTTGATTTGTTGAGCTAACCTCAAGGTCAACGTGGACAGAGGCGAAATTGGGTAGCATACATCAGATGTATGCGCATCAAAGAGTTGATACCCAATGTAAGTGCATACATCAACAAGTTGATAGCACTGATCGATAGTTGTGTCTAAGATGTAATTGGTATATCTGATACCTCCCGAGACATAAGGTGGCTTGTTGAGCTAACCTCAAGGTCATTCTTAATGTCGGTTATCGATGATACAATTGGTATGACCGATACCTACCGATTGACCTAAGTTGTGGCATTGGGTAAACCCAAGGTCACTCTTAGCAATGTCGGAAATCGACCCACTAGGACATTATGTCACTTTGTTTCTCTGGATTCAGTAAGAGGGTTATGGATTCTAGGAAACTAGCAGAGCCATATGCATGTCATGCAAGTCCTTATGATCATCGCAGCATTTCTATTCTATCATTCCTTCTCTCTCGCGCTAGGTTGATTGAAGAAGTCTTCGGTGTAATTTATGCTCTCCATTCGGACCGAATTTTCTTGATTGGTGAGAATCGAGAATTGTTCTTAGATCGAGGAACGGGATCGTCCTAGATGTTCCACTTCCGATTGCACATCTCGTCGATGCTTCGATGAGGATCGAAAGCATATCGTAAGCATCTAAAGGATGCGACATGGCTACTTGCATTATGCTTGCCTCGATGTCACTAGAGCTGCAGGAGCGACGAGTCCATGGATGCTCACTCTATAGTATTTCATCTTAGGGAGCTGTTTGATGAGTAAGCTCGATGCGAAAGGTTCGAGACCTCGAGGCTTCTTTTCACCACAAAGATGGCTCGGGGATATCTGTTGTGCGGATGCCTCGAAGATGAATGGCTATATTGAGAGATTGGCCGTCTTAGGATTTGTAATGGATTATGAGTTAAGTAGAGACTTAATTCTAGTTGGATTGTCGATGGTTATTCACGGTTTGTGATAAACTATCGGATAAACCAAATATCCACAACAATTCTGAGTGATCAATCTGCTTTCAAGACAAATGAAAGAGCTATCAAGAAGGATAGCAAGCAAGTCTTAATGGTGGAGGCTTCTTCTTCTAGTTCAAAGAAGAAAAGGCCAAGAAACCAAAGGAAGTGCCATCAAGGAAAACCAAAGAAACGCCCCAAAAGGATTTTGCTTTCATTATGGCAAGTCTAGCCACTAGAGGCTAAACCAGAAAATCTATCTGGAGTTCACGAAGCGAAGAAGGCATCGATGCCTCTACTTCTTCAAATATGTTTGTCATTGAGGTTAATACTATTCTGATCCAAACATATCGGTATTTGATACGGATGTGGCTCATACATATGAAATGATATGCGGGGCCTCGTGGACGATGAGATGGCTCATACAAGGAGAACTAGACCTTCGTGTAGGTAATGCAGCAAAAGTTGCTTCATTAGCCGTAGACACTTATGTCTTGTTACTCCCTAGTGGGCTTATATTCAAATTGGATAATTGACATTTTGTACCTGTTTTAAACAAAGAACATATTGTATGTTTTATGTTTAAATAGAGCTGATTTCCATAGGATTTTTAGTAACAATGGTTGTTATATTAGTTGCAATGGAATGCTCTATGGTACTGGTACATTATGCAATAGAATTGACATATTAGATATGTCATATCCAGTTATGAATATCAATGACGCGAAAAGACATAATCGAGATAATTTAAAATCAACTTACTTATGGCATTGTCGGCTTGGCCATATAAATGAGACACGCATCGCTAGGCTCCATAAGAGTGGATGTTTAGGGTCATTTGATTATGAATCATATCACACATGCGAATCTTGTTTATTAGGCAAGATGACTAAGTAATCCTTTAAGGGAAAGGTGAACGCGTGAATGGAATATTAGACCTAATACATTCGGATGTATGTGGTCCGATGTCCATCCATGCCATAAGTGGTTGTTTTTACTTCATTACTTTTATCGGTGATTATTCACGATATGGGTATCTCAGATCGATGAGATACAAATCAAGCGTTTGAAAAGTTCAAATAATTCAGAAATGAAGTAGAAAACTAACTTGGTAAAAGTATGAATACATTACGATCGATCGTGGTGGAAAATGCTTAGACCAATAGTTTTGATTATCTCGAGATAATGGGATTTTATCTCAAGATACTCCACCTTACACGCCGCAACAACAATGGTGTGGCTGAAAGGAGAAATCGAACCTTGGTAGACTTGGTGCGATTGATGATAGGTTTTGCACAGTTTTGGGAATATGCGCTCAAGACAGCTGTTTACTTGCTAAACAGAGTTCCATTAAAGACAGTTGTGGTTACTCCATATCAGATGTGGACTAACTGAAAGCCCTATCTTTCTCATCTGAAAGTTTGGGGTTGTCCTACTTACGTGAAGCGGACATAGTCAGATACATTTGATGCAAAATCTAATAAGTGTTTGTTCGTGGAATATCAATTCTACCTTGCTGAGGAACAAAAGTTGTTTGTTTCCAAGCATGCTGTTTTCTTAAAGAAAGAGTTTCTTTTATAAGAGGATAGTGGGAACAAAGTTGAACTTGGAGAAGTTCAAGATGCTCGAACAAACGTAGATCAACTGCCTGAATATGAAACTGTAACTCATATAGATGAGGTAATGTTCAACCTTCTACTACACACAATTTCGTAGGTTAAGTAGGATACACCTTTGTTCGAGAGATATGAATTTCTTGTAAGTGAACGAATGGCGTATTGCTCATATGAGATGATCGCCTACTACCTATGAACGAGTTACGAAAAGTTCATGTCGGAACATGGCTTTGTGCCATGAAATCAAATGGATTCCATGTATGAAAACCAAGTATGGACTTTGGTTGTTACACCGAAGGGATAAAACCACGAGGTGCAAAGGAGTTTTCGAAGAAAACCAACATGGATGGTAATTTGATTACCTATAAAGCAATGCTTCGGTTAAAGGATTTCGCCACGCACAAAGAGTTGACTATGACAAAACCTTGACCCGTAGCAATGCTTAAATCCATTAGGATACTCTAGCCATCGCCACTCATTATGATTATGAGATATGGCAAATGGATGTGAAGACAGCTTTCCTGAGAGGAAATCTACCCGAGGATGTGTATGACACAACCAGAGGACTTCACTTTCATCGATGGCGAAAAGGTATGCAAGCTTCAGAAATCCATGTTTGGATTGAAGCAAGCATCCAGGAGTTCGAATATCCGTTTTGATGAGGTACTCAAAGAGTTTGATTTCTCACAAAATCCGGATGATCATTGTGTGTATAAGAAGGTTAATGGACTGCAATCGTATTCCTTGTGTTATATGTAGATGACATCTTCGCTTACTAGGAAGCGATGTCTCTATCTTTGAATCGCTTAAAATTTGGTTGTCCAATCAATTTGCGATGAAAGACCTTTGTGAAGCAACTTATATCCTTGGGATATAGATTTATAGAGATAAATCAAAGGTTGCTTGGTCTTTCACAATCATCGTACATAGATGAGATGCTAAAGAGGTTTAGCATGGAACAATGCTATGTACGAGGCCCGATGTATCGTATGCTCTAAGTGTTACGAAAGGATACCAATCGAATCTGGTAAGGGTCATTGAGTGGTATCAAGAATATCCTCAAGTACTTGCGAAGCACTAAGGATGTTTTCTTGATCTATGGAGATGGAAATCTCAGTGGCGTGCATTCAGATGCTAGTATTTAATCGATAAGGATGATTACGAATCACAATCGTGTTATATACATTCACACCGAATAGCGTGGCGGTCAATTTGAAAGGTTCCAAATAAGAGAGGATCGCGATTCATCAACCGAGGCAGAGTACATTGCCGCGTGAGATGCGAAGAAGCGGTTTGGATCAAGAAGTTCATTCTTGAACTTGATCCGTCCCCAGCTATGATGGGCCCATAGGATTGTATTGTGATACAACGGGGCTAGTCGCAGCAAAGGAACCAAGGTCTTATCGACGATCCGAACTCGTACTTCGCCGATTCGGAGATCATTAGTCGAGATGATATCCCGATAGAGAGAATTCCCGAGCAAAGTGTTGCATTAGTTGACAAAGCCATTGTCACAAGACAATTGTGATTATCATGGACTCGCTTATGGTATTAGATACTAAGGCGATTGACTTTAGGTCAAGTGGGAGATTTGTAAGTGATAAGTCGACTTGTACTATGTGTAAGTCGACTTACATGTTCGATCGATAAGTCGACTTGTTCATTGGATAAGTCGACTTGTTCAAGGCTCGATCTTGTTTATTTGTGCCCTAAAGGCAATCCCTTTAGCGCGTTTTATTCAAAGTCGTTGGCGGACTTTATGAATAAATAAAGAAAAGGCATTATTCATTAATTTGATATTCATAAACATTGTTTATGAATTGATTGATCTTTAATCGAATTAATGAAGTCCATGATATATGACATAGCATGAAGGAAATTATGATGTGATCATACTACCGAGGTTCCTATCATGTGCAATTATGTCAATGTCGAAATTCTCCTAGTCATAGGATTAATAAGACTGGACATCATTAATCCGGATAGACTAGCACATGTCATATTCCTGATTGGATCAAGCGGTGGATCTCGAAGCTGTAAATATGAGATATTTAGAATTGACATGTGGATGCTTACTAGCGTAGTAAGTTCATTGGATGACCCGCCATGAGATCATCACATGGATATCTTATCTAAGTGTCGCGATAATCTCATCATAGAATGGTGCAAGTATCCTTGACTGAGGTACTCGAGGATATCTTGAATCTTGATCTGTGCTTTGACTCCATTCCTTGTTGCCTTCCGAGGTAACTCATAGGGTGGTGATTGGGTGCAACTGAGGTATTCAAGATAATTGAGTAGCCAATAAAGGATTCACCACTTCGGATTAGCGTAAGAGATACCCATGGCCTCTTGTCGGGATCATTACTAAAATTTGGCAAGATGTATGTCATGAAGAGTGTCTACATTGACATATAAAGTAATGAGTCCCGGACGCGAACCGATATCACTTGGCTAGACTCGGTCTAGTGAGAGTTGACACTTTGACCATACTCATAACCAAGTGGGGTATAGGATGGTGAAAGGACGAATTACGGTAATTGTCATGGAAGGGTTTGTGATCCGGTTCGTGATGAATACATCAAACCGATTACTTTCCGGTCAATTAGGGGTCATGATGTGTTGCTAGATACCGCTCATGACTTGCTCAGATTAATTGTTAATCTAAGTGGCCAACATAACCGGAGCCTAAAGGGTCACACGCATAAGAGTGTTTGGAGAATCAGAAATAGTAATTGGACGAGTTCCAATTATGGAGAGCATTAGATTAAATGGATCCCAATGGGATTGGGATATGTCCCGATGAGATCGCGACATCAATATTGTTAAGAAAGGTTTAAAACATTTTAGCAAAGACCGGCCCTAAGGCTTAGGACCAACCCGGTGTGGATGGACCGCTATAATTATATACATATACATATATATATGATTAATTAAATAAATTATTAATTAATATATATATATATATATGCATGCACGGGATGGAGGAGGCTAATGAAAGAAGCTTCCATAAGGAGGCTTAGTCATTAAGCTTAGTCATCACTTTTATCATTACTAAAAGACAAAATCTTGAAAGGTGAAATAGTGATGTTCACAGGTGGAGGAGCAAGCATACACGATGCTCATTTTCTTCATCCTTTGAGAAAGGAATATGGAGAAATTAAAAGAGAGAGGATGGTGATCGTGGGTTGAAGAAATTGGTTCTAAAACCTAAGGTTCATCATCTTTCATTCAAGCTTTCATCTTCTCCTCCAAGTTTTTGTCATCTCCTCCACGTTTCTCTCAAGCTCTCCAGATGTAGGTAGGGTCTAGCGACCTTTAATCTGTTCTAGCTATTCCGGGTCAAAGGGTTTGATCCGGTTAGATTTTCGATCTCTGCGTGGATCACCTTTAGAGATAGTCTCTTTTGGCTATTTAGGTTGATGTCTTCATACGGATACGGATCCTGGATTCGGAAAGTCACAGGAACAAAATTTTTGTTTTCCGCTGCCGGTACATGTGATGTACCTCCCGGGATAATCCTACAATATTACCACACTCTAACCATATCCAAATGCAAGAAAATGAGGATAGAGAGTCTCAAAGACATTCAGGGGACTATAGTAACAGAACAAGGGCAATTGAGCCGATTAGCCAAAGAATATTTTGTTCATCTCTACACTCAAAAGCCAGATCCTAGGTATAGCTTCCCGCAATCCGGAACCTCCCTCTCTATTTCCATAGACAATCTTCGAGATCTGGCCCAACCGATCCACCCCACTAAAATAAAAAATGCAGTCTTTGGCATGAACTTGAATAAAGCCCCTGGGGTCGACGAATACAATGTTCTATTCTTTCAAAAGCAATGGGGGCTGGTAGGACCCTGAGTGATACAGTATATCCAGGCAATTTTTAGACAGGGAAAGTGTAAACAGGATCTTAATCAGACAATACTGGTCATTATCCCCAAAAACCCTCTCCATCTAATATCACCCAGTTTTGGTTGATTAGTCTTTGCAACATGACTTATAAAATTCTTTCAAAAGTCATTGTTAATCGATTGAAGCACGACCTAGAGTTTTTAGTAACGGAGAATCAATGTAGTTTTATCCCGGGTCGACATATAACCGATAATATCATCATAGCCTAGGAAGCCATCCACTCGATGAGAAAGAAGACAGGAAGGAAGGTAACTTCATGATCAAAATGGACCTAGAAAAAGCTTATGACTGGATCTGATGCGAATTTATTCAAATCATTTTAAAAGATATCGAATTTCTTGAACAATTGATCTGGGTCATTATACAGTGTGTTACGACTGTGTCGATGCAGGTGGCTTGATAGGAAACTTTATTGGATCCCTTCAACCCATCTAGAGGGATTAGACAAGGCGATCCTCTCTGACTATACCTATTTGTTCTGTGCATGGAGAGACTAGACCATCTTACTTCGAGAGAATTGGGACAGGGTCGTTGGCATCCACTAAAATTGAGCGCAATAGGGCCCCCTATATCTCACCTTTTCTTTACAAATGACCTGGTTCTGTTCGTGGAAGCTACAGACACACAGGCACAAGTTATCGCATAGACTTTGAAGGTGTTCTGTAAGGCCTCGAGGCGGAAGGTAAACAAGGACAAAACAAATTTTTTTCTCCAAGAACTTTTCCCCTGAAATAGCCAGCCTCCTCAGTCTATCCTTGTACATTTTGAGCACGAACAATCTGGGCAAATACCTAGGACTGCCTTTGATCCATGAGTGTTCCACGCGTAACACTTATCAGCATATTTTGGATAATGCTTAACAAAAACTAATAGGAAGGCATGTCAAGAATTTGTCGTTAACGGGACAAGTCACTTTAACCCAGTCTGTGATCTTAACCCTCCCTATTTTCATGATACAAATAGTTTGTCTACCGCATAGACTTTGTGATGATTTAGAGCGCATCATGCGAAACATTATATAGGATTCCACAGATAAGCAAAGAAAAATGTCCTTAGTTAACTGGGACTCTGTGTGTAAGCCTAAAAAGGCAGGGGGATTAGGCATCAGGAAGATTAGATCTACCAATGATGCCTTGCTTACTAAGATGGGTTGGGCCTTGTTTACAAAACCGGATGCCTTATAGGTCTAAACCTTAAGGGCTAAATATCGTTTTGAACCATACCACATCCCTACTTCGATATCTCAACAAGGGGCCTCGAGTTTTTAGAGGGGTATCACGGCAAATTGGCACTTTGTTTGCCAACCTTTCTGGCTTGATAATGGGGTGAAAGAGTGGGGTCCTCTTCTTGCGGTGGCAAACTCTCCAATCCCTGAGAATGTCTTCTACACTAAAGTGGTAGACCTAATGAACGATGATGGAAACAGGAAATGGAATTTGTTCCAACAATATCTCCCTACCACAGTTTGCATGGATATTACAGATATAACCCTAAATACAGAGGATCCAGCGGAAGATACCATGCAATGGGATCAAACTAAAAATAGGAGATTTACAGTGGATTCAACCTATGATTTAATCAAAGGGCATTTCATGGAAAGTTCTGTGATTCTCTAGAACTTAATTTGGAAATGGGAGGGGCACCATCGGATCCGATCTTTCCTCTAGTTAATGACCAAGAACAAGTTTATGACTAACCAACAAAGAGTAGCACGTCATATCGCTACGGACAACAGTTTCCACATTTGTGGCCAGGAAGAGTTCACTCTCCACGTCATTCGGGACTGCCTAAAAGTGTGCGCAATCTGGAGCAAATTTCCCTCAAAGGTGGTTAATACAGATTTTTTTCAACAGGACGTAGAGATGGATACTGGTTCTGCCAGATTTTGGCTGAACTGTACGTTGCCGTTCGGATCCATAAGTCGGCTACTTTTTGTGATGAATCTGACGTGAAGATACCTGCATAACAAAGAAGGCTTGTCGGGGGTTGTGTCCCGATTAGCCCCTCCGACGCTCAAGTCAGTCTTTTGGTGAAGGTGTGGTGGATGAATGCAGAGAAAGAACTAGGTTATGATTGCGTACCTCCATTATGGGAGAATTATACCTTATATATGAGCAGCAATTAGGTTTAGATCTTTTACGTGTTTGCATGGGAGTCTTTCTCCTACAAGTGGGCTGAGGAGAGGGTGGATCAGGCTTGGGCTTGACATAGCCATTAGGTATGAGACTGATCTTTGGTGATTGGATCGATCGACCCATACGACGTTGAGACTGGGTTCTGGCCCAATACGACCGACCCGACCATAAGCTGTAGGAAAATCCCGGGAGGAACATCACATGTTCCAGCAGCGGAAACAAAAATTTTTTATTCCCGGGACCTTCCCGAAACCCAGGATCCCGGTGTCGGTATGAAAACTCAAACTGAATAGCCAATAGAGACTATCTCTAAAGGTATCCACGCAGAGATCGAAAACCTAACCTAGTCAAACCCTTTTGACCCGGAATAGCTAGAATGAATAAGAGCTGCTAGACCCTACCTACATCTGGAGAGCTTGGATCACGTTGGAAGGAAGAGATGAAACTCTTGGAGAAGAGAGCTTAATCGTTGGTGAAGAGAGGATGAGAGAAAAACCAGTTTTCAACCTTTCTTTCTTCCCTTCTTAAAACCCACGAAGAACCCTTCTATTTCACCAAGAAAAGACTCTTTCTTTTCTTGTTTATTTCACCAACGAGCATCATCTTCATTTCTCATCTTACTTTATTTCATTTTGTCTTTTAGTAATTAAATGAAAGATGATGACTAAGCTTCCAAATGGAAGCTTCCTTGATTCTTCTCCTCCATCCACGTGACCAACACATATATATATATATTAATTAATTATTTAATTAATTAATCATATATATATATGTATATATATTGCTAAAGTGGTCCAGTCACACCGGAGTCGGTCCTACCGGGCCCCGGCACGGAAAAACCACCGAAAACCTTTTTCAGCAATATCGATGTCGCGATCTCATCAGGACATATCTCGATCTCATCGGGATTCATTTAATCCTAATGCTCTCCATAATTGGAACTCTGTCCAATACTATTTTACAGATTCTCTGAGTCACTCTTATGCGTGTGACCCTTTAGGTTTCCGGTTATGTTGGCCACTTAGATTAACAATTAATCTGAGCAAGTCATGAGCGGTATCTAGCAACACATCATGACCCCCAATTGACCGGAAAGTAATCGGTTTGATGAATTCATCACGAACCGGATCACGAACCCTTCCATGATACAATTCTTGTGCAATTCGTCCTTTCATCATCCTATACCCCACTTGCTTATGAGTATGGCTAATGTGTCAACTCTTACTAGACTAAGTCTAGCCCAAGTGAAATCGGTTCACCCGAGGACTCATTACTTTATATGTCCATGAAGACACTCTTCATGACATAGTCATGCTCTGCCGAGACTTAAAGTAATGATCCCGACAACGTGCCGGTATCTCTTTTGTTCTCGCGTATGATGAACCTTTATTGGCTACTCAATTACCTTCAATACCTCAAACTGCACTCCAAGCACCACCCTATGAGTAACCTCTCGAAGGCCACAAGGAATGGAGTCAAATGCGATCAAGATTCAAGATATCCTTGAGTACCTCAAGTCTAAGGATACTTGCACCATTGCTATGATGAGATTATCATCGACATTAAATCCATGTGATGATCTCATGGCGAATCATCCAATGAACTTACTACGACTAGTAAGCATCCATATGTCAACTCTAAATATCTCATATTTACGCTTACGAGATCCACCGCTGATCCAATCAAGGAGTATGACATATGCTAGTCATCTGGATTAATGATGTCCAGCTCATTAATCCTATGACTAGGAAAATTTAGACAACGACATAATTGCACATGATAGGAATCTCAGGATTATGATCACATCATAATTTCCTTCATGCTATGTCATATATCATGGACTTCATTAATTTGATTAAAGATCAATATCAATTCATAAAGAATATCAAATAAATGAAACATGCCTTTCTTTATTTATTCATAAAGTCCGTATATGACTATGAATAAAAGCGCTAAAGGGGATTGCCTTTAGGGCACTACTCTAACAAATCTCCCACTTGACCTAAAGTCAATCGCCTTGGTATCTAATACCAAAAGCGAGTACATGAGAATCAAAATTCTTCCGTGACAATGGCTTCAGCGGATCGAGAATGTTCGCTCTGTGGAATCCTCTCGATCGCGACATCACCTCTAGCAATGATCTCTCGAATCAGATGATATCTGCGGAGTACGTGTTTAGATCGTTGGTGAGACGTCGGTTCTTTTGCCTGAACAATAGCCCCATTGTTGTCACAATACAACTGTATGGGTCCATCACTGCTAGGAACCACACCAAGTTTAGAAATGAACTTCTTGATCCAAACAGCTTCCTTTGTTGCCTCTAATGCAGCAATGTACTCTGCCTCGGTCGTCGAATCAGCAGTCGTCTCTTGTTTGGAACTCTTCCAATCGACCGCTCCGCCGCTTAGCGTGAAAACATAACTTTGACCGATCCGAGTCATCCTTGTTAGATTGGAAATCGCATCCAGATGCCGCCACTGAGATTTCCATCTCCATATATCAAGAAAACATCCTTAGTCCTTCGCAAGTACTTGAGGATATTCTTGACACCACCCAAAGGACCCTCACCAGATCCGATTGGTATCCGTCGTAACACTTAGAGCATACGATACATCGGGCCTCGTACATAACATAGCATACATGATCGATCCTATCGCAGATGCATACGGATCCGATCCATGCGAATCCTCTCATCTTGTGTCTTAGGACACATAGATTTTGAGAGTGTTATCCCATGAGTGATGAGAAGAAACCCTCTCTTGGATTGCTCCATGCTAAACCTCTTTAGCAACTTGTCTATGTACGATGATTGTGAAAGACCAAGAAACCTCTTTGATCTATCTCTATAGATCTTTATCCCAAGGATATAAGTTGCTTCACCAAGGTCTTTCATCGCAAATTGCTTTGACAACCAATTTTAATCGATTGCGAAGATTGAGACATCGCTTCCGAGTAACGATATGTCATCTACATACAACACAAGGAAAACGATTGCATTCCCATTAACCTTTTGTACACACAATACTCATCCGGATTTTGAGAAAACCAAACTCTTTGATTGACTCATCAAAGCGGATGTTCCAACTCTGGATGCTTGCTTCAATCCATAGATGGATTTCAAGCTTGCATACCTTTTCACCATCATCAAAGTTAAGCCCTCCGTTGTGTCATGTACATCCTCGCCAAATTTCCGTTAAGGAAAGTCGTCTTCACATCCATTTGCCATATCTCATAATCATAATGAGCGGCAATGGCTAGGAGTATCCGAATGGATTTGAGCATTGCTACGGTCAAGGTCTCGTCATAGTCAACTCCTTGTCTTTGACGAAATCCTTTGGCCACAAGCCTTGCCTCAGAGGTAATCACATTACCATCCATGTCGGTTTCTTCTTGAAAACCCATTTGCACCCTATAGGTTTTATCCTTCGTGCATCAACCAAAGTCCATACTTGGTTTATGTACATGGAATCCATTTCGCTTTCATGGCACAAAGTCATTTTTCGACTCAACTTTTCGTAACCTCTTCATAGGTAGCAGCTCATCATTTTCTATGAGCAATCGTCATTCTGTTCACTTACGAAATCCAGATCTCTCGGAATAATGCGATCCTACTTGACCTCGAACTTCGTGCAAATGAAGGTTGAATCATACTTCATCCGAATGAGTGATGCCTGTGTTCGTGCGATTGATCAGCTTTGTTGAGCATCTTGAACTTCTTCAAGTTCGACTTTGTTCCCACCGCCTTCTTCGCGAAGAAACTCTTTCTCTAAAGACAGCATGCTTCAAACAAACACCTTTTATTCCTCAAAGAAGGTAGAATTGATATCCCATGGTCTCTTTAGGATATCCTACAAACAAACACTTGTCGACTTTGCTTCAAGCTTATCTCGACCGAATCCGCTTCACGTAAGGTGACAACCCCATACTTTCAAATGAGAAAGATAAGGTTTTCTGTTAGTCCACATCTCATATGGAGTAACTTCAACTGTCTTAGAGGGAACTCTGTTTAGCAAGTAAACAGCTGTCTCTAGCGCATACCCCCAAAACGATTTTGGTAACTTTGTGAAACCCATCATTGATCGTACCATGTCCAACAAGGTTCGATTTCTCCTTTCAGCCACACCGTTGTGCTGCGGCGTGTAAGGAGGAGTCCACTGAGATAAAATGCCATTATCTCTGAGATAATCCTGAAACTGTTGGTCTAAGTATTCTCCACCACGATCGGATCGTAATGCCTTGATACTTTTACCAAGCTGGTTTTCTACTTCATTTCTGAATTGTTTGAACTTTTCAAACGCTTCAGATTTGTATCTCATCAGATACAAGTACCCATATCGTGAATAATCATCGATAAAGGTAATGAAGTAACGACAACCACTTACGGCATGGATGGACATCGGACCGCATACATCCGAATGTATTAGGTCTAATACCCAATCGCCGCTCACCCTTTCCTCAAGGGTAACTTAGTCATCTTGCCTAATAAACAAGATTCGCATGTGTCATATGATTCATAATCAAATAACCCTAAACTGCCACTCTTGTGGAGCTTAGCGATGTGTGTCTCATTTATATGGCCAAGTCGACAATGCCATAAGTAAGTTGACTTTAGATTATCTCTTTTATGCCGTTTGGTGTCATTGACATTTAAAATTGGATTAGACATATCTAATATGTAAATACCATTGCACAATGTACCAGCTCCATAAAGCATTCCATTAGAATTAATAGAACAACCATTGCTATTAAAATTCATATGGAATCCAAATTTATTCGCATAAGAAATGTATAATATATTCTTTGTCAAAGCAGTACAAAATAACAATCATCCAATTCCAAAGACAAGCCCGGTAGGGAGAGACAAAACATAGGTTCCTACGGCTAATGCAAAGAACTCTTGCTCCATTTCCAACACGTGGGTCTACTTCTCCTTCATGAGTTGCCCTCTTCGTCCTCGAGGCCCCGCATATCATTACATATGTGTGAGCCACAACCAGATCAAATACCCGATGTTGTGATCGATAATGATTAACTTCAATGACATACAAACTTGAAGTAGTCAAGGCATCGATGCCTTCTTCGCTTCAATGACTCGGATAGACTTTGCAATTGCGCCTCAATGGCCATCTTTACCGCATGGAAGCAAGTTCCTTTTAGGCAGCTTCTTTGGTCTTCTTCTTGATGGCGCCTCCCTTTGGTTTCTTTGCCTTCTTCTTCTTTGGGTTCTTCTTCTTCTTGGACCCAAAGATGAAGAAGCAACCACCAACACTTGCTTACTATCACTCTTGATAGTTCCTTTCATTGCCTTGAAGCAGATTGATCACCTCGGTATTGTAGTGGATATTTGGTTCATCCGATAGTTTAGCATTAAATGCATAACCGTTTGGACAATCCAACCAAATTAAGTCTATACTTAATTCATGATCCATTGCAAAACCTAAGACGCCAATCTCTCAATATAGCCATTCATCTTCGGCGTGCATGCATGCCAGATGTCCCTGGAGCCATCTTAGTAGTGAAGAGAAGCCTTGAGGTCTCGAACCTTTCGCACCGGGCTTGCTCGTCAAATTCTCCCTAAGATGAAAAACTATAGTGTGAGCATCCATGGACTCGTCGCTTCGCAGCTCGGTGACATCGACGCAAGCATAATGCAAATCGCCATGTCATCGCCCTTTAGATGCTTATTATATGCCTTCGATCATCATCGAAGCATCGACAACAGTGCATCCGAAGCGGAAAATCTAGGATATATCCTGACTTTCAGATCGAGAACTATTCTCGATTCCTTAACCATCAAGAAAATTCGGTCCGATTAACTTGTTGGAATCCATAAGCGAGCGAAGATTCACACTTGACGACATTTTCAAATCACCTACACGGATAGAGAGGAAGAATGTTAGAATAGGAATAGCTGCATAATCATAAGGACTTGAATGATATGCAAAAAGCTCCCACTAGTTTCATAGAATCCATAACCCTCATTACAAATCCAAAGAAACAAAGTGACATAATGTCCTAGTGGGTCGATATCCGATATTGCTAAGAATGACCTTGGGTTTACCCAACAAGCCATAACTTAGGTCAATCGGTAGGTATCGAACATACCAATTGCATCATCGATAACCGACATTGAGAATGACCTTGGGTTTACCCAACAAGCCACCTTATGTCTCGGAGGTATCGATATACCAATTACATCTTAGACACAACTATCGATCAGTGCTATCAACTTGTTGATGTATGCACTTACATTGGGTATCAACTCTTTGATGCGCATACATCCGATGTATGCTACCCAATTTCGCCTCTGTCCACGTTGACCTTGAGTTTACTCAACAAACAACCGCTTCAGTGAAAACCAACCCATTAATCGAAAATCATATCTTCATGGTTCAACATATCCATATAGAGTGAGCTTGGGTTTACCTAACAACCCATCCCTATAAGAACTCGGTTCTTACCATATTAATGGAAGGTGTTAGTTTTCATATACCGAGGAGGATTTAGAAACTCTAGACTCAAGTTGAAGGTTCGTGATCGCTAGGACTATATGGCATGATTTAGGTTTCATCAATCAAATTGAATCAATCTTATAATCATCCATCATCCGACTGAGCATGTCACAAGTCGACTTTCATCAAATGCAAGTCACCTTATGCTTCCTTACACACACAAGTCGACTTGTGATGACACAAGTCGACTTATTTCACCTGCCTATGTATAAGTCGACTTACAAGAAGCTACAAGTCGACTTATACTGAAATCTTGAACAAGTCGACTTATCCAGAAAACAAGTCGACTTATCCTGAAAACAAGTCGACTTATGCTGAAAACAAGTCGACTTATGTAGCAAACAAGTCGACTTATTCTGCAAGATTGCTATTATTTTTAATCGGCTAATTCCTCAATCAATGCAATTCCAATTCTCAACACCATCATACCTAAGGTAATATCTGTAAATTGATGTATCAATGAACACTTCATTGATCCATGAATGCCTTAAATAGTCAAACTATATGAAAAGCTTGAAATGAGTCAAAACTCATAAATATCCAAATAATTTAGGAACACCCAAATTCTCACCCTAAGCATCTCAAGCTAGTGTATACACTCTCAAAACTACTCCGGCACTTGTCACAAAAATTGTGACGGCCAAAACAAGCAAGAAAATGAAATATACTAACGAGACACAAAAGTGACCAATTCGGCATTCAAAAATTCTTGGAAAAGCAACTTCAAGCAATTCACTTAGGCAATCATACTACATCAAGATAACACATTTTTAATCACATTAAAAATGCTGCAAGGCATTGGAATTGAAAAAGCAAACTCAATCAAGCCAAGCAAAACAATCCCAACAATTTTCACCAAAACTGTCCAGTTCTGTACATTGCTTGACATGATCAATGAAAAAATTTCAATAAATTATGAGAAAATTATATAGGTTACTAAATGTTCAGAACATGCTACTTGAATTTGTTCAGGATTTTAGGCCATCAAAAACTCAGTCAACCAAAATAACAAAACCGATTCCAAAACTGTGTTCATCAGCACAGCAATTCCCAACAGCATAGAATAAAATCGAAAATAAATATCCAATCACCTTGAAATCAAATTTCCATGCTCACAGACATTCACCAACATCTTAGAGACATGTAAATGAAGGAAAATCCAGAAAACGATTTTTCTAGAATTTATTCTTGATTTTATACTACTGCCTGTTCACAGAATCGTTTCAAAAACAGCATCTGTAAGCTTAGGGAAATAATTAGCAAAACTTTATCTAATCAAATCGATAAATTCTAAAAATTCATAGACATATTCTCTAACATGTTATGAACATTCCTGGGCAGAAAAATTTCGAAAACCCTATCTCTATAGCAATTCGAAATCTGAACAGAATGCATGCTACAACATCACAAGCAATTAGGGTTTATGATCTAGCTTCAGTTAAAGCTTCATACACGACACCAAACTCTCTGATACCACTGTAGGAAACTCCCGGGAGGAACATCACATGTTCCAGCAGTGGAAACAAAAATTTTTTATTCCCGGGACCTTCCCGAAACCCAGGATCTCGGTGTCGGTATGAAAACTCAAACCTGAATAGCCAATAGAGACTATCTCTAAAGGTATCCACGCAGAGATCAGAAAACCTAACCGATTCAAACCCTTTTGACCTGGGAATAGCTAGAACAGAATAAGAGCTGCTAGACCCTACCTCTGTCCTGGAGAGCTTGGATCACGTTGGAAGGAAGAGATGAAACTCTTGGAGAAGAGAGCTTAATCGTTGGTGAAGAGAGGATGAGAGAAAAACCAGTTTTCAACCTTTCTTTCTTCCCTTCTTAAAACCCACGAAGAACCCTTCTATTTCACCAAGAAAAGACTCTTTCTTTTCTTGTTTATTTCACCAACGAGCATCATCTTCATTTCTCATCTTACTTTATTTCATTTTGTCTTTTAGTAATTAAATGAAAGATGATGACTAAGCTTCCAAATGGAAGCTTCCTTGATTCTTCTCCTCCATCCACGTGACCAACACATATATATATATATAATTAATTATTTAATTAATTAATCATATATATATATGTATATATATTGCTAAAGTGGTCCAGTCACACCGAGTCGGTCTGCTTAGGGCCCCGCGCGGAAAAACCACCAAAACTTTTTTCAAAGAATATCGATGTCGCGATCTCATCGGGACATATCTCGATCTCATCGGGATCCATTTAATCCTAATGCTCTCCATAATTGGAACTCGTCCAATACTATTTTATGATTCTCCGAGTCACTCTTATCGTGTGACCCTTTAGGTTTCGGTTATGTTGGCCACTTAGATTAACAATTAATGCGAGGCAAGTCATGAGCGGTATCTAACAACACATCATGACCCCAATTGACCGGAAAGTAATCGGTTTGATGAATTCATCACGAACCAGATCACGAACCCTTCCATGAGACAATTCTTGTGCAATTAGTCCTTTCATCATCCTATACCCCACTTGCTTATGAGTATGGCTAATGTGTCAACTCTTACTAGACTAAGTCTAGCCCAAGTGAAATCGCCTCTGTTCGAGGACTCATTACTTTATATGTCCATGAAGACACTCTTCATGACATAGTCATGCTCGCCGTAGACTTAAAGTAATGATCCTGAAAAGAGGCGTGGTATCTCTTCATTCTCACTGTAAGTGATGAACTTTATTGGCTACTCAATTACCTTGAATACCTCAAACTGCACCCAAGCACCACCCTATGAGTAACCTCTGGAAGGCCACAAGGAATGGAGTCAGCAATGAGGATCAAGATATCAAGATATCCTTGAGTACCTCAAGTCTAAGGATACTTGCACCATTGCTATGATGAGATTATCAATCGACATTAAATCCATGTGATGATCTCATGGCGAGTCATCAATGAACTTACTACGACTAGTAAGCATCCATATGTCAACTCTAAATATCTCATATTTACGGTTTCGAGATCCACCGCTGATCCAATCAAGGAGTATGACATATGCTAGTGCATGCGGATTAATGATGTCCAGTCTCATTAATCCTATGACTAGGAAAATTTAGACACTGATATAATTGCACATGATAGGAATCTCAGGATTATGATCACATCATAATTTCCTTCATGCTATGTCATATATCATGGACTTCATTAATTTGATTAAAGATCAATATCAATTCATAAAGAATATCAAATAAATGAAACATGCCTTTCTTTATTTATTCATAAAGTCTGTACATGACTATGAATAAAAAGCGCTAAAGGGGATTGCCTTTAGGGCACTACTCTAACATAAGCCCCCCTACTCCTCGAGTTTGAGCGAAGAGAAGGGTCGAAGGAGTATGTAGAGGCTTCGTAGCTCGTACATAGGACGACTCGTAATTGGGGCGATCGGTCGGGCATTGAAATGTAGCTAGTCCGTAGGTCAGCTAATGAAGTAATCGATCGATCGGGCATTGTTGTTGTAGCTCGGTCATGGGATAGCTCGGGTAGTCCCGATCAGTCGGATGTCGACTAGTTGTGTGTGACTATTCGTATTGGGATCGGTTGGTTGAGTGCCCCAACTGGTCGGCCTCGGCACTTATTGCGCGACAGCTCGCGCTATAGTAGGTCGGGTGGTCATCATTAGCGAGCGCGTGAAGGTACTTGAAGCATTTATTATTTGACGGCGCGTGCTATCTGACAACATTTTAAAATCTGAAACGTATCATCTTTGTAACCATCATGCAGCTGTCCCGTACGTCCTTTCAACTGTTCGCGCCACTCCGGATTTCGAGTAACCCTAATTTATTCTCTGCTCGGATCATGCCTTGTGTCCAAGCATAGCTCGGATTTTCTCCACGCGTCGAGTTCTGGCTGGATCGCAATTCGAATGCTTCCCTATAAATGTCCATGATTGACAGACGGTTTGGTTTTCTGCACGCTCATTTCGTTCTTACTTCCGTCTTGCTTTCCTTTGCTCTTTCTTATCCTCAGTTTCTGGAAGTTTCCTTCAGCGTTTGCACAAATTTCCGACCTCATACCACCGAATAGGTACGTCCCTTTCCCTCATTTTCTTCTTCTAAATTTCCTCCTAGTGAGCATGTCGTCCACCGGATCCCGAAGTGAGCTTTCTCTAAGGGATGATGTCGCCGAAAGGGCGTCTGAAGTCTCCGTTGAGGCGATGGCGATGTCGAGGTTGGAAGATGTCGAAGAGATTTAGACAAGGGAGCGAAAAGATGGGTTAGTCGTTAAGGAGCTGCCCAAAGGCCAATCGAGGATGTCCGCGACGGAGTTGAGTCGGTCGATTCTTAGAAACGGAATCCCTCGGTCCTGGGAGCCTAGGCTGGCCTCGGCGGATGAAAGAATCCACAGCAATGCAAGTGGGTGGTTTGTCGTCTCTGAGTATTTCTTCTCAGTCGGCGGCTTGAGACTCCCGTACGTTCCGATCGTTGATGAAGTGTGCGCCGATTATAAATTAAGGCCGAGTCAAATTCCTCCGAATGGGTGGAGGTTCATAAATGGCCTTGCTTTGTTGTGCCACCAGTTTGGCTGTGTGCCTTCGGTCAATATCCTGCGCTACTTTTTAAGAATGAGCCAGAGTCCAAGCTCTGGGGGTGGGATTCCATCTTTGATGTACAAGGATGCCCGGTATCGCCCAGTCGGGACGACCTCTAAAATTACCGGTTGGCGAACGAAATACTTTTTCGTGAAGCCTCCGGGATCTTTCTCCGAGTCCCAGCCGTGGAGATACCCCCAAGCCGAGCGATGGAATAACTTGTCGAGCCTATTCCTTTCCAGGGAGGAGCGGGAGGTGGTTGGTCGTATAAAGGAGCTTGGCCAATACAACTTTGCTCGGCTCATTTCGGGATACGGTGGGGGGGCCTCGGCTAACTCCTTTCTGATTGACCCCCCGCCACAAGTTAGCGGGCTAGGAGAGGGATCCGCCCCGCCTGGTTGACCCCTCATGGTTGAGTTATTTTCCATGCTTGTAGGTTTTAGTTCGATTGCTAATATGTTTTTATTGTTGTTGCAGCCATGGTCAAGGTTTTTTCTTTCCCCGGCCCTCCCAAGTCTGCCAGGGGCAAACGCAAGGTCGCAGGGCCTTCGGAGGCCAGAGGACAGGAGGGTGTGGGAGAGGCCAGTTCAATTATCGCTCGGCCCATCGCTTCCGAGCAGCAAAATGTTCCTTATACCGTTTCTGCGCCCTCTGCAACCCCCGTTATGGTTGCCCCGCCTGGTGAGGCCTTGGTAATCATTGAGGAGGAAGAGGAGGAGACTGAGCGACCTCTTAAGAGGAGGAGGGCTGTCAGAGTCTCCGACCAACCTTCTCGTCCTTCGGTAGCCGACCAACCTCCTCGTCCTTCAGTCCAGAGCAAGGGGAAGGAGAAAATGGGGGATTGGGCTACCCCGTCGGCTAAGGGTGCAGGGAAGAGGCAAGTGGCTGACGTCGGGCAGTGGGAGTCTTTGATCAAGCTCCCCATAGGCTCCTCAATTGGGGATCTCGACGTATCCCGCCACATTGTTGAAAGGATTAATCCTCCCGCGAACGAGCAGAAATTGAATCAGAAGAGTAATGAAGAGATGGGGTCTAACCTCCTTCGCAGTTGTATATGGAGCTCAGTCATGTCCTTCGCGGCGGTGCAGCGTCTGGAGGCTTTAGACCGGGAAGTTCAGGACTTTCGCGAGCAGATAAAGGCTTTGAAGGATGAGCTTTCGAAGGTGAGGGAGGGGAGAGACCTTCTTCAGGCTCAGAATTCTTTTTTAGAAGAGGAAAAGAAGATTCGAGAGGAAGTGGTGAGTGTTTTGAAAGCTCAGGTTGTTATAGGGGAGGAGGAGATGAGAGCCTTGAGAGCTCGACTCACCGTGGAGGAGGTTGAGAGGGTAAGGGCGATGGCGGCGAGGAATAAGCTGTTTGAGGAATGTGGGATTTTGAAGAGGAGGCTGGAGTCAGAGGGGGAGCTAAAGGCTAAGTACCTCGAGGACTGTCATGCGGCGGTGAGTGGCCAGTCGAGAGCCGAGAATATGCTGAGGAGGGTCGAGGATGCGTTGAGGAGGGAGCGAGCTTCCGTGAAAAATCAAAGGGTCGAGGCGATCAAACGATGGCAGAGGCGGTTCTTGCAGGATGAGTGCTTAGAGTACTCTTGTGACTTAGCCCTCATGATCCTGAAGAACTGTTATGACGCCTGCGTTCCTGAGGGGTCGGACGGTCCTTCATTTGAGGGATTCACCGAGCCCATACTTCCTGACGCTATGGGCCTCTCTTTGGAGGAAGTAAGGGAGAGAGCCTTAGAGGACCGGGGGCCAGTCCTGGATGAGGAGCTTGACCTTAGCTCGGCTGAGGAGGACGAGCTTCCTGCTGAGGGTACTTCTTCGGACGCTCCTTCTGACCCTTCTCCCGTTTCGACCTTTCCTCCCGCTTCCGAGGCTTCCCCTGGGCACTCGCCCACTTCTCCTTCCACGGACTTTTGAAGCTCACCTAGTCGGGCTTGTGACCAGGGCAAATTTAATAGAATGGAAATCTTTTCCTTTGCTTCATTTTTCTGAAGTCATTTTCTGTATTTATGTTCTTTACTTTCGATGTATGGTGAATTTTGACGAAGTTGTTCATAGTCGACCGGCTTCGAGGTCGACTTATAGTAGAGTCGGAACTGAGGTCCTAAGGATCTCGTCTTGGCGACTGATCGACCGCAGTCGATCTGTGTCGATGCCGAGCGAGGGTCCCAAGAGTCTTGTCTTGGCGACCCGGTCGACCGTTGTCGGTCTTTATATATGTCGGGCAAGGGTCCCAAGAGTCTTGTCTTCGCGACCTGGCCAGGCATTAAGCGAGGGCGATCAAAGGTCCCGATGATCTCGTCTCGGCGACTTGGCCGATCGATAGTCAGTCTATGGAGATGCCGGGCGATGGCGAACGAGGGTCCCAAGGATCTTGTCTTGGTAACCCGACCGACTGTAGTCGGTCAGTGGAGATACCGGGCGATGGCGAACAAGGGTCTCAAGGATCTTGTCTTGACGACCCAACCGACCGTAGTCGGTCAGTGGAGATACCGGGCGATGGCGAACGAGGGTCCCAAGGATCTTGTCTTGGCGACCCGACCGATCGTAGTCAATCTGTGGAGATGCCGGGCGATGGCGAACGAGGGTCCCAAGGATCTTGTCTTGGCGACCCAAACCGACCGTAGTCGGTCTGTGGAGATGTCGGACGATGGCGAACGAGGGTCCCAAGGATCTTGTCTTAACGACCCAACCGACCGTAGTCGATCTGTGGAGATGTCGGGCAATGGCGAACGAGGGTCCCAAGGATCTTGTCTTGGCGATCCAACCGACCGTAGTCGGTCTGTGGAGATACCGGGCGATGGCGAACGAGGGTCCCAAGGATCTTGTCTTGACGATCCGACTGACCGTAGTCGATCTATGGAGATGCCAGGCGATGGCGAACGAGGGTCCCAAGGATCTTGTCTCGGTGACCCGACCGACCGTAGTCGATCTATGGAGATACCGGGCGATGGCGAACGAGGTCCCAAGGATCTTGTCTTGGCGACCCGACCGACTGTAGTCGATCTGTGGAGATACCGGGCGATGGCGAATGAGGGTCCCAAGGATCTTGTCTTGGCGACCTAACCGACCATAGTCGATCTGTGGAGATGTCGGGCGATGGCGAACGAGGGTCCTAAGGATCTTGTCTTGGCGACCCGATCGACTGTAGTCGATCTGTGGAATACCGGGCGATGGCGAACGAGGGTCCCAAGGATCTTGTCTTGGCGACCCAACTGACCATAGTCGGTCTGTGGAGATACCGGGCGATGGCGAACGAGGGTCCCAAGGATCTTGTCTTGGCGACCTGACCCGTAGTCGATTTATGGAGATGTCGGGCGATGGCGAACGAGGGTCCCAAGGATCTTGTCTTAGCGACCCAACCAATCGTAGTTGGTCTGTGGAGATATCGGGCGATGGCGAACGAGGGTCCCAAGGAGATGCCAGGCGATGGTTGATTGGATTTTTCACTCTTTGCCACATATAATGGAGCTTTTTATTGCCAAGAAATCTGAAAACCCCTTTATTGATGATAATGAGGGCGTGGGCCGTTAAAAAACCTGTCTGGCAGGGAAAGGAAAAAGGTTCCCACATGTTGTATAAAAAAATGGTAATAAGTGAAGATTAACTAAAATAAAACTTATCTATTGGTAGAACGCCTTCAAGTTTCGAGAGTTCCAAGGTCTTGGTAGAACCTTCCCTTTCGCATCGCGTAGGATGTAAGAACCATGCCCGACTTGCTTAATCAGCCGGTAGGGTCTTTCCCACGTCTATCCGAGCTTTCCAGGATGCTTTCCAGCCGCCTCGGCCTTTCGTAGGACGTAACCGTCTACCTTTACATCGCTCGGCTTTACCTTTCTGTTGTAGAATTTGGTCGCCTTTTGTCTGATTGCTTCCGAGTGAGCAGCTGCCCTTTCTCTGTCCTCACTGAGGAGAACGAGTTCCGCTCTGCGGGCTTCATCGTTCCGCTCTCATAGCCGCCAATACTTCCGCATATCGTTTGTTAAGCGGGGTAAAGTCTTGGTGATGCCATTGCCGACCAGTCGGCTTCCTCCAGGTCGACTGATCTCTCTTGTGAGACTCATCTGCCCGACCACTCGGCCCGCGATCATCTGTCCTGCGTTTTGTATTCTTTAATACTTCTTCGAGCTGGATATACTTGTCTGCCCGATGTCTAATCTACTGAATAGATAGGGGCTGATCAAGAGCCAATGAATTTTTGAACTCCTCATCTCTTGTGTTGCTCATGAGTGCTGCTAACATGGACGAGCAGGTGAGGTCGGGGACCTCGACCGCTTCATTATTGAACCGAGTGATGAACTCCCGTAAACTTTCGTTTCTTCCTTGGGTCAGTTACATTACTTCCAATGCAGTTTTCTGTGGTCGCTTGCTTGTGGCGAAATGGTTGAGGAAAAGTAGCCTAAAATTCTCAAAGCAGGTGATACAGCCCGGAGTTAGACTATTGAACCATCGTCGGGTTCCTTCTTGAAAGGCCGTACAGAAAGCCTTACACTGGATGGCATCCGGAACGCAATATAGATTCATCATGGACTAGAAGTGCTGCAGGTAATCCAGGGGGTCGGTCTTTCCAGTGTATTCCTCGGGGGTCGGTATTTTAGTCTTGGTAGGGAGGAGGTTATCTGAATTTTTCGAGTAAAGGGAGAGTTGTCTTGTCTTTGTCGAGCAATCTGGACGGAAGCTCATAGCTGCGTTAATCCGATAATCCATGATTTTCTCTAGGGTTTCAGTTGGGTGGTGATCGGTCGTCATGCTGGTTTGTCGCGCGACTTGCCGTGCAGACGACTACCATTGTGCTGGCTGAGATTGCAAAATCTGGCGGATCAATAGATCAGCTGCTTCCTCAATCTGTTTTCGGGTGAGGGAGGTGTGCACAGGCGGAAGAGGATCTGCATCCGATTGGTGTCGGAGATTCGGGTGCATATTGAGTGCAGCGTTATCCTCTAAAGCGACACTCTGTTCTTCTTGTTCCAAATTCTGAGGTTGCGGTTGATCGTTAGGATTTGAGGATTCTGTGTGGGAAACATGTGGTGCAGACGGCCGAGTTGCAGGTAGCTGCAAACCCATGCGTTGCATCGCCAGAGCCATGACGATGACTATATCGAGGTTAATTCTTTGCCGACTGGTGATCATGTGTTTACGGGCGTGGTGCGGAAGTCGGGCCCCACGGTGGGCGCCAATTGGTTCTGGCAGATTTTGGCTGAACTGTACGTTGCCGTTCGGATCCATAAGTCGGCTACTTTATGTGATGAATCTGACGTGAAGATACCTGCAAAACAAAGAAGGCTTGTCGGGGGTTGTGTCCCGATTAGCCCCTCCGACGCTCAAGTTAGTCTTTTGGTGAAGGTGTGGTGGATGAATACAGAGAAAGAACTAGGTTATGATTGCATACCTCAATTATGGGAGAATTATACCTTATATATGAGCAACAATTAGGTTTAGATCTTTTACGTGTTTGCATGGGAGTCTTTCTCCTACAAGTGGGCTGAGGAGAGGGTAGATCAGGCTTGGGTTTGACATAGCCATTAGGTATGAGACTGATCTTTGGTGATTGGACCGATCGGCCCATACGACGTTGAGACTGGGTTCTGGCTCAATACGACCAACCCGACCAGATACAATCCAATCTCATGACACACTCTCAAGTGTTGCACGGGGATTGGGCTACTCTTTTTGGCATCGTTTGTTGGATGCTTTGGAATTAGCACAATAAAAGTCTTTTTGAAGCTGATTTTGTTTGGCCAGATGATGGTACGAGAGTCGTTAAGGAGTTTGTGGAATGGATAATTAGGGTGAGGGTAGTGGAAAGTTGTGTTTTTTCAACTCAAGGATTATCGGTAGGCAGTCCAATGAAGTGGTCCAAACCACCTAAGGACTGGGCAAAGCTCAACACAGATGGAGCGGTTAAGCCAACGTCGTCAGGTGCTTCCACTGGCAGTTTAATTCGCGATTGGCACGAATAGTGGTGTGGTGGGTTTCTACATCACATTAGAAGAAACTAGCCTCTTATAGCGGAACTCTTGGGAGTCCACTCCGACCTTACCCTGGCTTGGTCGTTGGGGTATCGCCATATCATGCTCGAAGTGGACTCCTTAAAAGTCATTAATCTTCTATTCTCTTCCACTACTGAGATTGATGGAAATAATTTTTTGTTGACAGGTACCCACAGGTTACTTCAAAGAGAATGGGAGGTGCAACTTTAGCACATGCATCGTGAAGAAAACCAGCGTACGGATAACCTGACTACCCTCGCAATCCTAGCCAGCCCCAGTATATTTATACTGCAAGAGCCTCCGTTGCCAGTTCTACATCTTATTCACCGGGACAAGCAAGGAGCTATGTACCAACGAGCCATGCGATAGCCTAGTTTGTTTAATTTTTAAGTTTGTTTCCTTTCTAAACAAAAAAAAAGTCTTGTTTCTATTCTTCTTCCTAAACAAAGGCTCATTAGTCCTTAAATATTCCATAAATTTATCAAATTCATACTAATTATTAATTCCACTAATGTCATCTTAATTGAAAAACTACAAAAATTGTAAGGAAGAATAAAACTACCTAGTTCTATGATTATCTAGGGTAATTTGTTCTATAAGATCTAGGAGAACATTTCACTTAATGTGACTACTAATAACTCCTCGATAACCTTTTAATTTGGCTCCTCCTCTTTATCTTACTCCTCCTTCTTCTCCTCCTCCTCGTCCTTCTTTTCTTGTACAATAACCTTCTCTTCATGTTCTTTTGCATTGTTTTCAATCTCAACCTCCTTTTTGTCTTCAAAATTATCACATCCACTTACTCCCTTAGTGTAACATCCCACCCCCGACAGGAAGGGTAAAATAGTAAATTTGGCATAGGATGAGATGTATTGGAATGAGTTAGGACTGTTCATGCATAATAGGATTGGTACACAGTATCATTTGTGCACATGAAAGTACTGTACATGCATACATGACATTCTCGGTTTTTGTACGTAAGGCAATTTTATTATGATTAACGTGGCTATTGGGTTTGAAAAATTATTCTGAGTGCACCATTGAGTGTTTTATATTTTAAGGAATTTTTAGGAATTTTCTGGAATTTTTCGGAGAAAATTTCTGGACCGAAAAAAAACGCCAAGTGGCGAACCGATTGATTTTCAGTAGCAAAAATATCTATCCAATGACACTGTAATATTGGGTACATGATTTTGGGATTGAAATTAAGGCCATTGGCATTGAATGAGTCAAATTTCATTAGGGTTTTTATAATAAATCCTATTACATGTTTTGTTTTATTCTTATTTTGTCTTTCCCTCTAAATGGACAAGTGTCCTAGTGACACATCTCTACCTTATTTAATGTTGGCTTGCTTCCATTCTTGATTTTTCCATGTTGAAAGAAGGAAAAGTTCAAGTTGCTTGCTTATTTTCTTCATCCATCCGAAAACCTCTCCTCCTTCTTCCTCTTCCTTGCTTTTCTTCACATATTTTTAGCTTCAATTGTTGCTCTCATTCAACCTTAAGATTACATGCTTGCAAGCTTAAGCCTTGAGTGGATGATGATGTTGTAGGTGGAAAGTGAGAATTAGAAAGTAGAGAAAGTGGAGAAGTGGTGGAGGTAGATAGCAAAGAAAGAATTGAACATTGAAAGCTAATTTGGTAAGTATTTGTTTTAAGCTTTCATTTATGCATTTAATGAATAAATTGGTTGTTAGATGCATTGATGGGTGTGTATTGGTCATTAATCATGGGTTATGATGATCTATTGGCTCAATTCTTGTGTGATTAGGATGCTTATGCATGTGGAATTAGTATTAGAAGTGATAGGATTTAAGTTGAAGATGAAAGCTGGAAAATGGATTTTTGACCTACTGTACTGTTTTGAGCATAACTCATTGTGTGGTTATGCAAATGAGTCAAGGTTTGTACCCAATTAAACTTTGGCTTGTTGGATACAATTTTGTGTGAAATAGGTGTTGTCTAATTTTAGCATTAAGAGGTTGAAATTTGGCTTGGAAAGTTACTGTTGGGACTTATGTGAACAGTATCCGGATTGATGACCTGATTGTGTTGATGATTTTTCTAAAGAGTTGCAGAGGAAACATTGATCTTGAAAATAGTATTGAAGTGAATCACAAGTTAATACAACACTTAGAAAACAATAATAGAATGCACGAGAAGGGGGGGTTGAATTGTGTATTCCCCTCTTTATAAGTCTTTTCAGAATTACTTGTTAGGAATAAAAATCTTCTGAAATTTTTATTTATTCCGATTGATCAAACTTCTCAATACTATGTATATGAGCGATAAGTAATGATAAAATTTGAAACTAAAAGCGAGATAGAGAGTAAGAGTGGTAGACACGCGGTTTATCTGGTTCACCCCAAACCGTGGGCTACGTCCGATCCTCGAGTTTCTTCCGAGATTTTACTATCTCTTCAATCGTTACAAGTATTCTTTCACGAGCCTCTTGAGTCTCTACAACCAAGATTCTTTCACACTTAGCCTCTGCGGGCTATCGTACACCTTTTCTTTTCAGAAAAAATATTTGAATACTTTATTCTGATGAAGATAGCTTTTCGGCTAGTTTGCACTTAATCGCTTTTCACTTTGTGTAATTTTTCTAAAAATCAGCAGCTTTTCAATTTTCGACTTTGACTTGAATTTATAGCCTTCGTCTCTAACTGCTTCTTGAATCTTGAATCTTTAACCTTTAAAGAAACGGTTAATCAGTTGAGTTCTGTAACTAACTCGAACTGACTCTTGCGTCTGTTTCTTTATTGCGTCTGCATCTGCTTCACATTTGCGTCTGTTTTGCTTTTGCGTCTGCCTCTGCTTTGCATTTGCGCGTCTACGTCTGCTTTGTATTTGCGTCTGCGTCTGCTTTGCATTTGCGTCTGCGTCTGCGTCTGCTTTGTTTTTGCGTCTGCGTCTACTTTGCATTTGCGCGTCTGCGTCTACTTTGCATTTGTGCGTCTGCGTCTGCTTTGCATTTGCGTCTGTTTCTGCTTTGCATTTGCGTCTGCGTCTGCTTTGCATTTGCGCGTCTGTGTCTGCTTTGCATTTGCGTCTGCGTCTGCTTTGCATTTGCGCGTCTGCGTCATCTTTGCATTTGCGTCTGCGTCTGCTTTGCATTTGCGTCTGCGTCTGCTTTGCATTTGCGTCTGTGTCTGCTTTGCATTTACGTCCGTGTCTGCTTTGCATTTGCGTCTGCGTCTGCTTTGCATTTGCGTCTGCGTCTGCTTTGCATTTGCATCTGCGTCTGCTTTGTTTTTCTTGTATATGATCTCTCTTTGTTTGTTATACATCAAAATCATTTTCATGTAAAGTCATTTTGACTTAACAATCTCCCCCTTTTTGAATATAACAAATTACATACAAGAAAAGCGAAACAAAGTAAATTCTGATTTTGCAAAGTAGAAAAGAAAACTTATCTTCTTCCTTTCTTAAATCATCTGTTGTGGTCACACCTTCTTTGTCTGAACATCCTCTCCTTTTCAGTTGATTATCTTCTTTTCATACTCTCCCCCTATTTGTTATAATAAAAAATGATTAACGATTCTGGCTCTTGAGCAGTTCTGCTATCATCTTTCTCAGATCATTCACCGTCTCCTTCATGTCGTTGAGTTCACCACGTAATCGCTAACTTCATCGGTGGATCAACCGACGAAGAGGATTGATCAACTTCGATGATGGAGGCGAAAGGAATTGAAGTAGTGTAAGCATCGAGAGGATGGGATGTAGTCTTCATTGATCTCAAAGGTATTTGGACGAATGAGCGTTTCACTTCGGGAAGATCTAAATCAAAGGAGCAGCAGCATCGACAATCGTCTTCCTTGCAGGGGTAGGGCTTGTGCTTCAATAGACAGTGTATTAGTCAAAGGGCTAATCTGAAGAACTGTCTGAACGAGGAACTCAGTAAATGTTCCTGTTCTTATTCTCCCCCTTACTGGACAGTCTTCCTCACTATTAGTATGGCTGCAGCTCGCTTTATCGACTTCTTCTGGCGTGCATGCTTCATCAATTTTCACACCTCTTACGCAATTTGATCTGCAGACGGATCATTACTAGCATCATCTTGAGGATATAATTTTGATTTCCCCGGTAAAATCTTTTGAGAATCTTGGCTGTATATACGGTGCAACCATTATCTCAGTATTTTAGTGATTGGGAAAATAGTACACGGATGATGTGGACGTTTTGTAGGATATGACATAGTAGCGACAAATCCCAAAGTATCATAGAAGATCTTTTCGTCTTCTTTGAGTAACTCCCGTGTGTTATGATTAATCACCATAGGTTGTACCACAACTACTATCTTCTTCATTGGTTGAACACCGATTGCAATAGCGGTCTTACATACGTAACTACTTCCACCATTTTGATCTTCAACTTCGTTTCCTCAAAACTTGTGGTAGTTGTATACCATTAGATCTGATTTATCATCCTCCGAATCTGAATCTTTGTGTTGCTTGATGTGCTTCATTAGGAGTCATCTGAACAAGGGCTTTCATTCTTGGCTCCTCTGTTGAGCAATAGGTGTTTCTGAGCAGTGCTTTCTTTATTTGGTTCTTCTTTTTGTTGAACAATAGGGGTATCTGAGCTAATCAGCTGCTCGCTTACATTTCTACTTGAACAGTATCAATAGTTTCTTTCTGTTGACTAATGTCCTCAGCAGTTGAAATGATCTTATTTCGACTAACCTTCTTAGTCTTTTCTACGCTTGATTAGTTTCTTGATTTCTTCGGGAGATTTTCTTTTCTCAGATGTTGCTTTTCTCTTCCTCTCAGTCTCTTTGGATTTTCAGGCCGTATCTTCTTCCAGAATAGAGACTAAGGATCTTGTGGCTCTGGGTACACAAGATTTAGAAGTTTCTTCTCGACTCTGTTCTCTGGCAATCTTTTCTTCCTGTTGCCTCAGAGTCCTAATTCTTGGTGATCTCTTTGCTTTCTTCACAACTTCGTTCAAAAGACTTTCTCCTTGTCTCTTTGGCGCACTTTGTTTTGTCCTCTGAGATTGGCTTTCTTTGAAAAGAGAACTCGCCATTTTCATGAGAGGTCTACCTAGCACTCTCCTTAGTTCAGCAGTAGATGATTTGATACTCACTGGAGACTGAGAACTTGAGACAGGAGTCTTCTTCAATACGCTCCCCTCGGTTCTTGACTTCCTTGAAGAGTCGGCTTGGTCTTTGTCATCGTGTTCGGACCCATTCGCCGTGTCGTGTGTGCATCGATCTTGCTCTTCACAGAACAGTTTATGCGATACCGTGGTGCGGGCGAATCTTTGATTCATAAAATCCTCGTCAAAATCATACCATAAGGATAACTGGTAGTTTCCTTTAACCCCTTAACCATATAGTGAAAGATTAAGAAGGGTAAATCTATGGGGCTTCGATTCAATAGGTAGAACAGACATTGTTCATCCAGAGTGGTCACTAAATGTCTTGAACCGACTCTGGGTAGAATGCAATTAAACAAAATTGCGTGAAGCACCCTAGCCTTCGGAATCAAATTTGATGTCTTCCTCTCCCTTGAGTTATTTGTGCCATATAGTTGCCTCTTGATATCTTCTTCTTTCATTCCGACTGAGGTCATCCATCCGGCCTTGGTAGACAATTTCTCACCAACTGATGGGCAATCAGTCACCTTCCTTATCAAATCCTTTGTGAAGAATGATATTCTCTACAGAGGATACAATAGTGTTATCTATCAGACGAGCGTTCTTCCAGAACTCATATACTTCATTCGTATAGACTGGTTCTTGTATCTGAAAGAAGTTCTTCCAACCAGCTCTTATGATTTCTGGTTCTACATCCATGTCGTCTCTTCTTAGTGACTCAAAGTCCACAAGTCTTCCATAAACCATGGCTGCTTCCATTGTATAGAGTGAAAAATATCTTCTGAAGAACTTTTTGAGCGAAATGTTTTTGAGAGAATTGGTAAAGCAAAAATGAATCATCAGGAGATGATGAAAAGACTGCTATAATTTCATCTTCAGTCTACATATAGGGTTATGGTCCGGTGGGTTCTAGAATCATTAAGAACCTCGAGATTATCAGAATTTTCCCTCCAAAAATCTTTCTTGTGAGAGAAGTTACCAGCTGTAACTCAATGTAACTAACGCCATTAGTTTCCACGTTACTTTAGCCTGACTGCTCATTTAACATCACCATGTTAAGATTGCGTCTTATCTTCTGAAACCGTTCTTCACTTAGTGGTTTAGTGAAGATGTTCGCCCATTGAAGTTACTGTTTCAACAAGCAGAAACACCACTTTCTTCGAACATAATCTCTCGTGAAATGATGTCGACTTCTATATGCTTCACTCGGAATGTCAATTGGATTCTTTGATAGATTTATTACTGTTGGTGTTGTCGCAATAAATTGGAATCTCCTCCTCTTTAATCTGAATAGTCTTCAAGTCGATACTTGATCCACGACTTACGTGAGCGACAACTTATGACAGACATATATTACCTTGGCGGTTGATAGAGCAATTGAGCTTTGTCTCTTGCTTGACCAGAGACTAGATTTCCTCAGAAAATGACATCCTCCACTTGTGCTTTTCTTTCGATTACATCTCGGCATAGTCCGCATCGCAATATCCAATTAACTGAAATCTTTACCTTTCTCAAACATTAAGCAAAGATCGGTAGTACTGCGAGATATCTCAAAATTCTTTTATAACAATAAAATGAGACTCTCTAGGATCGACTTGAAATCTTGCACACAAGCATACACCGAATGAATATCAGGTCTACTTGTCAGAAGATACGATAAAGACGCCGATCATCCTCTATATAGGGTTTGATCTACCTTCTTACCAAGTTAGTCTTTCGACAAAGGTTTGAAGGATGCATCAGAGTTGCCATAGGCTTCACATTATTCATATCAAACTTATTTAACAACTCTTTCACATACTTTTGTTGATGAATGAAGATCTTCTCTTGATGCGCTTAACTTGCAACCCAAGAAAGAACTTTAACTCGCCCATCATACTCATTTCAAATTCTTTCTTCATTAAGCTCTCAAACTTTAAGCCTGACTCTTTTGAAGTAGCACCAAAATGATATCATCAACGTAGATCTGCATCTAAGATAAAATCATTCGAAAACTCTTTCTAAAGCGTCTTATCAACTTGACCTCTACTGAAACCATTCTCTATTAGGAAGGTACTCAGACGATCATACCAAGCTCTAGGAGCTTGCTTCACACCGTATAAGGCTTTGTGAAGTCTATAGACATAGTCTGGTTTTGTAACATCTTCAAAGCCAGGTGGTTGTTTCACATACACCTCTTCATCTATAAAACCATTCAGAAATGCACTCTTAACATCCATCTGAAACAACTTTATATCATGACAGATCGCATATGCTAACAAAATCCTTATAGCTTCAAGTCTCGCCACTGGAGCATATGTTTCATTGTAGTCTATTCCTTCTTGCTGATTATAGCCTTGTGCTACTAATCTAGCCTTATTACGACTCACTCTTCCTGATTCGTCTAACTTATTCTTGAAAACCCATCTGGTTCCAATAATGGATTTCTTAAAAGGTTTTGGGACTAAGGACCAGACGTTATTTCTAGTAAATTGATTCAGCTCCTCTTGCATGGCTAACACCCAAGTTTCGTCTTGAAGAGCTTCCTCAACTTTCTTAGGCTCTATTTCAGAGAAAAAGGCTACATTAGCTTCTCTTCTGAATCTGGACCTTGTCCTAACTCCTTCTGAGGTGTCACCGATAACTAGTTCTTCTGGATGAGAACTTTTATATCTCCAATTTCGTCTTAGTTCTATAGTTTCTGGAATATCTTCAATCTTATTCTCATGAGTGTCTGACGAGGGAGTTTCTGAGGTATCATCTAAGTTCTTTGAAGGACCTTCATTCTCCATGTCATCTTCCTTATAGGGTTAAGAACTATCATCAAACTTGACATAGATCATCTCTTCAACAGTCTTTGAAGTCAAGTTGTAAACTCGAAACGCTTTAGACGATAATGAGTAGCCTAGGAAGATTCCTGGAAAGGTCTTCGAATCGAATTTATCCAACAGCTCTTTCGTATTCAGAATGTAACATTTGCACCCAAATGGATGAAAGTAAGATATGCTTGGTCTTCTTCCATTCCATAACTCGTAAGGAGTCTTCTTCAACATAGGTTGCAACATGATCCTATTCTGAATATAGCATCTTTGTATTCACAACTTCTTGAAATACTTAGGAAGATTCGTCTCACATAGCATTGTCCTTGCCATCTCTTGAATCGTCCTATTCTTTTTTCAACAACTCCATTTTGTTGTGGAGTTCTAGGGGTGAGTTGTGGGAAATTCCATTCTCCTCACAAGATACTCTAAACTTCTCATTTCAAATTCTCTACCATGGTCACTCCCGATCGGCTATGGACATTCCTTTTCATTCTGTAACTTTTGGATAAGATTCTAAAGCACTTAAAAGACTCATCTTTGTGTGATAAAACAATATCCAACAAAATCGAGTAAAGTCATCAACAATGACGAGTCCATATTTCTTTCTGCTTAAGACTTAATGTCCTTGTAGGACCAAATAAATCCATATGTAACGATTCTAAAGGTCTTGATGAGGTTACAAAACTTTTAGAAGAAAGAGGTTTTAACTTGTTTTCCTTTCAAACAATTTTCACGAAAAGTTCTTTGTCAAAACTTATTTTGGCAAACCTCTTACCAAATCATGTTTTACCAATTTTGAAATATGTTTCAAAGAGACATGACCTAGCTTTTATGCAGTTAGTCTTTCTTCTTGTAAGATAGAAAACATGAAATATTTTGTTTTGAAAATCTTCTAAATTGATTTTGTAAGGTTGTTTCTTCTCTTGGCAGAGAAAAGTATAGACCCATCTTTGTTTCTCACTTCGCAAAGATTTTGATTAAATGAAACTGTGAAATCAGAATCACACAATTGATTGACGCTAATCAAGTTATGTTTTAGATCATCAACAAGCAGTACATTATTTATGCATGCAAAGGAATCTTTACCTATTTTCCCGATTCAATAATTTTGCCTGCTGGTTGTCTCGAAGTTCTTGATCCTCCTTCTTATCTTGAAGGTCTAGGAACATAGACCTTCCGCTCATCATGTGTCATGAGCATCCTTTGTCTAAATACCAATGGTGCTTTGTATCTTCAAGGAAGGATATCTGCGGGAGAAACTATTTTATTTCTTGGTACCCAAATTTTCTTGGGTCCTTTATGGTTAGTAGTATGCATATGATGTGATCTATGATGCATATTATTAGAATATTGATTAAAATGAATCATCCTATATCTTCTTTTTGAATGAGCGAGTTTTTACGAGACTAAATCTTATTTCCTGTAAACCCTAATCCAGTCTTATCACTCGGATGTCTACATTTTCCAAGCATCTCATTCATTTTCTTTGTACTTTCTGTGAAAGTAACTAAATCAGCTGATAAATTCTTAATCCTTAGCTTAAGTTGATTAATCTCTTTTGATCTGTCTACAATTTTCTTTTTATCTTCTAATTGTTTCTTTAAACAAACATTTTATCTCTCTATTACCTCAGTATGTTTAATATTTTCTACATACTTCTTCTTTAACAGCTTGTACTGTTTCAGAATAGCATGAGAATCTTCTAACAATTCTGAATAGGCATCATGCAAATTATTAGAATCTGATTTTACCTCCTCATCACTATCTTCCTCGGCCATTAGGCAAATGTTTGCATGTTCTGATGACTCAGAGCCTGTATCTGATTCAGATGAATCTAGGTCCTCCCATGTTGCCATCATGCTTTTCTTGCCTTCTCTACTCTTCTTTGGTTTCTTCTTGAGAGTAGGACATTTGGACTTGTAGTGTCCAGGCTGGTTGCACTCGTAGCAAATGATAAAATACTTCTCTGGTTTAGCTTCATCTTTCCCATTCTTTCTGAATGTCTGATTCCCTCTGGGCTTTTTCTTCCACATGCGTCTTATCTTTCTGGAATTGAAAGATAATTCATCATCTTCATCACTTGAGTCTGATTCGGATTGGCTGGAGTTGTCATCCTTTGATTCTTCAATTTTCAACGCTTTTGATGACTTCCTCCTTCTCTGAGTCTTCTGATTCTTTTGTCCGGCCTTCAGTGTTATTGACTTATCTCGCTTGGGCTTGTCTTCAGCGTTGAGTTCTACTTCATGAATCTTTAAGGATCCCAGCAACTCATCCAACTTTAACACGCTCAAGTCTTTGGCTTCTTGCACTGCAGTAACTTTAGGTCTCCATCTCTTAGGAAGACTTCTTAGAATCTTTCGAACATGATCTTGATTGTTGTATGTCCTTCCAAAAGCTTTCAATCTATTGACAATTGTTTGAAATCTTCCAAACATTTGATCAATAGATTCTTCATCTTCCATCCTGAAAAGTTCATATTGATGCACAAGAATACTTAACTTGGATTCTTTAGGGCACATGTCAAGAAAAATTTTGCCTTTGAATTTAACTGTATTCTTGCTTTACGATCACCGTCCATACATTACGTGGAATAGAATTGCCTTCTTCATCTACGGTGTGTAAGGTCCGTTCTCTATAACGTCCCAAAGGTCAACATGAGTAGATTCGATAAATAACGCATCCTATCTTTCCAAAGGTGATAGTCTTCTCCGTTGAATCTTTGGAGGTCTAGTGACTTAGGCTCCTTGAATGATGTATACATATGACTCATATTATCTTTAATCCACACTTCGCCAAAGTGATTTTGGATACCTTGCTCGATACCAATTGAAGTGAATCACAAGTTAATCTGACACTTAGAAAACAATAATAGAATGCACGAGAAGGGGGTTAAATTGTGTATTCCCTCTTTATAAGTCTTTTGAATTACTTGTTAGGAATAAAAATCTTTACAAATTTTTATTTATTCCGATTGATCAAACTTCTCAATACTATGTATATGAACCGTAAGTAATGATAAAATTTGAAACTAAAAACGAGATAGAGAGTAAGAGTGGTAGACACGCGGATTTATCCTGGTTCACCCCAAACCGTGGGCTACGTCCAGTCCTCAGAGTTTTTTTTCTGAGATTTTACTATCTCTTAAATCGTTACAAGTATTCTTTCACGAGCCTCTTCAGGTCTCTACAACCAGTATTCTTTCACACTTAGCCTCTGCAGGCTATCTGTACACCTTTTTCTTTTCAGAAAAATATTTGAATACTTTGTTACAGTAAGATAACACTCAGCTAGTTTGCACTTAATCGCTTTTTCACTTTGTGTAATTTTTCTAAAAATCAGCAGCTTTTCAGTTTTCGACTTCGACTTGAATTTATAGCCTTCGTCTCTAACTGCTTCTTGATTCTTGAATCTTGAATCTTTAATCTTTAAAGAAACGGTTAATCAGTTGAGTTCTATAACTAACTCGAACTGACTCTTGCGTTTGTTTCTTTACTGCGTCTGCATCTGCTTCACATTTGCGTCTGCTTTGCTTTTGCGTCTGCGTCTGCTTTGCATTTGGCCATCTGCGTCTGCTTTGTATTTGCGTCTGCGTCTGCTTTGTATTTGCGTCTGCGTTTTCTTTGCTTTTACGTCTACGTTTGCTTTGCATTTGCGCGTTTGCGTCTGCTTTGCATTTGTACGTCTGCGTCTGCTTTGCATTTGCGTCTGTGTCTGCTTTGCATTTGCGTCTGCGTCTGCTTTGCATTTGCGTCTGTGTCTGCTTTGTATTTGCGTCTGCGTCTGCTTTGCATTTGCATCTGTGTCTGCTTTGCATTTGCGTCTGCGTCTGCTTTGCATTTGCGTCTACGTCTGCTTTGCATTTGCGTCTGCGTTTGCTTTGCATTTGCGTCTGCGTCTACTTTGTATTTGTGTCTGCATCTGCTTTGCATTTGCATCTGCGTCTGCTTTGTTTTTCTTGTATATGATCTCTCTTTGTTTGTTATACATCAAAATCATTTTCATGTAAAGTTATTTTGACTTAACAGGTTTATAGTATGTTAATTTTGGATAACATAATTGGGACTTATGAATTTTCAAAGATTGGACTGAAGTTAGGTCATTGACTAGTGGTCAGGTCAGAAACTTGCATGACAGTTTTGAGCTTGTTAATGATAGAATTGGATTCTGAGTCCTTCATAAAAATTGAAGTATGAGATCTTATCCTTCTAATGATATAAGGTAGTGATTTTTTTGACTTGTGTACAGGGAGTTATGCTTGATAGAACATTACTGTCCAGATTGGGTGATTTCTGGGGCAGCATCATTGATTGAATTATTTGACCTAGTTAACAATTGAATTTGATTTTGGGTTGTTCATGAACGTTGTTGATAACATTGGGATATTTCTGAGCATATTTATTGTGTAATTTTTGACTAAGGAACTGGAAAGTTACGGATTTTATAAACTGTTGCACTTTTTTGACAAATGTTGCACTGTTTTGAGAGGCATTGTGAGGGTAGTAACTTTGATTGCATTTTTGACATCCTTAGAGGTGAAATTGGCTTTTGTGTCCTTCATGAAACTTGTAGAGCTCTCTTTTCTCTATAAAATAGACACTAAGTTTGTCCAATTTGGAGTCCAGAGTAGGGAGTTATGTCCTGTGTAAGTTGGGATGTCGGAGGACATTGTTTCAGATCTGCTATTGTATAGCATAAGTCGACTTGCATCCCATATAAGTCGACTAGTACTTACACAGTAGTATAAGTCGACTTGCATCCTCAGACAAGTCGACTAGGATCATATATTTTCCTTCTTTTGCTCATAACTTTTCTGTCCGACATCCGGTTGACCTGATTCTTAAGGCATCGGAGTCGTGAGACATTGAATTTTATTTCATGGGAAATTGGGAATTTTTGGACGGGAAATTGAAGGGTGTCCAGGAAATGGGTATTTCATCATTGTTTTATTTAATTGGGGACCTAAAGAGGTCCAAATTGAGCGCCGTCAGCGCCATGAGATTTCTAATTTTTTTTAGACGGATTATATGATGGAAAATATTGGATTAAGGCCGAAAATATCATGAACATGCATTTTGCGCCTTCTAAGTGTTACATGTCCATTCTGAAATAGTTCTGATTGAATAATTGATAATGTTTATATACTGTCATTGTTATAGAGTCACACTTGGAGCGTCGGTCCACCGACGTCACTGAGACTTTCAGATTTTGGCTCAGAAGTACACGTGAGTAACCTAGGTGGTTTACTCAATGATTATATGTCTACTGTGGGGAATAACGGTGGGATTAGAACTGTGTTTGTTATGTCTGAGTTCCGGATGGAGGGTCCGATGAATTGGGAGAATTGACATAGAAGTGTATCTGGTTGTAATTCAGTGAACTGAATTGTTTCTACTGTGTGAAAGTATGATACATAAATGGCTTGTCTTTATTCGCTTCTTTGCTTCCTTGTGATATCTTTGTGATCTTGTGATTCATTACTTGTAGTGTTACGGATGTGCTCATTGTGCATTGTTTGTTACCTTTATCTTTGTATTCTCTTTGAAACGAATTGTTTTGTCTTGATTGTTAAATTGGGCATATGCATTGCATACATCAATGCATAAATTGATAATAACGATAGTTGTGACGAGTTACTCGACATCGACGATCGACATCGACTTGAAAAAGAGCCTCGAGTTGAAGGAGTCCTACTCCTAGGCGTAAGCGTCCATCGAACCTTGTTCTTGATTAAGCGCTCGGTCACAACATGGCAATAAACTAGAAAGTGTCACATGTGCATTGCATACAAACTGGACTGAATAACTAAATGCCTTTTTGTTGTATATAATGATATGATACGTGACTTAGTCTTCTGTGGATCGTATTCTTCTTGTCAAATGTTTGTATGATGCATGAATTGGGTGAACCATCGATGATGGTTCCTCACTGAGTTCACAAAAACTCACCAAAATTTTGCATCTATTTTTCAGGTCTTGAAGAATACCCTGTTTGACACGGGAGTAAGTCTACTGTAAGCAAGTGAAGGATGAGGTCGGGATCGGTTCACGCCCGCATTAGTGTCTCATAATCGTATTCCGCAATCGTTGTAAACTGATTTGCATTTGTATTTCATGGTTCTTGTAAAGTATTGCTAAATGATAGTAATACCTATAACTGCAAAGATTTACTACTGTTTACTGCTTGTTCCGCGCGAATGTGTAATAACTGAAATTGCTTCCTTTTAACGTGGAATGTTTTTCAAAAAAAAAAATTTGTATACTGAGTTTTACTGACTGATGTAGTATGCCACCCTCGCGGGGCACGGACTCGGATATCACCAATGATATTGGGTTCGGGTCACTTGGGAGTGGGGTGTTACATTTAGGTGGTATCAGAGCCTAGCAATACGAATGTATCTGGGTACAGTTTGAACCATAGGTCAAGTTGCATGCGTTTGAGTCGTGTCGTTGCAGACCGTGGTAACTGATCCCTAGTCTGAGTTGCACGAGGATAAATCCTACGTGTAAACATATGTTAAATGATTAAGTGTGCCCCTGAAAGTGTATAAGCAATTAGGAAAGGAAAAAGGAAAAATGGATAAGGAGATTGATATTGTATTGTGGTTAGAAACCCTCGCCTGTTATATTAGTATGACTATGTTGGGCATAGACTGATTAAGGAAAGGATTGATAACAAATTGAGTCCCCTGATTAAAGTGGGAATAGGATGGCGACGGAAAACGAACATGTCTAGAACTTTGAGAGGTCCACTGTAGATATGAGAAACATACTGGTTATAGTAGTCCTATGTGAAATTAAATGATGAGGTAATTAGAGTTCTGACTTGTATCTTCGACGAAATGGGAACTGGAAATGACCAAAAAGTATATGGTTCAATCAGGCAGATATGGATTCACTACATTTGTGTTAGTGGATATCATAGATGATGATAGCGAGATTGTACTGAGATCGATAGTGTATTGTAACGGTCTATGAAGAACTGAATTGTTTTTGATAAATGGTATCAGTGCTATGAGTGAAATTGTTTCAAGCCTTGGAGACCTTAGATTCCTATCAGGAATACACCATGTAACAGGTTAGAGTTTGAACGGCATACATAAATGAATATTATACTAGTAAAGGTCTAATGTAGTCTCAAATAGTGAACAGATAATTCTGAACTGAACTGAATAAATACAGATATTGGGGTTTCCAAAGCTAGGACACTGAAGAGGGAAAAATGTCACGTAGAATATGGGGCAAAAGGAAGTGTTGCGAGAACATTGAAGTTTGTAGAGAGTGGAACTGGATAGAGGTAAGAAAGTTTAAGAGTTCAGGAGTCAAACTGGTGATTTCTGTACTGAATTTGAATATTCGAGTGTAATCAGAAGAAAGGTATTGGGTGATTCAAAGAAGAAGCAGGTATACCCGACAAAAGTAATTGAGTAAAGGAATTGGTAAGCAAAGAAATTGCTCAATCGAAGCTGGACATTCTAGTAAGAATACGGGAAGAGTGAAATTGAGTTACTACGGGTATAGAACGAAGTGATGATAGGTTCAAGTAATTATAGGTTTGAATGTTCCATAGGAAAAGTGCTTAAGTGGTTTGGGCTTTCGAGGATCATGACCTTGATATATAGTTTTGACCGAATGACTATAGGGCTATTGGTGACCACAAGAAGGGATTGTACATGTTTGCATTAAACTGAAAAGTGCCTAATAGAGTCAAAGAACAAAATTGAGTTGAGATACGAGTAATGAGAGAGAGAAAGGAAAGTGACTGAGGAAAGCTGAATGGGTTAGACGAGGTGACAAATGAAATAGCATAAAATGCATATCCGAATAGAGTACGTGAACACTAAGGAACAGTGAATTGATAAAGGGGAGGAAAGCTAAAGAAATATGAAGAATAAATGCGTTAGGTGGATTACCACCGGTTATAGTGAAAAATAGAGATAAGTGCCACTGTGTCGGTACCAAAGGAAAGGGAAGTGTCGCAGACGAGAGAAAATATTTTATTGTAAATATCATGGTCACAAAGTGTACGCAGAATTGGCAAAAAGGGTATCAAGGAAGTTATTAGAATAAGTCTGTATATTGAGAAAAAGGTATTGAATGATAACAGGTTCGGAAATAGTGATTTAAGTCATAACATTGGAACTAAAAGTAGTAGCTACTCTGAAAATGGCAAGTGAGATAGTTAAGATAGTGAGATCGCCAACTGACAGCATTGTTGAGTCCGTCCACTGTGATGAGTGATTGGAGTTAGCCAAATAAGTGACTGAACAATTGACTGAGTGTGGTTACTGTAACCTTTCAGAAAATGAATCATTGAGTGGAAAAGTGTATGGGATATGTAGGGACATTTGATAACTGTCATAGTGAACCGTTGACTAAGAATTTCAAGGACGAAATTTATATAAGGAGGGGAGAATTGTAACATCCCATCCCCGACAGGAAGGGTAAAATAGTAAATTTGGCATAGGATGAGATGTATTGGAATGAGTTAGGACTGTTGATGCATAATATGATTGGTACACAGTATCATTTGTGCACATGAAAGTACTGTACATGCATACATGACATTCCCGATTTTTGTACCTAAGGCAATTTTATTGTGATTAATGTGGCTATTGGGTTTGAAAATTTATTCTGAGTGCGTCATTGAGTGTTTAATATTTTAAGAGATTTTTAGAAAATTTTCTGGAATTTTCCGGAGAAAATTCCTGGACCGAAAAAAAATGCCAAATGGCAAATCGATTGATTTTCGGTAGCGAAATTTTCTATCCAATGGCACTGCAATATTGGGTACATGATTTTGGGATTGAAATTAGGGCTATTGGCATTGAATGAGTAAAATTTCATTAGGGTTTTTATAATAAATCCTATTACATGTTTTGTTTTATTCTTATTTTGTCTTTTCCCTCTAAATGGACAAGTGTCCTAGTGACACATCTCTACCTTATTTAATGTTGGCTTGCTTCCATTCTCGATTTTTCCATGTTGAAAGAAGGAAAATTTCAAGTTGCTTGCTTATTTTCTTCATCCATCCGAAAACCTCTCCTCCTTCTTCCTCTTCCTTGCTTTTCTTCACATATTTTTAGCTTCAATTTTTGCTCTCATTCAACCTTAAGATTACATGCTTGCAAGCTTAAGCCTTGAGTGGATGATGATGTTGTGGGTGGAAAGTGAGAATTAGAAAGTAGAGAAAGTGGAGACGTGGTGGAGGTAGATAGCGAAGAAAGAATTGAAGATTGAAAGCTAATTTGGTAAGTTTTTATTTTAAACTTTCATTTATACATTTAATGAATAAATTGGTTGTTAGATGCATTGATGGGTGTGTATTGGTCATTAATGATGGGTTATGATGATCTATTGGCTCAATTCTTGTGTGATTAGGATGCTTATGCATGTGGAATTGGTATTAGAAGTGATAGGATTTAAGTTGAAGATGAAAGCTGGAAAATAGATTTTTGATCTACTGTACTATTTTGAGCATAACTCATTGTGTGGTTATGGAAATGAGTCGAGGTTTGTGCCCAATTAAACTTTGGCTTGTTGGCTACAATTTTGTGTGAAATAGGTGTTGTCTAATTTTAGCATTAAGAGGTTGAAATTTGGCTTGGAAAGTTACTGCTAGGACTTATATGAACAGTATCCGGATTGATGACCTGATTGTGTTGATGATTTTTCTAAATTAGTTGAGAAGGAATTAGGGAAAATGGTCTAAATGAAAGTTGAAACCTATATTGTTAGCTTTCCATTGCCACTGATTTGCAATTTTTCGATATGTACTTTGGGAGTTATGAACTGTTAACTATTGACTGATTTTGTACATTGTGGTGAAACTTAGCCTAAGTGTCAGATTTGTGAGCATTCGGATTGGAAACAATTTTAGCAATTTTTTTGAATTTAATTGGCTTGAGTGATCTTCTTAAGAATTGTACAGGAAACATTGATCTTGAAAATGGTATATAGTATGTTAATTTTGGATAACATAGTTGGGACTTATGAATTTTCAAAGATTGGACTGAAGTTAGGTTATTGACTAGTGGTCAGGTCAGAAACTTGCATGAAAGTTTTGAGCTTGTTAATGATGGAATTGGATTCTGAGTCCTTCATAAAAATTGAAGTATGAGATCTTATCCTTCCAATGATATAAGGTAGTGATTTTTTTGACTTGTGTACAGGGAGTTATGCTTTATAGAACATTACTGTCCAGATTGGGTGATTTTTGGGGCAGAATCATTGATTGAATTATTTGACCTAGTTAACAATTGAATTTGATTTTGGGTTATTCATGAAAGTTGTTGATAGCGTTGGGATATTTCTGAGAATATTTATTGTGTAATTTTTGACTAAGGAACTGGAAAGTTACGGATTTTATAAACTGTTGCACTATTTTGACAAATGTTGCACTGTTTTGAGAGGCATTATGAGGGCAGTAATTTTGATTGCATTTTTGACACCCTTAGAGGTGAAATTGGCTTTTGTGTCCTTCATGAAACTTGTAGAGCTCTCTTTTCTCTATAAAATAGACACTAAGTTTGTCTAATTTGGAGTCCGGAGTAGGGAGTTATGCCTTGTGTAAGTTGAGATGTTGGAGGACGTTGTTTCAGATCTGCTATTGTATAGCATAAGTCGACTTGCACCCCATATAAGTCGACTAGTACTTACACAGTAGTATAAGTCGACTTGCATCCTCAGACAAGTCGACTAGGATCATATATTTTCCTTCTTTTGCTCATAACTTTTCCGTCCGACATCTGATTGACCTGATTCTTGAGGCATCGGATTCGTGAGACATTGAATTTTATTTCATGAGAAATTGAGAATTTTTAGACGGGAAATTGACGGGTGTCCGAGAAATGGGTATTTCATCGCTGTTTTATTTAATTGGGGACCTAAAGAGGTCCAAATTGAGTGCCGTCAGCGCCATGAGATTTCTAATTTTTTTTAGACGGATTATATGATGGAAAATATTGGATTAAGGCCGGGAATATCATGAACATGCATTGTGCGCCTTCTAAGTGTTACATGTGCATTCTGAAATAGTTATGATTGAACAATTGATAATGTTTATATACCGTCACTGTTATAGAGTCACACTTGGAGCGTCGGTCCACCGACGTCACTGAGACTTCCAGATTTTGGCTCGGAAGTACAGGTGAGTAACCTAGGTGGTTTCCTCAATTATTATATGTCTACTGTGGGGAATAACGGTGGGATTACAACTGTGTTTATTATGTCTGAGTTCCAGATGGAGGGTCCGATGAATTGGGAGAATTGACATAGATGTGTATCTGGTTGTAATTCAGTGAACTGAATTGTTTCTACTGTGTGAAAGTGTGATACATAAATGGCTTGTCTTTATTCGCCATCGCTTCCTTGTGATATCTTTGTGATCTTGTGATTCATTACTTGTAGTGTTCGGATGTGCTCATTGTGCATTGTTTGTTACCTTTGCATCTTGTATTCTCTTTGGGGCACATTTGTTTTGTCTTGATATTAAATTGGGCATATGCATTGCATACATCAATGCATAAACTGATAATAACAATAGTTGTGACCAGAGTTGCTCACATCGACATCGACATCTTGAAAAAGAGCCTCGAGCTCGAAGGAGTCTACTCCTAGGCCAAGCGTCCATCGAACAACATTCTTGATTAAGCGCTCGGTCACAACATGGCAATAAACTGGAAAGTGTCATATGTGCATTGCATACATACTGGACTGAATAAGTGAATGCCTTTTTGTTGTATATAATGATATGATACCGCTGACTTAGTCTTACTGTGACTGTATTCTTACTGTCAGATGTTTGTATGATGCATGAATTGGGTGAACCATCGATGATGGTTCCTCACTGAGTTCGCAAAAACTCACCAAAATTTTGCATCTATTTTTCAGGTCTTGAAGAATACCCCGTTTGACACGGGAGTAAGTCTACTGTAGGCAAGTGAAGGATAGAGGTCGGGATCAGTTCACGTCTGCATTAGTGTCTCATAATCGTATTCCGCAATCGTTGTAAACTGATTTGCATTTGTATTTCATGGTTCTTGTAAAGTATTGCTAAATGATAGTAATACCTATAACTGCAAAAATTTACTACTGTTTACTGTTTGTTTCGCGCGAATGTATAATAACTGAAATTGCTTCCTTTTAAAGTCGAATGTTTTTCAAAAAAAAAAATTTGTATACTGAGTTTTACTGACTGATGTAGTACGCCACCCTCGCGGGGCACGGACTCAGATATTGTTGGATCGCGTACGGTCCGAGTATTCACAATACGCTGCGGAAAAGACCATACAAAAATATCACGTCTAATCGAAAACACGAAGGATTAACGAAAATACCTTATTTTCGTGGGTGGATTGCTTCTTTTCAGATTTTAAGACACTGCAAATTGCTAATGCCCTCTACCGGTATCCACACGAGCATGCACGATCCGAGCTGCGGCTGTAGTGTGCTAGCACGTCCTGAAAACCTTTCTGAACGCCGCACGATCTTTCTCTTGGATGGCGGGTAAGGTTTCCTGACAATTGTGTCGTTAACCTAATGAGACCTAAGCTTCTCTATTTATAGAGAAACCTTAATCTCATTCAGGCCCTATTAAGTTTCGGCCCATTATATCATATATAATAAAAGCCCGACAACTTAATTCAATCTAGCCCAATAAATATATCTAAATATATTTATTCAATACCTAATAAATTAGGCCCAAGAGAATAAGCCCAGATCACATCACTCTTTGTATGCGACCACAGGCTCATTTGATGTTGGCAATGGGCTTGATTACACTTCAAGGCCCATAATTCATAAGCGGCCTGTAGCAAGACATTATGACTACCCAAATCAAATGAGGATCGATAATCCGATTTAACTCAGAACTATGGTTATAAGCTCATCCTTTTGTAACACGATATCAAGATTAATCATAAGGCATGGTACATGTCAACCTTTGATTAATCATAGTTTCTTGATCCCAAGTTGATGATTATAACAAATGACATTGATGACTCTTCATCAATTCATTTGAAACACGCCATGCATTTCTTCATCACACTTGTCAAGAGGCCCAAATGATATCTCTCTCACTTAAGAGAGGTACAAATTTCATCTACGTCATTCACATCCCTCCGCGTGATTCATTTGATGTCCAACATAAGACTGTTTATTATTCGGTTAAAAATAACTTAGTCTAATATCAATACACCGAATTCCTCATGTAGGGAACCATGATGACTTCAGGTCAAAGGACTAAAGTCAAACCATATTGAGAATCACTAATGACATGAAACCATGTAGTATTCTCTTTTTGGGTCGATCCAATATATGTTCTCTAACATATATCTATGTTTCTGATTTGATATCTCATATCCATGATCAGTAAAACGTGATCATCAATCAGAACACATACTAGCCTTAATTCATTATTGTTCCACCAATAATGATCGACTAGGGACAGTCTAGAATAGTATTATAACACTTATGGTTTTACTATCAAGTCACATACTTGATGAAATAAGTTTAATACCATTGATGGAATGTAAATCACATTACATAAATGAAATACATGCATATATGAAACGGAATACCTCATAATATATTATTAACAAATCATAATGTTAATACATGAATCACAAATGTTCATTGGCCTAGGGCACACTACTAACAATCTCCCACTTGCACTAGGCCCAATCATTCAGATATCTAATACCCATAGACCTCGTATGACTCTCATGTTTAGGCTGTGGAAGAGGCTTAGTAAGTGGATCAGCAATGTTGTCATCTGTGCCCACTCTGCATATCTTCACGTCTCCTCTTCTAATGATCTCTCTAGTCAAATGGAAACGTCTGAGTATGTGTTTGGATCTATGATGCGAATTTGGTTCCTTAGCCTGTGCTATAGCCCCATTATTATCACAATAAAGGTCTATAGGACTTGCAATGCTAGGAACAATTCCAAGCTCTGTGATGAACTTCCTGATCCATACAGCTTCCTTAGCAACATCCGAGGCAACAATGTACTCAGCTTTAGTTGTAGAATCAGCAACAGTGTCTTGCTTTGAACTTTTCCAGCTCATTGCACCTCCATTCAAACATAACACAAAACCTGATTGCGATCTGAAATCATCTATGTCAGACTGAAAACCAGCATCAGTGTAACCATTTACAACTAGCTCTCCTTCAAGTCCTCCATAGACTAGGAACATATCCTTAGTTCTTCTCAAGTACTTAAGGATGTTCTTAACTGCTATCCAGTGACTCTCACCATAATTAGATTGGTATCTACTTGTTATGCTCAAAGCATATGAGACATCTGGTCGAGTACATAACATGGCATACATGATAGATCCAATTGCAGATGCATATGGAATCTTACTCATGCGCTCAAGCTCCTTATCTGAAGTAGGACAATCCTTCTTAGAAAGCTTGATTCCATGTGACATAGGTAAGAATCCTCTCTTGGAATCTTGCATACTAAACCTTTTCAGTACCTTATCTATGTATGTACTCTGACTTAGGCCTATAAGCTTTCTTGATCTATCTCTATAGATCTTAATGCCTAAAACATAGGCAGCCTCACCTAAGTCTTTCATTGAGAAACGTTTCCTTAACCAAATCTTGACACTCTGTAAGGTCAGAATATCGTTTCCAATGAGCAATATGTCATCAACATATAAAGCTAAAAGACAACAAGACTCCACTAACCTTTTGTAAACACAAGGTTCGTCTTCATTCTTGATGAATCCAAACTCTTTGACAACTTCATAAAACGAAGATTCTAGCTTCTTGATGCTTGCTTCAATCCATAAATGGATCTTTGAAGCTTGCACCTTTCCGAATTCTTAGGATGGACAAAACCCTCAGGCTGTATCATATATACATCCTCAAGTAAGTTTCCATTAAGGAAAGCCGTTTTGACATCCATTTTCCATATCTCATAATCGTAGTATGCAGCTATGGCAATAAGAATTCTAATGGATTTGATCATGACCACTGGAGAAAATGTCTCATCATAATCAATTCCATGAACTTGTCGATAACCTTTAGCAACAAGTCTTGCTTTATAAGTGTGCACATTTCCATCCATGTCGAGTTTCTTTTTGAAAAACCATTTGCATCCAATGGTCTTCAAGTCATCAGACGGATCAATCAAAGTCTAAACTTGATTGTCATACATGGATTGCATCTCTGCTTTCATGGCCTCTAACCATTTAGCAGATTCTGGACTTTCCATAGCTTCTTGATAGGTTGTGGGCTCATTATGATCGATGAGCATCACATTGTCATCATCAGTAACGAGAAATCCATATCTCTCGGGTTCATGACGAATCCTATCGGATCTCGTAGGCCTTGTGTTGTTGAAGACGCTCATCAACGACTTGTGAGCTCGCTTCAATCTCCTTTTCGAGCTTAATGTCATTTTGTGAAACTTGAATTTCTTGAGTTGTACTTTACTCCCACTGTTTCCTTTGAAACAAATTCCTTCTCTAAGAAGAAACCATTTGAGCAACAAACACTTTGTTCTCGATGGGATGTAAAAGTAATATCCTTTAGTTTCCTTAGGATATCCCACAAAATAACATTTTCAGATTTGGGTGCCAACTTGTCGCAATTGGACGCCTTCACATAAGCCTCACAACCCCAAATCTTTAGAAAAGATAAATTGGGATGCTTCCGGTCCATATCTCATAAGGTGTCTTTTCTACTGCCTTTGAAGGAATACGGTTCAATATGAATCTGCGGTTTCTAAAGCATAGCCCAGTATATTTGGAAGATCGGTTTGACTCATCATTGATCGAACCATATCTAATAGAGTTCGATTTCTCCTTTCGAAACACCATTCCATTGAGGAGTTCTGGAGGAGTCAATTGTGAAACGATTCCACAATCCTTAAAATAATCATCAAACTCTTGGCTTAAATATTCACCTCCTCAATCGGATCGAAGGATTTTAATATTCTTGCCAAGTGATTTTGTACTTCATTCTTATACTCTTTGAACTTTTCAAAGATTCAGATTTGTGCTTCATTAAATAGACATACCCATATCTCTGAAGTCATCTGTAAAAGTAATGAAATACAAATAACCTCCTCTCACGATATCTTTGAAAGGACCGCATACATCGATATGTATAAGGCCCAATAGCTCATTGGCCCTTTCCCCTTTACCTGTGAAGGGGGCCTTTGTCATCTTACCCAGTAAACAAGAATCACACGTGTCAAAAGATTCAAAAGATTCAATGAATCCATCTTGATGGAGTTTTGAAATGCGTTTTTCGTTTACATGGCCTAAACGACAATGCCAGAGATATGTTGGGTTTAAATCGTTAGATTTAAACTTCTTGGTATTTATGTTATAGATGGGCTCATTTGTAACAAACTCAGTGTCTAGAGTATAAATGCCATTTAATTGACGCGCAATGCCATATAAAATGTCATTCTTATAAATGGAAATACTTCTATTCTCAATAGAAAATTTAAATCCATCATTCTCTAAACAAGCAAAAGAAATAATGTTCCTACTCATAGTAGGTACATAATAACAATTCTTGAGTTCCAAAATGAGCCCAGTAGGAAAAATAAGATCATAAGTCCCTACGGATAAAGCAGCAACTCTTGCTCCATTTCTCACGCGCAGGTCGATCTCACCAGACATCAATCTTCTAGTCCTTCTTAGACTTTGCACATTAGTACAAATGTGAGTTGCAGCTCCAGTATCTAATACCCAAGATGCAGAAGGAGTAAAATTGATTTCTATAACAAACATACTTGAAGAAATAGTCGCACTATTCTTCTTCTCTTTCAGCTCTTCCAAATAGTTTGCAATTCCTTTTCCAATGACCAGGTTCATTGCAATGGAAGCAAACTCCCTCCTTGGATGCCTTAGTCTTAACTTTGGGCTTGGGCTTGGACTTAGGTACTTTACCTTTGTCCTTTGCTGTGCCCTTCTTCTTGAAAGCCTTTCTTTCTTGCTTGAGAACAATTCTCGAGTTCCTATACCAATCTAGGAAATTTATTCCATTAAACTTTTCTTTCTCTAAGATAGATCGCATAGAAAGGTTTGTGGATGGAGTAGCCATAATCTACAAAAAATTATGCAATAAAGGTCAACATTCTTATTTTTATGAGGTATTAGCTCCCACTCAAATAAATAACCCTCAATTGAAAAATGGGAGAAACAAGATCCATATTTCAGTAAGTCCTAAGAAAGCTTTGGCTTAACACTCAAAACTTAGTTATTTAGGTAGAAAACTCTTTTCAATTACATCACATGTAACTCTTGATGGGCTTATGTTAAAATACATCTTATGTACTGCATGTATGTATAAACCCAATCTTATGCCCCAAGCCCAAAACCGTTTTGATAGCTTAGTTAAGTTTAACCATACTTTACCTATGAATAGGACCATTATTCAAATGTCTTCCCTAGATAATCCCCATACCCTTGCTTTGGCAAAAACCCACATAAGGATGAGCTAGAGATAAACATTGGTAAAGATTTATGGAAGGCATATAAACTTAAAATTACGATGAGGGTCATTCTTAGAAGATTATTAATCCTTATAAAGAATTATGGAAGATTACAAAACGCTTGTTATAACCTTGGCTTGATTCTAATTGTTGATTTGAAAATAAATTTAATTTAATAATTCAACTCTTGAAAATTAAATTAAATTCCAAAACCCTTTCCTAATAAATAATCATTTGAAAACAATTTTCAAATTTCAATAAAACACCTTTTATTATTATTAGGAGTATTTATTAATTTAATCTCTATTAAAAAATAAAAGATAAATTAGGGTTTTAAAACAATTTAAAAAAATTAATAAAAGGAAAGGGAGGCGTCAGGCGTGCGATCGCCTGCGCCATTGGCACGCATGGGCGTGCCCACGCCTGACAGATGAGGCGCGTGTCCCACACGCGCCGCCGCCTTCTCAACACGCCCATCCTCTCTTCTGGTTTTTCCTCCTTTTTTTCTTCTGGATCTTCCTTTCACTACTCCCACGTTTCCACAACCACGTTGAACCGCACCCCACGTCGCACGCACAACTGTCGGATCTCCAAGGAAAACGTGAGGCTTCAACCATCAGGTTTCCAATCGACGGTTTTCGCAGCCCATGGCATCACTAAAGACGCCATCGCCGCCGACGGCAGTGGTGTCACCGGAGACGCCAACAGATCGCGGTGGGTCGTCACCGATGGGCGATAATCACCCATTATCACCCATCGGTTGTGTTCTTTCTCAACACAAATGGGGGCAAAAGGAAAAAAAACGCAGAACATTGCAAAAGCAACCCAGAAAAAAAGCAGATACAAAGGAGAATCTTCAAACCAGAAATCAAACATGTGATTCAACAGTAAATACAAAGAATCACCGAAGCCAAACATCGCATATTTGGGTTAGGGAATAAATAAACCTTAAGAATTTGATTTTCAGATCTATACACGCAGAAGCATATGAAAAATCAAATCAGATCGCATGCATAAATCTAAAACAGAAAAACCCCGAAAACATGTATAATCAGAAAACATGTATGCGGTAGTGGAGGAAAACAATTTTCGGAAGCGACACAAAACATCCATTGAATAACAAGGATTTCAGAAACCCATCAATCACCATATATTCACATAGAAAAAAATCCAGATCATGCATCAACGATGAAACAATTTCCAGCTTCGGGAAATAATTTCCAGAACACGACATACATAAAACAGAAACAATTTCCACATACTTTGTCGTGTTCCGAAGCATCAAACACAAATCAACAATCATAATCAAGCCTCTAATCCAAGATTAACGATTAAACCTATCTCTGATACCACTGTTGGATCGCGTACGGTTCGAGTATTCACAATACGCTGCGAAAAAGACCATACAAAAATATCACGTATAATCGAAAACACGAAGGATTAACGAAAATACCTTATTTTCGTGGGTGGATTGCTTCTTTTCGGATTTTAAGACACTGCAAATCGCTAATGCCCTCTACCGGTATCCACATGTGCATGCACGATCCGAGCTGCGGCTGTAGTGTGCTAGCACGTCCTGAAAACCTTTCTGAACGCTGCACGATCTTTCTCTTGGATGGCGGCTAGGGTTTCCTGACAGTTGTGTCGTTAACCTAATGAGACCTAAGCTTCTCTATTTATAGAGAAACCCTAATCTCATTCAGGCCCTATTAAGTTTCGGCCCATTATATCATATATAATAAAAGCCCGACAACTTAATTCAATCTAGCCCAATAAATATATCTAAATATATTTATTCAATACCTAATAAATTAGGCCCAAGAGAATAAGCCCAGATCACATCACTCTTTGTGTGCGACCCTGTAGGCTCATTTGATGTTGGCAATGGGCTTGATTACACTTCAAGGCCCATAAGTCATAAGCGGCCTGTAGCAAGACATTATGACTACCCAAATCAAATGAGGATCGATAATCCGATTTAACCTGTAACTATGGTTATAAGCTCAGTCCTTTTATAACACGATATCAAGATTAATCATAAGGCATGGTACATGTCAACCTTTGATTAATCATAGTTTCTTGATCCCCAAGTTGACTGATTATAAAAAATGACATTGATGACTCTTCATCAGTTCATTTGAGCACGACCATGCATTTCTTCAGTCACACTTGTCAAGAGGCCCAAATGATATCTCTCTCACTTAAGAGAGGTACAAATTTCATCTACGTCATTCACATCCCTCCGTGTGATTCATTTGATGTCCAACATAAGACTGTTTGTTATTCGGTTAAAAATAACTTAGTCTAATATCAAAACACCGAATTCCTCATGTAGGGAACCATGATGACTTCAGGTCAAAGGACTAAAGTCAAACCATATTGAGAATCACTAATGACATGAAACCATGTAGTATTCTCTTTTGGGTCGATCCAATATATGTTCTCTAACATATATCTATGTTTCTGATTTGATATCTCATATCCATGATCAGTAAAACGTGATCATCAATCAGAACACATACTAGCCTTAATTCATTATTGTTCCACCAATAATGATCGACTAGGGACAGTCTAGAATAGTATTATAACACTTATGGTTTTACTATCAAGTCACATACTTGATGACATAAGTTTAATACCATTCATGGAATGTAAATCACATTACATAAATGAAATACATGCATATATGAAACGGAATACCTCATAATATATTATTAACAAATCATAATGTTAATACATGAATCACAAATGTTCATTGGCCTAGGGCACACTACTAACAGATATCACCAATGATATCGGGTTCGGGTCACTTAGGAGTGGGGTGTTACACTTAGGTTTGGTTTAGTGCTATTAGGCAAAGCACCTTGTTGCTCTTCATAGATACACTTAGCAAGCTATCTAATTTGAATCTTTAAGTTATAGATGGAGGCTTAAGTCCTCTAAAAGTGAGTCTCGATTGGAGTAATGACTTTGATTATGAGCTCTTTAACATTTAGTTTCCTCTTTTACTATTATTATTGTTGAAATATTAATGGCTTGATTGTTCCAAGCAAAGTAGGAATATTCGCTCTAACTAAAATTATAAGTATCATTATAAGGGATATTATAAGACAAGTTCCCAATAAAATTTGGTTAGTCATTTAGTTACCATAAGTTGAAAGACACGTCACATTCATTATTAGGGTGATCGCCACCATAAATGTTATAGTGCATCACTAATATCAATTGAGCTTTTAAATACATACTATCATGGATCTTTCTTCAAGTATTCAATCTCACATTAAGCAACGTGATAGTTAAATTCCTCATATAATATTTTTCCTCCTTATCCTTTTATTGTGGTTAGTAGTTGTGGCAATAAATACTCAAATATTGAAATTTAGCCATAAACATAATTTTATGAAAGAAAGCTAAAATAAAGCAATATAAAAAGAAACAAAACCATTTAGATTAATAAAAATTCAAAAATAATTAGATTAATAAAATAAGGCTTTCCTAATATTGAATTCCTAGAAAATGACGTTAAAGACTTATGTGATAAAAATAAAACATAACACAAAATAATAATACCAAAGAGATCAAAATGCAAATGCACCTATTATTTCTTGTAATATAGTTTAATGAGTTGAGTATTAATCTTATGAGGACAATAACTACTAGTAATAACTATTTTCTATTATTTAATTTGATAAAATGATTAAATTAAAAATGTTTAAATAAAATAAAATTAGAATTAACTAAATCAAAGCGATGAGTAAGAATAAAGAAACAAGTAGATAAATAAGATCGACATAAGAATTCCCTTTGAACCTTTCATATGCTTTGGATTTATCTTAACTTAATGATTAACCTAAATTACTTGGACTAGTAGAAATTTCTACGCTATAACCATATTCTCATTTAAGCAATATGACTCTTATCTTTAAGTTAATTGACTAAAATTTCTTTCTAATCAAAGTAACCTAAGAACACATTAACTCATCTTATGAATTTCTTTGATAAATTCACTCTGAAGAAAAATCATATAGTCCCATCTCTAGCAACCCATTCAATTCTGATTATTTATTTCATGATTTCTTCATATATGTATTTTTTCTTGAACCTACTTTACCAAATTTGAAAATTGAAAATGTTGGCATAAATTCAAGTAAACTTAATATAAACATGAACATTTTTAAAGAAAACTAAATTATCTTTTAAATTAAGAATTCAATCTAAAATAATAAGTCTTAGGGTTCTTACTATCTAAATTTATATCCTAATTAGTTAATACAAATATATAAAAAAACAATAACTAACAATAACGAAAATAAGATAAAGTAATAAGCTCTTAGGGATCTAGAATATGATATTTCTTGATTAACTCTTTATTGGAATCCCCTCTTTCCTCCGAACATGCTTTTTTCTTTTCACAAGACACTTCAAATCAATTATCTAGTCCTCCTAAATGGCTCTCCTCTCTCTCTCTACACTATGTTTCTATCATTTTTATTATGAAATCTAAAAAATATTATCAATCACAATCTTATTTTGTCATACACTCATCTTAATTTTTATGTAATAATTATCCCTAGCTTGGTGCCATATTAACTTCATACTGGGTTTCTACTTATTCTTTTTCCATTTGAGACACCTTAATTGAAACATGGGTCTAAAACTAGGGAATATGATACCATATAGGTTCTATGTTAATGAACACTATCCCATGTCCAAATCATGTTCTTCATATAACCAAATAAATAATGAAGTATAATGTAATAGTTTGTAACATAAGGTTAAACAAGGTTCTGTATTGTTGTTACGTTTTGAGCATGGGACCATATTAAACATGTGTTAATCTAAAATTACTATAAAATTTTCCCAATTTGACTCCATCTTGCTTAAATTTGTTCCTTTTATATTGAAGAGATAAAATATTTGTTTAATTTTTAAATCTATCTTTACCGTAAGTATACAGTCCTATCTTTATAATTTAAATAGCATTGTTCCCATAAAGATTGTTTTAAACACGTAAAAATATTTGTAACACTTTATTTAGGGAAACAATATGGTAATGTAATTAGAAAATAAACTAAACTACATAGAATTGATAACTTAGTAATTAACAAAGCAACAATGAACTTGTAATTAATCAATGATGACAACATAGGAATTAGTTCTATCCTTATTTTGTTTTCACCTCACCTTCTTGATATATCCATTAATTATGATTCCCCTCTCTTGAGATCTAATTAAGTAATCCTAATTGAAATAGATAAGAACTAAATTATGACCTCTCAAACTCTCAAATTCTTCCTAACTATCAAATTAGATTTGAAACAATCTGATGGATAACTAATAGATAATTAAGATCTCTTAAATTTCCTATTACTTTGATGTTTATAGGTTTGTTATGGTACTAGCTGATAGTAGTGCCGTTGTAATACTACACAGAATAAACTAAACTTACAACTATAGAAATGGTGAGTCTAAGTCGATCCTACAAAGAGTGTGTGTAAAGCTTTTGAAATAAAAATAATCAGTGTTTAGGTTTTGTGGGAGGGTTTGGTTGGTTTAATAACAAAAAAAAGAAACTAAACTAATGAAAAAATTAAAGAAAACATGCAAAAATGATGAAAGTTATGAAATCATTAGGAATCTGGTTCTTTGGTTCAATCTAATCTTACACCCAATTAAACATATTGCATTATTTATTGTTCTTTTACCTCACCTTGAACTATTGGTTATAGATTAATAACAAGCTCTGTTAAACCCAATTTTCCCTTAGGTCCTATTTAATTAAGAGACACTTATTAAATCTGGTCACTGAATAACCTAGGATATGATTTCTAGATTTAATTGGACATCCGCATTACGAATTAAGAAAACAGACCAATCTAAGCAATAACCACATATGCTCGGGTCATTTAACTTAGGTTATGTTATCCCTAATGATTACGAACCATTAGTCGCTACAAATGAATCTTAAATATAACATTTACGGATTATATTGAAATTCTAGCCATGGTTCATACACAAACAATTGAATGATAACTAGAATATGATCATTCATTTATAAAACCCAAATCTACATGCGTAGGATAACACAATTAATTCCTAGAGATACAGAAACAACAAATAAAAAGAACAAATGATTAACTAGGTTGTCGATATCAATGTCTCCTCCGAATTGGCATCCAAATGCTAGCTCTTCATGGGTCTCCAAATGGTGGAGCTTTGCCCCTTCTCCACATCTTCTCCTAAAGCTTCAGTCTCTTTCCCCAGCCGAAAACACAAAACACATGAGCTAAAATGAGTATCTTAAACATTTTCATAGCAATACTCACTAAATGTTATGGAATAAATGCATAATCAATTAAGCATATATCAATCGACATTAATCACCTTTAGAAACTAAGTAATCTAGAGGTAGACTTGAAAATTGTGTTTAAATAAGATGTGTTCATGGGTGCATTCAAATACCATTCATGATCATGATATTCCATAACTTTGCAAATCATTTTATTTCTCCACCACTAAGGTTTACATGTATAATTATGATTCAAAAGACTTTTCAAAGTTATAACACGGGCAAAGGTAAGGTGAGATATATGTGGGTAAAGTAGCATGAAAGCCATCAAAGCTAGTGAAACAAGGAAAAAACACTCAATGTAACATCAAGCACAAAAACCAACATTCACTCACAATTGTGTATATCAACTATGATGAATGCAAAAACCATGTTTCCTAACTTAAAGTCAAGCTCTCACACTACAAACCACATGAGGCATAACCACTTAGAAGGAATCACTAAAAAAAAATCGATGATATCAATACATTTAATTATAAGGAGTGATGTTTTAAAGAAAGCATCTACCTCATATTCAACATACCTAATTACCCATTTAATACAACTTTAGGAGGAAAAACTAATCATAGACAACTTTTCAATATATATGCATTTCCTCCTTGACAATTTTATTTAAAAATATTTTTTCTTTTTATTTTTTTGTCTCTCTTTCTCTCTTTTTCTTTTTTTAATATTGAAAGAAACTACATCAATATGGGAATTTCAATGATAAGATATAAAATGACATCCCAACAATTATAACCATCTCACACATATGCATACCCCTAAACTTAGAATTTTGTACATGCACAAACTCAATAATCCTCAAATGCTTCACTAGCTTTAAGGCTTAGGGGAGACATTTGGTTAGGTTTAAAGCATGTAATGTGGTTAATGAAAAAAGAAAGGCTAATAAAGCTCAAGGGGGCTTATCAAAAGGAAAATCATACAATGGGTAGGCTATTTAGCTAATATAGTTTGGAAAAACAAAGAATAGAAAATCAAAGCAAAGTCAGGATGTACATGTCATGAAGGTCAAATATAAACAAAAGACAATGAGATTAATAAGGATGTGTCAGTCTATAAAGGCTCGAAATCTCATTAGCTTTGTCTACCACTAGTCACAACTATTTTAAAGATAATACATATTGACCAATCACAAGAGCAAAAGTATATGCTCAAGTTGCTATGGATTCTTCTAGTCAATATATTATCTAATCATGACTATATAGTCCTAGAAGCAATAGAAAGGGAGAAAATGTTTATATGTTTGTTGGATTCTCTCTCTTTTTGTTGACAACTTAGAAACAAGCAAGAAGCAAGCAAACTTAAAAACAAACATTCATATAAAAAGAAATACAAAAATGTAAAGTAAAGAAATTAACTTCCCTTGGGTTGCCTCCCACGAAGTGCGTTTACTTAGTGTCACTAACTTGACTCTATACTTTCCTTAGGTGACAAAATCATGGCCCTTGGGTGTCATAGTTTGAGCTTGCTCCACGTGAGGTTGTTCAGTATAAGGTATTAGTTAATAACCTCTCATATTCAACATATGCCCTATCATTAGAATCTCTACTAAGTCCATGCATTCTGGAAAGATATTAAATGACTCTTCACCTTGTTCATCCTTATTCAATTTCTCTAACCTGCTGGGTAACGTAAAAATTCAATCTTAACAACGAATTGGAACTCGGTATTTACCTTTTAGCTAAAAGATGTATCCTTTTCTACTACTAGCTCCTTCTCCACTTCTTCGGCATAAACAAGTCCTTAAGTTTCGCACTCAAGATTCTCAAGCTTCTCTTCACTTTGTAAGGTCTTAATAACTGTAAATTGCATTGTATTTTGGGGCATAGTTTGGTATGTGTTTAGTCGTTAATTCAATTATTTAGTATGTGTTTAGGTTAGAAATGCGTTAGTTTGTTAATTATTTATGTTTTAAGTGTTTTATAGGTTAGTACAAGTTTTTGAGCTTAAAATTTTTGTTTTTGAGGTACCTTGATGTGTTTGCTAATATTTCAGGCTCGACATCAAAGAATGGAGGAGTTTCGAAGACATTCGGGCTGAAACAACGACCTATGATCATGGCATGCCAGGTCACGATTATGGTAGAAGCTTCAAATTTGGCCCCTGATTATCCCCTTATATGCCACAATCGTGACATAATCCTAGGGAATGACCTATAATTGTGGCCTGCATGCCACGATTAGTGAAGGAACATCTAAAACTTGAAATCAACAAGGAAAAGAAACTCCAGAATCCTTCTTAAATCAAGAAAATAACTCAGCCACAACTAAACTTATTAGTTGGAACCAAAGTTATAAGTTGATCACTACAAGTTACTTTGAACAGACTAGATTTAGTTCTTAACTAAAGAAATAAGAGAAAGCTCTCACAACAGAGAAACATTTAAATTTTATTAATGATAAGATGATTTTCATAATATACCAAATTGGCTCTATAAATAGGTAGCATTGATGAAAAGCCTGTAAGAAAATATCTTATTGACTATTCCTAAACATAACCAAATAGGAAATAGCTGACCAAGAAGGATTCCTTTAGCTGATGAATAGAAAGAAGCCTTAATCAACCTTAAATTTAAAAGCCTGCTAAGAATAACTTAACAACTGATGGTAATTAATGAAAGAAAGTTGAAAACACAAAATTTTCATCTAATCTCACATCTTTAGCCTTTTCAAAAGATAAATATGCATATTAGGCTTCATTAAAAAAGATATGGGTCATCCTTACATATCCAGCTCTAAGCATTATTTTTCATGTATCAGGCTTTGTCTATCATCTTAAGCCTGAAGATAAGTAACTAATCTTGATAATGCCTTAGAAGCTTCCACAATTGCCATATTTTCTTTAATGTCCATGATTAACCTTTGCAAAGCCTCCTTTATGTGCTTAGTTCTTACTCTTATCATAGGACCTCTAATGCTTTGTAATGGACTGTTGAGTGTTGATGCAAGCTAATCTCCACAATTCCCTCCCTCGTTGAAAGAAATAGTCCTATAATCATCTACTTCAAATAAAGATAAGTCAGCAACACTAAAATTAACACTAAAATTGTTAAAATGACTTAATATTTCGAGCTTATGGGCATTGTCATTAATTCACTCTAACACTTAGAAAAGTCCATCTCCTTTAGGATGCAATTTTGATTTCCTTTAGGCAGTAAATCATTCTTTACATAGATGAACCCCAACTTAGTCTCTAGGTTTAAAGATAACTTCCATGCACCCTAGTAGGCTTGCCTTACATATTGCTCATTTTTTTTCTCTATATTAGCTCGAATCTTGACTTACAAATTCGTAATAAAATAAACCTTTCTCTTTCCATCAAAATTAGTAAATTTATTCGTAATTAAAGGCAAAAAATCTAAAGGAGTCAAAGGATCAAATCCATACAAAATTTAAAAAGTTGAATAAGACATAGTAAAATTCGCAATGTATTATATGCAAATTTAATAGTAGAATTCGCAACCTATTACATTCAAACTTAACCATTGTTTCAAGTTCTTTTGATTGATGGTATGCAATAATGTAGTAAGGGTCCTACTAACTACCTCAGTTTGTCTATCCATTTGAGGATGTACAAAAGTAAAAAAATAACAATTTATTTCCTAATTTACTCCATAAGCTAAGCCAAAAACGACTCAAAAACTTAACATATCTGTCACTCACAATTATTTTAGGCAAATTATGCAAACACACAATCTCTTTAAAGAACAAAGTAGCAATATACGTGGTATCATTGGTTTTAGAATGTGCAATAAAATGGGCCATCTTACTGAGTCAACAATAGCCACAACAATAATGATAATAATCTAGTGAAAGTCCTACTAACATGTAGAGTCTGGGAAGGTCCAGTAATACATAGCCTTATTTTTAACTAAAAAAGAAATTGTTTCTACTAGACCTATATGAAAAAACAAAAATAAAAATATATTATGCATATACATATACATATGCATATTAAAATAATAAAATACTAATTAAACATAACATAAAATAAAAATAGATAAAAAGATGATGATGATGATGGTATTAATAATAATAAAATAAATAAAAATAAAAGTGTATAAATAAAAATAAAAATAAGTAATGACATAACTAATACAATAAATATAGAACATGGTAAAGAATAAAATAAAAATAAAGTTAGTAAATAAATATACAAATAAGAAAGAAGACAAGTAAATAAACAAATAAATGAAATAAACTATTATAGGAAAATATGCAGCTAAGTAAGGAAATGTTTAAGCTAAATAATTAAGAGAGAAGTACTACATATTAAATATTTGGGCTAAATGTAAGACATAAAACTCCAAAAAACATTTAAAAGACTTATGAGAATAAGAAGGACCTCTTTATGTGAAATCAACACCAAAATCCAAATTACTTAAAATCTAAATTATACAATTTAGAAAAACATGCAAAAGTTGAACTGACGTCTTGACTGTCTTTCATCCGATCTCCTGCTCGAATACCTGGAGATGGGGATAAAAGGGAGAGTGAGCTAGATAGCTCGTGGATAATATGTTTATAAATTGAAAGATAAGCGAAATCATTTTGCAAAATCTTTTTGCCATTTATTTTAAAAGTTTTACGGTAGAAAATTTGGCAAATTTTTTTTATTTCTCAAAATTTTCAAATCATTGCCAAACAATTTCAATAAATTCTCAACTGAAAAATCCACAATAATTTATTTCTCAAAATTTTCACATTTTTTCACATTTCATGAACAAAATCCATATTTCTTAAACATTTTTCAAAACATGCAATGCATCACACTTAGAAACAAAACAAGAACACATAACACATCAAATGGTTTGGTTCGGTCCAAAACAGAACGTATTGCACATTCCCGCATAACGGTCCTGTGCAACCGTGAACGGAACGTACTATACCTTCCCGCATCGTGGTTTGGTGTAGCCGTGACTTATGGGAGTTCGAAATTAGAACTCTAGTGCCACTAGCGAGCAGCCGGGAGAAGGCTTTAAAATAGACAAGTGCGCACTTGTCCCACTTATGGGACCTGACCAAACCCACATAACATATAATGCAAAATCGAAAAAAAATTCGGATTGCCCGAAGGTACATTTCGAAAGCTTGATTTTTTTTTCAAATTTTCATATTTCCATATCGTGTCGAAACTTGACACATTCACAATCACATATCCAAACTGAAATCATATAGCAATTCTAATGCAATTCAAATCATCGATTTAATCACATATCATATCAGTCAAATTCATAACAATGAATTCAATAATTTATTTAAATCATAATTCAAACATATTCTAATTCACAATGCACATTTTTCAAATCATTCAAATAATTCGAAATCAATGAATTTTATAATCCTTGCTTTTTCTTAAAATCATTCCAAAACAAGGAATTTAATCCTTCGAAAATCAAAAATTTCAAACATTTATATAAACAATAATTTCTTAAAATTTTGCTTCTTGATTTTTCAATAACACATGCTTAGCTTAAAATTCAATAAATAAACATACTACCCATCTCGAATCGATGCTAGATGTTTGTCCCAATCATTAATTTGTGCATTTCTTCTTTTCTTCTTCCAATTTAAAATTACCTATACCAAATCACCCAAATTCAACATCATAAATCACATAATTACTTAAATTGAGCTTAGGAAAAACTAATTCCTCATATATTCCAACTATCTAAATCATAAACTTCCAAAATTCCCAAATCACAAAAATTGGGCATAAACCCTAATTCACAATTATCCAAAATTGAACCAATTAAAATAAGCATTAACCAAAATTGACTTCATAATCCACAAACCCATACTATTTTCCATGATTCAAAACCGAAAATTCAAGAAAAACTCAAAACTTCAAATTTACTCTTACCTCATTTTTCCTCCAATTTCGAATTTGCAAAGCCCCATAGGAAACTTTCATCCTTTTCCATCTTTTTCCTCTTAAATCTTCTTTAATACCCTCTAGAAACCCAAGAAATTTCGAAACCCTACCTTTCTCTCTCTTTTCTTTCTTCCTTCTCCATAGCCGAAACCTTCACCTATTTCTCTTCTCTCACTCTTTTGTTGTTTTTCCTCTCATAATCGGATCCCCTCTCTTAAAAATCGACAGACCACTTGTTTTAGGATGCCATGCCATTTAATGAATGGCAAATGACCTCCTTGCCCCTCTATGAAAGCCTTGTAACATAAGTTCTTAAGTAGACTTCCAAAATTGCCCTTAAACTTTACTCTCATTAATGCTTACTTTAGGACATTTTTCTCACTATCAAATTTAAGGAATTTGTCAAAACTTCCTTTTATAAAAATGTTCCTCATTGTCTTAATTTCATAACGCCACTAAAATCACTTAATTTGGAGCACTACATCAAAAGTTATGCTCAAAACATTTCAGATCAGTCTTATGCTAACATATTTTCCAGTACTTTATTTCCATCAAAAAATTGACATTTTTAAAGACAAAATTGAAACTCTATTTCTTCATAAAAATTGTATCTCTATTTCTCTAGTTTAATACAAATTAAGACTCGCCTCGTTTGGATTACTAGAGCAAAAGTTATGGCCAAAATACTTTCAGATGTTCCTAATCCAAAATTGAACACTAATCCGAACTTCAATTAGGAAATTGAAAGTCTTAGAGGCTAAATTGAAATTTCATTTCTTCATATGATTTGTAGCCCCATGTCTTAATTTTATTTTTCCTCAAGAATCAAATCAATCGGATCTCCACAGATCCTGAATTTCGCAAAAGACTGAACCATGTTCAGAATATTTCCTAACTCACTTTGATTAAATTAATCATCCTCAATTTAATCTCATAAAAATACAAATTTTCCATGAGAATGTAGATAATTGTCTTAGGAATCCAACGCTTCGAAAACCAAGTCAATCAGATGTTGGACGAAGAAAATTATTAGCAAAAGATTGATAAAGGGTCGGATTGGGAACGAAATAACAAAAACAGAAGGAGTCAAAATGGCATACAAATAACCGAGATTTGCAAAATTCATAAATCTTGATCCTAAACTCCAAATTTGACAAATTTGGTATCAAAAGAAATATCAAAGGAAGCTCTACAACTTCCATGAAGGACAGAAAAATCAATTTGTCCTCTAAGGGAGTCAAAAATCCACTCAAAGTTTATGTCCTAATCAACTCTTCCTAAACAACTTCCAAATGTCAGTCGATCATAACTCCTAGCCCCGATATCGAAAAATTTCATACTTTATGGCGATAAAAAGCTGGGAATATAAGCTACAACTTTTATGTAGACCATTTACTCCAATTCAGACCACATCAATCCAAATATTTGCCTCAAAGCACAGCATACACAATCCTACACTTAGAGCATTTTCAAAACCAAAACAAAATACACTTAACTTTGAATGATCATAACTTTCACTCCTGATATCAAAAAATATCAAACTTCATGGAGACAGAAAGCTCTCAACAGGAGCTACAAGTTTCCTGAAGATCATTTTCTCAAATTTTGCTTAAATCGAAAAGTCAACTCTCAAGTCAAACTGTCTATATCCAAAAGTCAACTTTCTTAATTCTTCAAATTTTCACACTTTTTTCCTTTTTTTTCTTGATTTTCAACTTCCATTTCAATCCACTAAGTCACTTTAACTTTCATAACCATACAAATCTATTCAAATCTCAAAATTATTAAAATCATCAATTCTTTTCTCATCACTTTCCTTTAAGTATAAATACATCTATACCATAACATATACACAAAAACACTCATTTCTTTTCAATTATTATTTCTAAATTTTACTTAAAAATCGGGGTCCAACAGCGCCTCGTCTTCTTTCTTCTTCTTGTCCCCGCTACTTCATCTCCTCCGGCGAGTTCTCCTCTCCCATATATGGTTTATTGTTGATGTTGGCATCAGTTCATGCTATATCGGAATCTCGTCCTCATCTCCCACCATTGTTGCATTTTCGTGGAGGTATATTGCAAATCATGGTTGTTTTATGTTTATTAAATTTGTTTGTTTCTTTGATTTGTTTCGTATGTTTGAGTAAATTGTGAATGGATAAGAAGATTTAAGGTTGAAATGTTAGTGTTAGAAAGTTCAGTTTTGAAATTTGGTTGTGATGTTGGGATGATGCTTTGATCTATATTATGTGTTTGTTGAAATGCCTCTTGTTTGAAAAATAGTCTCCACTTTTCACATGATCTCTAATGAAATGATACTTGTTTTCTCTATGCTTGGTCCTAGAATGTTAAATATGATTCTTTGTGAGATAAATTAAATTTGTTTGTTTCTTTGATTTGTTTCGTATGTTTGAGTAAATTGTGAATGGATAAGAAGATTTAAGGTTGAAATGTTAGTGTTAGAAAGTTCAGTTTTGAAATTTGGTTGTGATGTTGGGATGATGCTTTGATCTATATTATGTGTTTGTTGAAATGCCTCTTGTTTGAAAAATAGTCTCCACTTTTCACATGATCTCTAATGAAATGATACTTGTTTTCTCTATGCTTGGTCCTAGAATGTTAAATATGATTCTTTGTGAGATAAATAATAATTGTATCATTACATTTTATCATAATATTAGTGACATCTAATCCATAATCTCTAAGTTGTTATGTAAGCTAAAGGATTTAAGCATAAAAATTGTTGGCCGCTACATATTCAACTTTTGTTGTTGACAAAGCAACTGAACTTTTTATTTACAAAAGTAAGATACTACTACATTTCCTAGGAATTTACAAGTAGTGGATATGCTCTTTCTATCCACTAGGCTCCCAAAAAATATGCATATGAATAACCAATCAAGTTAGAAAAGGTATTTTTAGGGTAATAAGGTCCTGGTGACAAGGTTCCACATAAGTATTTAAGGATGCACTTAACGACTAATAGATGTGATTATTTAGGGCTTTATTGAAATAAAAATATAGGCAAACACTAAACATTATACCAAGCCTACTTACGATAAGGTAAAGTAAGCTATACCAAGCCTACTTAAGATAAGATAAAGTAAGCTAGAGCTTTACATCTACTAACTTATCCTCTTTATCTTTGTTCAATTTTGTTTTAATACTAATAGGTGTCCTTAATGGTTTGGTTTGGTCCATTTTGAAGTACTTGAATAGTTCTTTAGTGTAATTTTCTTCATTTATAAAGATACCTTCCTTAATTTTCTTGATTTGGAGTCGAAGAAAGAAGTTAAGTTCTCCTATCAGGCTCATCTTGAACTTTCTAATCACAAAGTTAGGAAATTATTACATACATTCTCATTAATATCATAAAAAAATAACGTCATTAACTTAAATTTAAACAATTAGGATAACATGCTTGTACATGGTAATAAAGTGTGTAGTGTCATCCTTCCCTTTAAAGAATCCATTTTATAAAGGAAATGCACTTAGCCTATCATACGAAGCTCTAAGTTCTTATTTTAAGCCATATAAAGCTTTATAAAGTTTGTAGATATGGTTGGTGCATCATGTTTTTCAAAAGTAGGAAGTTGTTTGACATAAACTTGTTCTTAAATGAAACCATTTACAAAGAACTTTTAACAAACATTTTAAACAATTTAAAACTCATATACGATGCAAATGCAAGCAAGGGCCTAATTGCTTTTAACTTATAAATTAGAAAAAAAGTTTGTTTGAAGTCTACTCCTCCTTTTAATAGTACCCCTTTGCTACCAATATAGCTTTATTTCTCAAAATAGTACTTGAATCATCTACTTTATTTTTAAAGATGCATGATATCTATATTTTGGTGATCAATAGGTCTAGGTACTAAAGTCTACATTTTATTCCTATCAAATTGATTAAACTCCTCATTCATATCAAGAATCTAACTTTCATCATTAAGGGCCTCTTTTATTGTCTTATATTCAATTTAATAAATTAATGTAATATGTGAACAATCTTTAAGTTGAGGTCTAGTGATTACCCCTTATTAAACATAATTTAAATTTTGATTTGAAGGATGACTTTTCTTTGAATTTCCAATATGGTGGGAGTTCCTCATCCTTCTTATTTCCCTTACTTAGTTCAACAATATGTTCATGATTGATTTGTTGGTGATCACTTTTATTTCCTTCAAAGGCTATTGACTTTAGATCTTTATATATACCTATCTCATCGCTTCAAAAATTTTCTTGGAAATAAAGGGTTATATTCATAGAAAAGACATGCATAGATTCTTCAATTGTAATTTCTTCCTATTAAATGCCCTATCTGCTTTTTTAATTAAAGAATAGTCAAGAAAAATCCCTTCATCCATTTTGAAATCAAATTTCTCCAAGTTATTAATTATAGCCAAAAAATTTAAACTAATTAATTTTTGGCTTCTTCGTATAGTAAAGTTCATAAGGGGGGTTTATCAAGATTGGTCTTAAGTAGACTCTACTTAAGATGTGATATATGGTGGCAACTTCCTTCATGTAAAATTACTTAGGAAGATCATACTCATTGATTATGGTTCTCGCCATTTTTCTTTTCAATAATTCCATTCTATTGAGGGGTTCTTAGTGAAGAAAATTATGAAAGATACTATCCTCACAAAGTTTTCAAACCTTTAATTTTTAAATTCCGTACTATAGTCACTCCTAATAAAGGCAACAAAACGTTCATTTTCATTTTGTACCCTTTTGATAAATATGACAAATGCCATATACCCTTCATCTTTGTTTGTTAAGAATAAGACCAAAGTAAATCTACTAAATTATCAATTATGATGAAAGCAAAAAAAAATTACCACCTAAATGAGCAACCTTAGTTGTTCTAAACCCTTCCATATGAAGTATTTGTAAAAGTATAGTGGGAATTACAAACTTTTTACCTTTGAATGAGATTTTGGTTTGTTTTCTCATTTGACAAACTCTACAAGACTTTTTGAAATTTGGCCTCTAGAAGCCTATTTACATGTTGTTTAGAGATGAGGTTAGAAATGAGGCCTATACTTGCATTCCTAAGTCTCCTATTCCAAATCCATGTGTTTTCTCTAATAAACTTTAGACAATTCATATCTTGGTTAGAAAAATCATCAACATAAATTGGTTTTATGTTTCCTTCTCTTTTTATTAAAAAATGTAATGCTATTGTCAACTACTCTAGATACAATTCACGATATCCCTTTAAAGTATAATTTTAGCCTCTATGACGTAGTAGGCTCACTTTTAATAAGTTATGCTTCAATCCATCAACTTAAAGTACATTATCAATAATTTTGTGATCTTTCTTAGCAACTTTATCAATGCAAATTATCTTACACTTGGAATTTGTTCCTCTTTTTTTAAAATACCTATAAAATAACCCAATTAATGTGTTTTAGGTACCTAAATAGCTTAGGTCTTTAATTGTTAGTCTCCTTCTTCTTTTTAACCCACTTGCTTGAGAGTTTATTCATTACTCTTTTTAACCTTAGTAAATGTGTCGTGTTTGTGCATTGATATGGATGCCCTATGTTGATTTTTCATCTTAGGCATTGGTTCTTTACTATATAAATGCTTTCCTTTGATAAAAGTAATCTTAAGTGTTGTAAGCATTCCTATGACTATATTTGATTCTATACCTATTACTAGAACTCTTTTGAGCTTATAACATATTTTGCAGTTTCTCACTTCTTTTAGTGAACTTAGATGATGAGTCCTTGAGAGAATCAACTACCTTCTGCAACTTTGTATTCTCATGCTTTAAAGTGTCTAAGTCTTGATTATCCTTTATGTACTTGCTAACTTTTATAAATGTAATTAATATCCTTTATTTGTTTATAGAAATGTAAATAATTACAATATTAAAAAATATAATTGGGAAATAAAGGTGAATATTCATTAGCTTACTCTTTTCTCCTTTATTTAAATGATGCAATGTTTGACCTTGTGAATCCTAATTTTCCAGGTCTTCTAATAAGACATTTACCAATACTGGATATACATTCTTTATTTTCAATGGCCTTTCTTTTTTTTTCATTGCATATTAACTTGCCAATACATTATTTATACTTATTGAGTAAAGACAAGCATAGTTCATGTCCTTCATTATAGTACTCATTTTCTTATCCTTCTCTTAACTTTCAATTATAAAGATATCCTCTATGTTTAAACTCTACAATTCTTTAATATCTACCACCTTTAAATCAATATTGCTTACCATTAATCCTAACATGTTCGTTTTATATGATTGTTTTAATATATCCCACTTTCTAAACTGTGAACAATTTTGTTTTTGATTGTAGGAACAGATTTGTTGGCATTATTTCAATTTTGAAGGAGATTGAAGAGAAGCTTTAGCAGGTATTTAAATGACATTCATTTCCTTATATTTTTTACGATGTCAATAATGAATTTGCAGACATTTTAATCAAATTTGTATCAGTTTTTATATTTTCATTCTAGCTCCGTCATCATCTTCTTTCATATACTTTAGGAAGATCCTTCTTCGTGTCGGTTGAGGTAAGTGATTTCATTTTTTACTACATTTTTGTGAACTCGATTTAATTTGGGTATTTGTTTGTGATTTGAACTTCTTATCTGAACGTATTACATGGCTTATTTAATTTGGCTTGCACGAATTGAAACTTGTTTGTGGTATGAACTTCGGTTTATCAATGATTTAATATAGGATGATTTTGACTTATATTATTGTTTCTTTTCATTATCCTTATGTCAATTCATTATTTCATTGATGCTCTCTTAAATGATTATGTTTTGTTTGTTTTTCATGTGTGAATTTTGAAATTTTTGAAAAATTGTTTATGTTAAACTAATTTATTAAAATAAGTATTCATATTTTTATGAATACTTATTATATTAACACTATTACATATTTAATATAGGTTAAATATGTAACTTTTAACATTAATTCTCTTCTAACATATATGATTACAAACATATATGTTCAATCTTCAATTTAAAAATATTTTATATATCAACCTATAAACCCTAACCCATAACCCGTGATGGAGCTCTCGTGAGGCTTATCGGTGAAAAATACCAGAAGCCTAAGAGTGACAATGAGAACTTGTTCTCTTCTTTCACAAGTCTTATCTTAGATGTTTTGTAATCTTTGGCGAACATGAATGATACTAACTATGGATTCACTACTTTAAATTAACAGTTTTCTAGATATGAGTCATGTTGATAGATATTAGATGTATAGATGAATAACACCTGATGGTTTCATTAATCCTAAATTTGTTAAGGGAGTTTAATCTTTTATTCATTTTGAAGGAGGTTAAGGAATTAGGCTTGCTGAAAATTACAGTATTTGAAGCTGATAAAATAAATACAAGCATTAGTAAAAACCTTAGTTAGAGAAAATGAAGAATCTTTTGGGATTTACCATATTGGAAAACTAATTTGATACATCATAATCTAGATGTGATGTATATTGAAAAAATATTTTTGGCAATTTTTTCAATACCATAATGAACATTGAAGGGAGGATAAAAGATAATGCAAAATCACGAGCTGATTTGCAACTTTTTTGGTAGAAGGAAAGAGTTACATAAAGATGTTTGCATCGGTAAATATCTGAAAGCATGTTACACTTTGGACAAATAACAAAAGGAAATATTGTCTGAAGGGTTGAAAAGTTTAAAGTTTCCTAATGGTTCTGTTTCAAACTTGGCAAAGTGTGTGGACATGAGGAAGTAAAAATTATTTAGGATGAAAAGTGATGATTGTCATGTGTTTATGCAAAAACTAAATCCAATTGCTTTTTAGGAGTTTCTATCGAATAAGGTTTGGGAAGTAATAACAGAATTAAGTTTGTTTTTCAAAAGTTTAACATCATCTAAAATCAAGTTGGGTGAAATGGAAAAACTAGAAAGGCAAATTTTGGTAATTTTGTACAAGCTAAAAGGGATTTTTCCTCCAAGCTTCTTTGATTGTATAGAGCATCTACCAATGCATTTAGTACATGAGGCAAAACTAGCCGCTACGATTCAATTTTGATGGATGTATCCATTTGAGAGGTAATTCAAATTCAAATTATTATAATGGATATAAATATCATATAGAATATCATGGTCATAGCATGGCAACAATAAATAGTGGAGTTTCCATACAGGGAGAATTGATGAATTACTATGGTAAAATTATTGAGATACTTAAAGTTGAGTACCCTACATTGCCAATAAAGCAATGTGTCATATTTAAATGTGACTGGTATAACCCAACTACAAATGTTGGAATAAAAGTGCATAGCTGATACAATCTAGTTAAAATCAACAACCGAAGAAGATTGAGACATTTTAAACATTTCATGTTGGAAATGCAAGCAAAACAGGTATGTTATGTCCCTTTTCGAAGCTTAGGATGAGATAAGTCAGATTGGTTGGCAGTTTGCAAAGTTAAACTTAGAGGTATTTTTGAATCACATGGAAAAAGAGAACAGAGAATTAAAAGTGAAGCGTTTCAGGGAGATGTTATTTTATAAATGCATCTGTCATATATGACGATAATGAATCTTTGAACAATCCATCTAACAAATATGTTGAAATTTCATCTGGGGAGGATGGCGAGGATCAGAGATCTAAAAACCTCGGCTGGACATTCACGTATGCATTAATATCTAATTTTGGTTCATTTAATAGTTTTCTAGTATGACAATATCTAAGTTCTATACTGATTGTGTTTTAAGTCAACCGATTTGTACTAGTAGTTCATCTAAAGAGTTAGTCTTCCATAATAAATTTGGCGACTCATTCATTATATCCTCTATAAGTTTAGTTATAGTGGAAATGTTATTGCAAGAAGGTGTTAAAATTCCTACACCTGATGGAAGAAGTACCATTGTTTCAATTGGTGCATTTGAATATGCCAGGGGCCTTCTCGAGAATTCAGATATCGGTGAGTCATTTACCTTTACTGACTCTAAAATAATTATATCATTGTGATTTATCGATGTAACACACGAGACTCAACTTTAAAGTTGATTTATTGTTGTATCTATAAGAATTTGTCAAACAACCTCCCTACTAGTTAGGGGACAACCTGTGTCATATTGAGTGTTGGTTGTTATTGTTCTTGTTCTATGAATTTATCTCATTTGTACTTGAATATGATATTAATTGCCTTATTTCCTTTTTTATATATTGCGTAAAATATTGAATTCAAATTCTTATATTTCTAGAAAATTCAATAAACAATGAATTTTAGGTAGAAATATAGGACCAAAGAGAAAGCGTGAGGTAATGTGGCCCCGGTTCAGACACATGTTCAGAGGTACTTATTGTGAAGGTGGACCATTACAGTCTGCATCTAGCATTGAATCACCTCCTCCCCCTCTAGGGCCTATAGTTGTAGATGAGTCATCACTTGCTGCTCGTCATGCTACATCATCCATGACCTCTTTATCAAATGGAGGAGACGACCACTAGCTTGGAGCTGAGGGACCTGATAGAATAAAGTACATAATAATTGTCAATAATCTATAAGTGAAATCACATTAAACTCTATATATTTTTAATTAAGTTATAGGTTTATCGGTTTTTTCATGGTATAAAAGTACTTCTCATATTAGGTTGATTCTGTCTAGACCGTGTTTTAGAAATATAACATGTAAATTTAAGGAGAGGATTGATTTTGAGGGTTATATATGGAAGAATATGTTGGACCCCGTTTCCAGAGCCCAACATCGGACATGCAAGCGTGGTGCTTGGTACATGAGGGAAGGCCTTGGAGTTTAAACATGTAAAATAAAAGAAGAAAGGAAATCCCTTGGAAACACAAAACCTGAAACTTTCTCTCATTTTATTAAAACAACCCATCCCAAAACTTGACAACATACACTCGAGCCACGACAAAAAGATTTAATGCAAAAGATAAACATCATAACTAATTAATATCCAAAAGATGAGTTTTACAAAGCTTTAATAACATTTCAAACCAAATTACAACTTTTGAGTTCAAGAGTCAAAAATACAAAATACCCTTGAACCAATAAAACTTGAATTGAAAATAAAGCCTTGACTTCTGAAAGTACAACTTGAACATACATAAACACAATAAATCGGAGTGATGCCATAACCCTTGACTTACTCAGTCTCTTGCTCGTCACCTGAATGGGGAGAGTAGAGGGGGGGTGAGCTATGAAGCTCGTGGGAACACATTTATAATATAGAAATAAGCAAAACTATTTAAAAGATAACTCATTGTCGTGGTACACTTTAAAATCATAGTAATTGAACATGTGGGAGTCATCAACTCGAAATGCTTGGTTTATAACAATTCATGAGTAGAATTCAAAACATGAATGCATGAAACATTATAACAAATCATAAACACATAAGCATAGCATAATGGTTTGGGTTAGTCCGAGTTCATGACGCACTACACATTCCCATCGAAATGGTTATGTGTAGTCGTAGTTTCTTGAGGGAGTCCTTGTAGGGAGCTCCGTGCCACTTGCGGGTAGGCGGGCGAAGCCTTTTCATGAGTCAATGTGCACGTGACAGTTCTTGAGGGACATACCACAAACCCACATAACATGCACGATTCAAAGTCTTGTAAACTTGATTGCCAAACTGGCACTTGTTTCGAAACTTGCCTTTCATATTTTTCAGAAATCATGATTTCATGTGCATGTATTCTTGAAAGGTTTTTGAAGCCTTTTCAAAAATCATGAATGCAAATCATGTAGCAACATATAATCATTTCACAATAGCAATTAAAGCAAACATTGATGATGCAATTTTAAATCATTCAATCTTTCTTGATTTGAACAAAACAATGAGTGACTTATTTACTCTATTATAAATATGAACCCACCTTGAATTCCTTGCTTATACTTGCTTAGGAATGCCTTTCCTCTTGATCCTCTTTCTCCTCTTTCCTCACTTGATTTCCTTCAACAATAACCAAAATTCCAATCAATTTGGTGTAGAAATCGGAAAGTCAAACTTTAGCAATTCAAACTATAACTAAAGCTGAAACAAAAATTCTATACTCAACTTCCATCCAAAATTGAAGATTCTTAGAGACTGATTCAGAACTTTATCTCTACATAAAAGTTGTAGCCTTATGTCTCTAGCTTACAACGCATCAAAACTTACCTCATTTGGATATCTACAGTAAAAGATATGCCTAAAATACCAAAATTCACCCATGCTGGAAACTGGGGGCTCGCCGCGACGCACAATTTCCTCGCACGTCGCGGCGTGCTCATGAGCACGTCGTGATGTGTGGTTCTGGATAATATTTCCAAACCCAATTTTTCCAGCATTTTTCATCCACAATCCTTCCATTTTGCAAATGCAACACATCTAAACCTTGATTCAAGTCCAATACTACATTTCTAACTCATTAACACCTTAAAAACAGTCACAAAATCCACAACCCAAGGCTTCTAACCATTTTTTCCCTAAACCTCTCCACAACCGATTCTAACCTCATACCAAGCTACACTAAGGTTTAATCTAACCAAAACAAAACGAAATGCACTTAGGCTTACCAGAAATTGCTCCAAATCTGTCGAAATCCTAAAAAATTGCTAAGCCCTAATCTCTCTTCTTCTCCTTTAGCTTTACGACACTCTCCCTCTTCTCTTCTTACTCTTTTTCTTCTTATTCCTCCACTTAAGCCTAAAGGGATGGACAATGACCAAATTGCCCCTCCTAGCAAAGCCTTAGCCTCTCCAACTTAAGTGCTCTTCCTATTTTGCCCTCAAACATTTTTATCCTTACATTCTCATTTACATACATTATACTCACTTAATCTAAATTTTCCCTTAATACTTCCAATTTAATCCAATTAAACCATAAATCACACAATGAACACAATTCATGCTTAATAACATCAATTAGAAAAAAAATGGAGTCCAACAGAATATCTCTCAAGCACGAAGGGATTTTACTTTTAAGAGTTTGAGGTACAATAAAAATTTATTTTCTTTTTATATTGATTTGTATACATTAATTAGATAAATATTATTACATTATAGTTGTTCAAATTTTTTCTTTTTATTTCAACAAGAACTTTTTTGGGATTCTAATTTCGATGCGATCATACATAAAGTATGGGAGAGGCATGCTCATATACATTATCGCAACTTTATTAGTGCTATACACAAAGCTGATGTACGACCGCCTTATATTTCGGAGCAAATATGGAGTCGTTGGCAGGAGTATTATACATCACTGAGGCAATGTCCATCTCAAGGCGTAAATCAACCAACAGATGTGGAGCCCTAGGGGGAGAGAGTCTTCCTATATATACGTGAGGATCAATTGCCCACCATAAGCATGCATAGAGATTTATAAGGATCTAAACTTGACACTTATATTGCAAATTTTTTACTCCGCCGTTGTTCAATTTAAATTGATGAGTGAATGTTGAAATGAAAATATGTACATTATAGATAATGATAATGTTATAAATGTCGAGTGCCATATATGGCTATGTTGAGTTATTTTATTTGTTCAACATGGGGAAATATCATAAAAATAAAGGATACTCTATCAAAATTGTTATAAAATCTAGTTCATATCTAACATTTTAGGTTAAATATGCAGGAAAAGTCTATGGGTATGAGGCCTATACCAATTCAGGTGTTTTTGCACACTCACACGAAGAAGCATGATGGTGTGACATTCATCAACAACCTATGTAGAGAACTAGATGTATGTGAAATTAATTCTCTATTATTATTTCTTAATAATTATCACTTACTAATATAAACATTGCTTCCTAATAGGACAAAATATAAGAAATCATTTAGTGATGGTCTCAGCAGGAACAACTTGTTGATGAGACTCAGATGTATCTTGATGCTATGGGTGGTAGGGACCATCGTGGAAAGATCTTCGGCCTAGGTTCAATTGCGAACACATGTTGTTTGTAATCCTCCATGTCCAGTACAACAACATCTAGTAGACGGTCGCAAACAGATTAAGTCAATCGGCTTTAGACAATAGTGGACACATTGATAGACTACATAGCTCAGCTAAGATAAGAGATGGATAAGTTGAAGGTGAGGGGTAGTAGGACCTCAAAGCACCTGTAGTCACCAGGACATTAGGATTGTTGTAGTCATTTGTTTTGAATTTCAAAGACTTATTATGAACACTATAATGTTTTTATTATCGATTAAGATAATTTTAACGTTATATCATCAATCAACATTCTGTAGAGAAGTGAATGTATGTGAAATTAATGCTTTATTATTATTTCCTAATAATTATCTCTTACAAATATAAACATTGCTTCCTAATAGGACCAAATATAAGAAATCATTTAGTGACAGTCTTAGTAGGAACAACTTGTTGATGAGACTCAGACGTATCTTGATGTTATGGGAGGTAGGGGTCATGGAAGGATCTTCAGGTTAGGTTCATTTGTGAACACATGTTATTTGCAATCCTTCAAGTCCAGTACAGCAGCATCTAGTAGACGGTCACAAACTAATCAATTCAGTCGTCTTCAGACAACAGTGGATGCATTGATAAACTACATAACTCAGCTGAGATAAGAGATGGATGTAGGGGTAGTAACACCTTAGAGCACCTGCGGTTTATATATATATACTACAACAATATATATATATATATATATATATATATATATATATTTTTGTAGTCATTTTGTTTTGAATTACAAAGACTTATTATGAACACTATAATGTTTTTATTATCAATTAAGATAATTTTAACATTATATCATCAATCAACTTTCTATTTAAACAAATTAAATATATAAAAAATAAAATTATTATGGACAGATAATTCATAACTGTTGAAATTATGCATTTATCATAAGATTATGAAATAAAATTTAATGTTAGGATGTTTTTAAAAAAATTCTTAATTTTATTTACCGACAAAATATAAAAGACTGTCGCAAAAAACCAATTTATTTACTAATGGAACACCCTAAACCGACAGTAAAGTCTATGATATTTGCCGACTGTACTTCTTCTTCCGTCATTAATATTAAAACCCTGGCGATTATTTGAACTACAATTTACCTACCGTTCATCTTTTTTCCATCGACAAATTGACCAAAAAAAAATTCTTCTGTCTGTCGGTATCTTTTACCGACAGACAGACACATAAAAAGTCCATCGTTAAATTTACCTATGGCCATATTAACGATGCTATTGTCCATCGTTTTATTTCATCGGAAATTTATATTACCGATAGAATACAGGCATTTTCTGTCGATTTTTTTCATTGGTAAACTACAAATTTCTTGTAGTGTCTCTAAGTATGACTCTTGATCATTCTTACCTTAAAAAGAAGGACTCTTCATTTTAATACTACCTAAATTATTCATAAAACCAACTTCTTCAAAATTGACTTCCTCCTCTTCCTCTATATTAAGTGGTTGATTTTTATAATAGTTTGATCTATTTAATATCTCTAAATTATCCAATCTCATATTAACAGCCTTGAATTGATCTTGGATGGATTTCATGAACATCTTAACGGCAATGTTAACATTTTCTCCTTTACTATTCATGATTAAACCTGAAAACAAAGAATTACTAATAAAATAGATCGTGTTGTCCCCACTTGCTCCCTTATATGTTTATACTCTAATTATTGTTCACTCATGTTTTTATTCAATATTGGCTTTTCCCGATGTTGGACTCTTTACTCTTGCCTATTACCACTCAAATTTCCTTTTCAAGCCCTTTAACTAAAAACTAATCAATGATATCCACAAGAAAATATAGAACAATTCAAACTTAGTTACCTTGAATTCTAAGTCAATAAGAAAAGTAAGATAGAAAATAACAAAAAGAAAATTTGAGCTAGGAGATAAGAAAAGTCGAACTCAATGAATTAGTTAAATGTCCATAAAAAGAAAGAAAGAAAAGAGACTTAAATAAGAATAAGGAAAGGAAAATTAAGGCAAAAAATGACTGCAAAAGGAAAGAAGATAAAAGGAAATAAAACACAAATAAAGAAAGAAGAATTAAGGCAAAAAATGATTATGAAAGGAAAGGAGATAAAAGAAAATAAAGCACAAATAAGGAAAGAAGAATTATGGCAGAAAATGATTACACGAGGAAAGAACATAAAAGAAAATAATCTAAGGATGATAATGGAAAGTTTGAACCAAATAGAAGGATTAAAACCAAAAACGTGTGCAACAATTGAAGATAATCATAATCTTGTAACTTTTGATTAAAACAGATTTATGTAACTTTGTGTAAACAATTGAAGATAAACATATTTTTTATAACTAAAATGACCCAAACCAAAGGAAAATAGATTAATAGAACAAATCCAATGTAATTTTGGCTAAAGGGAAAAGAAAAGTGCAAGGAACAATATAATAAAAAAAGTCAAAGACATAAGAATAAGAAAATAATAACAAACAAGATTGAACAAGGAAACTAATAAAAGGATATATGTAACTTGATTCAAGGAGTTTGTCTCTAATACCAAATGCATGAAACTTGGTTAATGAACACCTAAGACCTAAAATTAACAAGGCAAATAAACCCTAAAATCCTTCTTTAACTAAGCAAAGAACCTAACCCCAACCAAACTTGTTAATTGAAACCAAAGTTATAAGTTGATCACTACAAGTTACCTTGAAGAGTATATTTATTTCTTAGCTAAAAAGAACCAAGAGAAAGCTCTCACAATAAAGAAGCACTCAAATTTTATTGACGGTAAGATGATTTTCATAATATACTAGATTGTCTCTTTAAATAGGCACTAATTGATGAAAAAGTTCTAAAATTTTTTTTTTGACTATTCCTAAACATAACTAAATAGGAAAGATTTGACTAGGAAGGATTCCCTTAACAAATGGAAACAGATTAGCCTTAAATTTTACATCCTTCCAAAAATAACTTGATATAATTAATAAAAAATTCAAAACACAAAATTGTCATCTAATCCTATATCTTTAGCCCTTTCAAAAGGTAAATATGTAGATTGGGTTTCACTAAAAGTAAACATGTGGGCCATCCTTTCATATTGGTTTCTAAGCATTATTCTTAATGTGTTAGACTTTGTCCATCATCTTGGGCTAGAAGATAAGTAATTACTCTTAGTAATGCCTTAAAATTTTCAAAAATAGCCACATTGTCTTGAATTAACATGATCAACCCTTGAAAGCCTCATTCATGCACTTAGTTCTTTCTCTTATCATAGGACCCCTAATGCCTTCTAATGGATTAGTGAGTGTTTATGCAAGTTCATCTCCATCAAACCCCTTAAAGGAATGGACACTCTCTTTAAATTTCAAAATCATTTCTTCAATGATGTAAGATGCTAAGAAGCTTCATCTAAACGTATGTTATCCCTCTTCTAAACCACTCTTATATGTATAATGAAACTAAAAAGGTTATTAAAACTATGCTAAAGAATTTAAATACATCTAAAACCAATAATACTCATATTGTTAACTACAAATCTAAGGAAGAAGCTAACAATATCAAGAAGCATCTTCAAAACTTCCCCCCAAATAATACCTTGAGTTATAGAGAACGGAATGACTTAACAGCATACATGGAAGCACTCAACAATCAACATTACCTGTTAAAACATAAATCCAAACTAATTTAGCTTAAACAAGGGGAATTAAACTTAAAATTCTTCTAAAACATTATCATCTAAAGGAGGAATACGAACAAAATCACATGCTTTAATGTTAATTATGAGGATGTGTTCAATAACTAAGATCATGTAAAGCTAGTTGCATTAAATCACTTTTCTAAAGTGCTTGGAACAACCAATTGCACATCTCTAAATGTTCCTTTCCCTAATTTAGTCATTACATGTATAATTGAACATCAACTTTTCATCACGCTCATCCTATTTAGCTTACACTATAACCAAATCCTAAGCTTCAATGACTTTAATACTTTATTCTTTTTATAAGCTTGGAAATAGGTAGGAAATATAGTTATTGATATTTTCTAAAATTAGTTTCCAATAATAAAATATTGAAGGAACTTAATAAAACCTATATAACTTTCATTCTGAAGTTCACAATACCATTATATATGCGAAATTATGTCTAGTATATTGTTATAATACTATCTACAAAATAATTTCTTAAAGGATGGCAAAAATGTTGGCTTTGGCTTGCTCCTTCATAACTAATCCATCTCAAATAACTTATAACAGGGATAGATCCGTTAGTGATGACATTCTATGGTGAGTATGCTTTTATCCTATAAGGTGGCAAGAGTTTCTACCAAGGTGGTCCTCTCCCTGTGCTTCTTTTCAATATGTATGGAAGTTTTACTGCTGCTTATTATCAGGAAGGTAACCATTTCAGATGGAATTAAGTAACAATATTTATGCAAATCTCTAAACATTTTCAAATTTTCTTTTTAGACAATCCTTTGTTTTTTTTATAGAACTGATACTACATCAATATCTTTCTTTACTAATGCCTTATAAACCTTCAAATAGATTGAGCTTATGAACTAACCTTAGTAGAATTCACATTTTTTTTGTTCAATAAGTGATCTAACTATTTTATCATACTTGATTAACTTAACTAGCTTTTAAGCATGATCTTTGCCAATCAAATACTTAGGGTTCCCTATAGATCCAACTAGGTTGATTGATAAAGAGTTTTCCTATTACAACATATGGATAAGAAAATGGACAATTGAAACAATGTGTTTCTATCATTTGTAGTTAAATTACATCTCATCATCTCAGTCATCAATAATGGCTGATATGTGTATTGTATTTTGCATCTTTTTATCTCTATTTTTGGTGGTGACAACTTTGGAGAGAAAAACAAAAAACTTTTCATAAACTGGTGATAAACATAACTTAACTATAGCCAAAGTGACTTGGAATGAGGTACGCAAACAAAGCAGAGGATGGCCTTAGTATTAAATCTATCATAATAATAAATTAGGTGTTTTTGTTCAAACATATACTGAAATTATTGATAGAACTATTAAATATAGTTATTTTGACCCTTAATTCCCTTATGTTGGTGAAATTTTTTTATTCAATGTAAAGGATTTACTTACCTTTTATATCTAGATGTTTTTTGGTAAATTTAAAACTAAAAGAAATCAAGAAGTTGTAAAATAAAGTGCATTTGGAATACTAGACAAAAACTAACGGCAATGTCCCTAATGAGTAAACGTGGCCATAATTAGCAGTGGCTCTAGTTTGCATATTTGAATTTATAATCAAATGTATTATAATTTTTAAATCCTATTTTGACTTAGTCTAGAGAAAAATTTGGGAGTTGTGATTTTTTACGCCAAATAATTAGAACAAGAAGATATCACCATCATAAAAACATTAATTATATAAGGATCTAAGTTTATGAGGAAAGGGGCACTCATTTCCTTCTTCATATTTTCTAGCTTCTTTACTAAATTTATTTTTCTTTAATAAACAATAGCAGTAGCTATGGCCTTTGGTTCTGCCTGATTCTGGTGAGGCAGGACGCTATTGTTTGGATCCATGGGGTTGATTGTCTTAAGCGAGAGATCACCTACAAAACAACACAAGGCACGCCGGGGGTTGATAACCGGCAGACCCCTCCGACGCTCAAGTTAGTCTTTTTGTAAGGGTTTTGGTTGATGTAAAACAGAGAAAATCAGGGTTCTAATTCTCGTACCTGTATCATGGCAGAGTAGTACCTTATATATGGAATAGATGCTAGGTTTAGATCTTTACGTAGGTTTTTACGTATGCATGGGGGTTTCTGTGAATCGGCCGTAGACGCGTGGACCTAGGTTTGGGCCTAGCACGACCGACCCCACCATAAGCCCCCTACTCCTCAATTCTAACCAAGGAGAAGGGTCGAAGGAGTACATAAGGATCGTGCAGCTCGTCTGTGGGACAACTCGTGGTAGGCCCGATCGGTCGGACATCAATGCATAGTGCATGACAGCTCGTGCTAGGATCGGTCGGTTGAGTGTCTCGATCAGTTGGCACTGATGCTTATTGAACGATAACTCGTGCCAAGATAGATCGGATGAATATCGACGCTGAGCGAGTGAAGGCACTCGGTTTAATTATTACTGACGGTGCGTGCCCTCTAACGAATTTTCAGAATTTGAAACGAAACGTCTTTATAACCGTTGTGCAGCTGTCACGTACGTCCTTTCAACTGCTGAGCCGCTTTGGATTTCTAATAACCCTAATTCACCTCAGCTCAGATCCTGCCACGTGTTTGATTTTGTCTCAGATTTTCTCCATGCGTCAACCATTGGTTGGAACGTCCATTCGACCGATCTTCTATAAATACTCAGGATCGACAGTCTACAGATTTTCTGTACGCTTGTTTTGTTCTTCGGCTTTCATTCTGCTTTCATTTGCACCTTTTTGCCTACAGTCTCCGAAGTTTTCTTTCAACCGCCGTTCAAATTCTCAACCTCAATCACTAGCTAGGTACCTCCCTTTTCTTCACTTTTCCTAAAGTTTCCTCTTTGTAAACATGTCAATCAGTCCTAGAAGTGGGGCTAGCCCTAGGGATGAAACCGTCGAGAGGGCCTCCCAACTAGCCGGGCCGCCTGAAGTAGTGGCGGAAGTAGTGGCAGTGTCGGGGGTGAGAGGTATTAAAGAAGTCTCGACGAGTGAACGGAAGGATGGGCTAGTCGTGCAGGAGCCACCGAAGGATGAATCAACAATGACTGTGGGGGAGTTGAATCGGTCGATTATTAGGAACAATATCCCTTTGTCCTGGGGATCTAGGCTAGCCTCCGAGGACAAACGGATCCACAGTAACTTGGGAGGGTATTTTGCTGTTTCTGACAGCTTCTTCTCGGTTGACGGCATGAAGTTCCCTATGCTCCAATCATTGACGAGGTGTGCGCCGCCTACCAATTGAGGCCGGGCTTAATTCCTCCGAATGGATGGAGATTCATTAACAATTTGGCCTTGCTGTGCCATCAGTTAGGCTGTTCTCCTTCTGTTGGCATCTTACGTCATTTTTTGAGAATGAACCAGAGTTCAAGCTTTGGGGCCGGGATCCCTCATCTGTAGTATAGAGATGCCCGATATCACCCAGCCAGAACGGCTTCAAATATTACCGCTTGGCGGACGAAGTAATTTTTCGTGAGGCCTCCAGGATCTTCCTTTGAGTCCCAACCATGGAGATATCCTCTATTCGAGCGATGGAACGACACATCGAGCTTGTCTCTTACTAGAGAGGAGTGAGAGGTAGTAGATCGCATTAAAAGGCTCGGTCGGTATGACTTCGATCATCTCATTCTGGAATATCGTGGGGGGGCCTCGGCTGATTCATTTCTAATCGACCCCCCGCCCCAAATTAGCGGGCTAGGAGAAGAAACTACCCCCTCTAGTTGACTCCTTGTGGTTGAACTATTTACTGTATTTGTAAGTATTGGTTTCGATTTCTAACCTGTTTTTATTGCTATGCAGCTATGGCCAGGCTCGACGATTTCGCTGGTTCCTCCCATTTCCCTAAATCCAAAAGGTAGGCCAAGGGGCCTAGAGCTTCTTCGAAGGTGAAGAAGCAGAGGAAGGAGGCAGAGGCCAGCGAAGGCGCCGCTCCGCCAATGGAGCTAGGCCGATCTATAGTGTTGCTGGCCCCTCCGCCCACTGAAAACCATCCTGGCATGTCGGCGTCATTACCGGTGTTGCTGATGAGTGCAAACCGAGCGGTTTGGGAGGAGGAAGAGATGGAGCCTCCACTCAAAAGGAAAAGGACCGCTCGGAGTGCTGATCGATTGCCCAGTCAATAGGAGAGGGGAGCGGGGGAAAAGCGAGCGCCCCGGTTGGATAAGGGCAAAGGGAAAGAGCGAGCCTCTAGTGGCAAACAGTGGGAGTTCGCGATCAGTCTTAACAAGACTATGTCACTTAAGGACGCTAATGTGGCTCTGCACATTGCCCAGAAAGCCGTTCCTCCTGCTGATGAGAGGTTTGTTAGCGATCTAGAAGGGGGGGTTGAATATATCATAAAACTCTTTGATAATTTCTACAAGAAAATCAGAAGTTAAAACACACAAAAACAATTTTGATAAACTTAATTGAAAAGTGTAAGGAAGAAGATCAAACACTGTTTTTATAGAGGTTCGGTGCTAAGACCTACGTCCTCTACCTAAGCTCCCACTTAGGATTTTGCCAATCACTTTATTGCACACTTTGTAGTTGAGTGTGAACTTTTTACAATCCCGATTGATTTCCGGCTCAAGCTACCTTTACACTCGACTTGTCTTCTGGCACAAATCCTACCGACACCGCTTGATTTTCGGCTCAAGCAACCTTTACACTCGATTTGTCTTACGGCACAAATCCTACCTCACGTGACCTTTTCACTCGTCACTTAAATTGTAATAAAACAATACAAAGAATGAAGAACAAATGCTCAAAACAATTTGTAACAATATATGAGCAATTTGAAGCAATATGAGAGTATCTGAGCTTATGGCACTTCTCTATCTTCTTCATCAATCATCCACCCTTTATATAAGAAGAAATATAGCTGTTGGGAACTCATATAGCCTTTGCTTGATTGTTATAGCCGTTGCTTAATTCTCTCCTTCCATTTTGGCTAATTGGACCGTTGGAGTTGATCTCTACATACATAAGTCGACTTGTCGAATTCATAAGTCGACTTGTTTCAACCATTTACGAAAAATTCATCTCCGCTCTCCAATAAGTCGACTTGTTATATATAAGTCGACTTGTTTATCTCGATAAGTCGACTTGTTTCCTATAAGTCGACTTGTTTACCTCGATAAGTCGACTTGTTTCCTATAAGTCGACTTGTTTAGCCATCTGTGATAACATCCGACCAAATTCTCTACAAACCTCATGTTTTATGTCATTTTCACTTAGAGGACAACTCCCATCTGATTCTTCAATGATTTGTCACTAACTCATCTTGATTTGCACAATTCTTTTGTTGAATATCAATCCAAAATACCTTAAACAATTTCTTAACCAATTCTATACATTTTATTATTATCAAAACATAAGTGGAATTAATTTGCCAACCACCATTGGTCCAACAATCTCCCCCTTTTTGATAATGACAAAATACTTAGAAATTGTTTAAGAAATGAAAACAAAGAAACATTGATCAAGGTTTTTATCCCTTGTCATTTTGGTTAGAAGTCTCCCCCTCAATCATATAAATCACTGAATTTAATAACCTTGTAAGAACAAATAAAATTTTAACAAACTCCCCTTAATCAAGTAACTAAAGGAAATCCAATTTCTCATTTTTCTCCCCCTTTTTGTCATAATCAAAATAACTAATACAAATCAACAATCGATGAAATATCGCAATCACATTAAATAGAGAAACAAGTCATCAAACACAAATAGTCTCGAATCAAACACACTCCCCCTCAATCAAATGACGGTGACTAAAAGATACCAATTATCAATTTTCAATATTACTCCCCCTTTTTGTCATAATTAAAAACCAATATGAAAAATGAAAAAAATAGTCGCAATGCAGTCCATAAACAAACAAAACAGCAAACACAAATAAAGGCAATAGTCATTACATAACAAATCATAAGAAGTACCACACACTTGAAACAAAGAAAAGAATCCGTGTAGACATAAGTCAATTTGTTTACCGACTTGTCACCAATTGGTCAACTTAGACACCCATTAGTCGATTTTGTTGTTGTCTCCACTCATATGCCTTGAACTTCCACTATCAGTGTACCATGTGCTTGGTGGATTTTCATTCCTTGCTTGTACCTACAACTGAAACATCCTTTCTTCTCATTGGTACCCAAGCCATCTTGGGTCCATTTTGGTTAGCCATATAAACCACATTAGGTGGTATTGTGCCTTTAATAACCCAAATTTTCTTAACTTTAACACATCTCCTAGTACTCTTGTAGGCAATTTCTATGTGACCATCTTTCAAACATCTAGCACATTGAGCGATTTTTCCATCCTTAGTAAATTTGGAAATTAAAGAACATTCTCTATTATATGGATCATATCCTAAGCCATGTTTAGAAATAGTATATCTTTGTAAAGACAACAATTCTTCAAACTTAGCATTTCCACCAGCGAATTTACCAACCACATACGAAAATTCTTTTCGAAGCCTATCAAGTTCACAAATAAGATTTTCTTTTTCAATAAGACATGCAGAATGATCTTCTTTTGGACTATCTAAATCATCAATCGTTTCATGTAAGACGCTATTTTCAGCAACCAATTCACGTATCTTCTTTCTTAATTTTTTGTTAATCTCAATGGCTTCTTCAAAATCAATTTGCAAAGCATTAAAAGACTCTATAAGATCTTGATCAAAAAATGTTACCTCATCTTCATCATCACTTGTTGAGGAGCTATTGGCCATAAGCGCTAGGTTGTTTTCATCATCGCTTTGGTATGCTTCCTCATCATCACTCCAAGTTGCCAACAGGCTGGTTTTTCTTTTTCCTTTGTCGTATTTGTCATTTTTCTGAATAGACGAAGAGCTTTTGCATTCTCTAGCAATGTGACCTCTTTTTCCGCACTTCCAACATTCTTCATTGTTCTTTTTTTCTTCATAGCCTTTATTTCTCTTTTCCGTGGTGTACCTTTTCCTATCCTCAATTTCTCCACCACGTAATTCTTTTCTTCTGTTTTTGAGAAGTCCTTTGAACTTTCTCAGATTTCGAGCATACATCGCTACTTCTTCATCATCTTCTTCTTCATCTATTTCTTCATCACTCTCATCAAAAGAAGAAACGTTAGCTTTTAAAGCAATCGACTTTTGTGGCTTACCTCTTCCTCCTCTCGATTTGAGAATAATCTCATAGTTGATGAGTGATCCCACCAAAGCGTTGAATTCCAGATGGTTGAGATCCTTTGATTCCATAATTGCGGTGACTTGAGAATCCCATTCCTTCGGCAGTGAACGAAGAATCTTCTTCACCTTCTCGCTATCCGTCATATGCTTCCCAAGGTTGCCTAATTCATTTATGATTTCTGCAAAACGGTCAAGCATTGTAGAAATTGACTCACCTTCCTTCATGGCGAACATCTCGTAGTCGTGGAGAAGCATGTTGATCTTTGTCTCCTGTACTTGATTTGTCCCTTCATGAGTTACTCGAAGTCTCTCCCACATTTCCTTGGTAGTGGTGCAAGAATTTACCCGGTTTCTTTCCTCGACCGTTAATGCACAATATATCAGCTTCATAGCTTTGGCGTTGATGTACGTTTGCCTCCAATCGTTATCATCATACTCCAGCTCTGTTTTCAATTCACCATTTTCTTTCAGAGGGGCTTGGAGTCCGAAGATAATAATCTTCCAGTATTCAACTCCCTCGCTAATGATATGGTACTTCATAGGATTTTTCCAAGAAGAGTAATTAGTACCATTAAATAATGGAGGGCGATAATTTGTGTTACCTTCTTCCGCTAGTTTATTGTGTGCCATCCCCGGATACTTCTGCTCTGATACCAATTGTTAACGATCTAGAAGGGGGGGTTGAATAGATTTTAAAACTCTTTGATAATTTCTATAAGAAAATCAGAAGTTAAAACACACAAAAACAATTTTGATAAACTTAATTGAAAAGTGTAAGGAAGAAGATCAAACACTGTTTTTATAGAGGTTCGGTGCTAAGACCTACGTCCTCTACCTAAGCTCCCACTTAGGATTTTGCCAATCACTTTATTGCACACTTTGTAGTTGAGTGTGAACTTTTACAATCCCGCTTGATTTCGGCTCAAGCTACCTTTACACTCGATTTGTCTTCCCAAGCACAAATCTTACCGACACCGCTTGATTTTGGCTCAAGCAACCTTTACACTCGATTTGTCTTACTACACAAATCCTACCTCACGTGACCTTTTCACTCGTCACTTAAATTGTAATAAAACAATACAAAGAATGAAGAACAAATGCTCAAAACAATTTGTAACAATATATGAGCAATTTGAAGCAATATGAGAGTATCTGAGCTTATGGCACTTCTCTATCTTCTTCATCAATCATCCACCCTTTATATAAGAAGAAATATAGCTGTTGGGAACTCATATAGCCGTTGCTTGATTGTTATAGCCGTTGCTTAATTCTCTCCCTTCCATTTTTGGCTAATTGGACCGTTGGAGTTGATCTGCTACATACATAAGTCGACTTGTCGAATTCATAAGTCGACTTGTTTCAACCATTTACGAAAAATTCATCTCCGCTCTCCAATAAGTCGACTTGTTATATATAAGTCGACTTGTTTATCTCGATAAGTCGACTTGTTTCCTATAAGTCGACTTGTTTACCTCGATAAGTCGACTTGTTTCCTATAAGTCGACTTGTTTAGCCATCTGCGATAACATCCGACCAAATTCTCTACAAACCTCATGTTTTATGTCATTTTCACTTAGAGGACAACTCCCATCTGATTCTTCAATGATTTGTCACTAACTCATCTTGATTTGCACAATTCTTTTGTTGAATATCAATCCAAAATACCTGAAACAATTTCTTAACCAATTCTATACATTTTATTATTATCAAAACATAAGTGGAATTAATTTGCCAACCACCATTGGTCCAACAAGGTTTTGGGTACATTGGATAATAAAGAACTGATGGCTCGTCTCGTCCGTAGCTGCGTCAGGGATATGGCGTACGCCTCTGAGATGTATCAACGTCTTGATCAGCTTTATGGAGTGAGGCAAACAGTGGATCGGGAGGTTCATGACCTTCTTGAGCAAGTTAATACTCTAAGAGCTGAACTTGCAGAGGCGAAGGAGGGGCAGGACATCTTACGAGCTCAACTCTCTTCAGTTGAGGAGGAAAAGAAACTTTGGGAGAAGGAGAGGAGCGTTTTGAAAGCTCAACTCGCTACGGGGGAGGAGGCAAAGAGCAGGGTGATTGTGGCGAAGGACCGGCTAGCCAAGGAATGTAAGGACTTGGCCAAGGAATGTAAAGACTTGAAGAGGAAGATGGAGATGGAGCAGGAGCTTCGATCAAAATTCCTCCAGGACTGTCATGAAGCGGTGAGGGACAAACTGAGGGCCAAGGATAGACTGAAGGAGTTGCAAGGCTCCGTCAAAAAGCAAAGGGTTAAGGCGATCAAGCGATGGAAAAGGTGGTTCCTACATGGGGAGTGCTTAGAGTTCGCTTGCGACTTGACCTTTTTGGTCCTGAAGAATTACCATGACGTCTGCATCCCTGACGGGTCGATCGGTCCTCCATTCAAGGATTATGGCGAGCCGATGCTTCCTGCCGCTCTCGACCTTTCTCTGGAGGAAGTGAGGGAGATAGCCGAGGGAGAACGCACGTCGGTTCCGGATAAGGAACTGGACCTTAGCTCGGACGAGGAGTACAAGCGATCTCACAGGGGTGACTCTCCGGTTCTTCCTGCAGACTCTTGTCCTATCTCGGCTGCTTTGCCAACCTCCCCTTCTGCCGATCCAGCTGCTGGCCCTTCCTCTCCCCCCGAAAGATCAAACTGATTTTTTTTAACTCATCTGGTCGGCCGAGGCGATAGAGCTTTGGCCAAACGATTGTGAGGCTGAGCAATCCAAGATTGTTGCTCTTGGAATCACCATGGTCAACTGAGGCGATAGAGCTTTGGTCGAATGATTGTTAGGCCGAGCGATCTAAAATTTTTGCTCTTAGAATTGCCTGGTTCCAAGATCCTGTCTTGGCAACCTGGCCGAGCGATGTCGAGGCCGAGCGGTGGTTCCAAGGATCTTGTCTTGGCAACTTGGCCGAGCGATGTCGAGGCCGAGCGATCCAAGATCTTGTCTTGGCATCGCCTGGTTCCAAGGATTTCGTCTTGGCAACCTGGCCGAGCGATGTAGAGGCCGAGCGATCCAAGATCTTGTCTTGGGATCGCCTGGTTTCAAGGATCTTGTCTTGACAACCTGGCCGAGTGATGTCAAGGCCGAGCGATCCAAGATCTTGTCTCAGCATCGCCTGGTGCCAAGGATCTCGTCTTGACAACCTGGTCGAGCGATGTCGAGGTCGAGCAATCTAAAGTCTTGTCTCGACATCGCTTGGTGCCAAGGATCTCGTCTTGGCAACCTGGACGAGCGATCTTGAGGCCGAACGATCAGTTGGTGGAGTATTCTCCTCTTTACCAAATTTAATGAGATTTTTTCTTGCCAAGAAATCTGAAAACCCCTTTATTGGCAATGATAAGGGCGTGGGCCGTTAAAAAACCTGACTGGCAGGGCCAGGAAAAAGGTACCCACAATTTATGTACAATAAACAATAATAAACACAGAAATGAGAACTAAAATAAAGCTTATCTACTGGTAGAACGCCTTCAGGTTTTGAGAGTTCCAGGGCCTTGATAAAATCTTCCCGTTCGCATCGCGTAGGATGTAAGAGCCATGTCCGACTTGCTTGATCACTTGATAGGGTCCTTCCCACGCCTGTCCGAGCTTTTCAGGATGCTTTCCATCCGCCTCGGCCTTTCGCATGACGTATCCGTCAACCTTTATGTCGCTCAGCTTTACCCTTCTATTATAGAACTTCGTTACTTTTTGCCTGATGACTTCTGAACGAGCAGCTGCCCTATCTCTGTCTTCACTGAGAAGCACAAGTTCTGCCTGGCGGGCTTCATTATTCCGCTCTTCTTCATAACTCGATACTCTTTGGTTGTGCAACATCACTTCTACTGGAACTAGGACTTCTGCACCAAAGGTCATCCTAAACGGTGTTTCCCCTGTGGCTCCATTTGGAGTAGTTCTGTACGCCCACAATACTTCATCTAGTTCGTCTACCCAAGTCTTACGTCCATCTAAGCGCTTCTTGAGGGCACTCATTATCTTTTTGCTAATATTCTCCGCAAGACCGTTGCTTTGAGGGTGAGCTACTGAAGTTAATTGGAGCCTTATTTTTAATCGCTCACAGAAATCTCTGAACTTGTCATTGTCGAACTGTCAACCGTTGTCTGTAACCAATATCATAGGCATCCCAAAGCGGCTTAGTATGTTTCTTCTCACAAAATTTTCCATCTTCTGTTCAATAATTGTAGCGACCGCTTCTACTTCTACCCATTTGGTGAAGTATTCCACTGCTACTATCAAAAACTTCTTCTATCCAAGGTCGAGGGGGAAAGGTCCGAGTATATCCATTCCCCATTGAGCAAAGGGGATAGGATGGCTTACGATTTTCATCCTCTAGGTCGGCTGGTGAGACAAGTTACTGTTTTTCTAGCAAGCCTCACACCGATTGACCTTCTCCTGGCAGTCTCTCTTCATTGTCAGCCAGTAATACCCCTGTCTAATCAATCTATGAGCCAACATTCTGCCTCCTACGTGATTTCCACACATTCCTTTGTGGACTTCAGCCATTGCCTGCCCTGCCTCTTCTTCGCTCAAGCATCGTAGTAGTGGTCAGTCATAAGATCGCTTGTACAAGGTGCCATTAACGACCGCATATTCGGCCGCCTTTACTCTTAGTTTCTTGGCCTCCAAGGTTTCTTTCGGCTGTGTTCCCTCGAGGAGGTACCATCTGATCGATTCCATCTAACTTGATCGCTCGGCATTTGCGTCAAGGACTTCCTTGGCTTTCTGAATGCTAGGCCGGTCTAGCCGCTCGACCAAAATGTTATTTTTCGCATCTTGATCGAAAGCCATTTTGAAAAGTACATCTGCCTTAGCATTTTGAGCCCATTCTATCCGGCTGATCGAGTATTGCTCAAAATTACTCAACTCCTGCTTTACCAATTCCAGGTATTTGATCATGCTGCTCCCCTCGGCCTCGTACTGCCCAGTGACTTGACCAACCACTATTTGGCTATCGCTGTACACCTTTAGATGCTTTACCCCTATCTCCTTTTCCAATTGGAGGCTGGCTATCAAAGCCTCGTATTTTGCTTCGTTATTGGAGGCTCTAAAATTTAAACGGAGGGCATATTCCACCTTTTCTTCCCAGTGCGGGCTGATCAATACCACTCCTGCTCCACATCCCTTAGCGTTGGATGACCCATCAACAAATAGGCTCCAGGTAGGGCGTTGCTCACCCTGCGAGTCAGGTTGACTCATTTCTGCAACGAATTCTGCCAACACTTGGGCCTTGATCGTCGTCCGAGGCTTATATTGTACATCAAACTCCCCCAGCTCTATTGTCCATTTTATTAATCGCCCCGATGTCTTGGGCTTTTGGAGGCACTGCCTGAGGGGTTGGTCGGTCCATACCTCGATGGTATGACTCTGGAAGTAGGACCTTAGTTTTCGCGCCGCAGTTATCAAGGAGAGAGCCATCTTTTCTATGGGTGCATATCGTGTTTCTGGTCCGTTCAACACCTTACTGACGTAGTAGATCGGGAATTGCTCATTTTCCTCTGATCGAACAAGGACTGTGCTGATTGCCCCCTCTGTGACTGCCAAATATAGAATCAGATTCTCCCTCTCAACTGGGCTCTGCAAGATGGGTGGACTAGTCAGATACTGCTTCAAGTGTTGAAATGCTCTTTCGCATTCATCCGACCATTGGAACTGGGTCACATCCACTTTCCTAAAAAATTTTTAAAAAGGGAGGCACTTTTCCCCCATCCTGGAGACGAATCTGCTCAAAGAAACTATCCGCCCGGTCAATATCTGAACATCTTTCAAGCACCGCGGTAAGGGCATTTGGATGATAACTTCGATCTTTTCTGGATTAGCTTCGATCTCCCGCTAAGTAATCATAAACCCCAGGAAGTTTCCAGATGCCACACCAAAGACGCATTTTTTCGGGTTCAGCTTCATCTGAAATTTGTTAAGGGTCTGGAAGACTTCTTTGACATCTTCCACATGCTCAGTGGCCGTCTTACTTTTGACCACCATATCATCTACATAGGCCTCATGTAGGAAAATCCCGGGAGGTACATCACATGTACCGGCAGCGGAAAACAAAAATTTTTGTTCCCAGGACTTTCTCGAATCCTAGGATCCATGTATCGGTATGAAGACATCAACCTAAATAGCCAAAGAGACTATCTCTAAAGGTGATCCACGCAGAGATCAGAAAATCTAACCGAGTCAAACCCTTTTGACCCGGAATAGCTAGAACAGTTAAAGGCTGCTAGAGCCTACCTCCATCTGGAGAGCTTGACGTTGGAATCCTTGCCTTGGAGAAGAGAAGAAACGATGATGATGAATGAGGAAGAAGAAAATCACCCTTTTCAAAGTAAGCAACCATTAAGCTTTCATCTTCTATTTCCTCTAGCCACCACCGTCGACCATCATCCTCTTAGCCTTCTTATTTGTCTCCTTTTAACTCTTAAAAGTGTTCCATAAGAAGAAGCCAGTGGTGGCTTTATGGCCATTCATTATTTAATGAATAAAGTATAAATGTTGACTTTTCAACCATCTTATCTCTTCTTTCTCCCATTCCAACGTGCAAGGCTAATTTATATAATAAATAATTAATTAATTTACTTAATTAATTAATTAGAATATAAATACTAAGTTCGATCCAATGGGTTGGTCCGCTTAGCCTCAAGACCCCGATCTTCAAACGACTCCTAAACCTTTCTTAGCAATATCGATGTCGCGATCTCATCGGGACATATCCCGATCTCATCGAGATCCATTTAATCCATTGCTCTCCATGATTGAAACTCATCCAATACTATTTCTGATTCTCCAAACACTCTTATCGTGTGACCCTTTAGGCTCCGGTTATGTTGGCCACTTAGATTAACAATTAATCTGAGCAAGTCATGGCGGTATCTAGCAACACATAATGACCCCTAATTGACGGAAAGTAATCGGTTTGATGTATTCATCACGAACCGATCACGAACCCTTCCATGAACAATTACTGCAATTAGTCCTTTCACCATCCTATACCCCACTTGGTTATGAGTATGGTCAAAGTGTCAACTCTCACTAGACCGAGTCTAGCCCAGTGATATCGGTTCTCGTCACGGGACTCATTACTTTATATGTCAATGAAGACACTCTTCATGACATACATCTTTAACCAACCTTAGTAATGATCTGACAAGAGGCCGTGGGTATCTCTTACGCTAATCCGAGTGGTGAATCCTTTATTGGCTACTCAATTATCTTGAATACCTCAAGTTGTACCCAAGCACCACCCTATGAGTTACCTTTGGAAGGCAACAAGGAATGGAGTCAAAGCACAGGATCAGTATCCAAGATATCCTTGAGTACCTCAAGTCTAAGGATACTTGCACCATTGCTATGATGAGATTATCAACGACACTTAGATAAGATATCTATGTGATGATCTCATGGCGAGTCATCCATGAACTTACTACCGCTAGTAAGCATCCACATGTCAATTCTAAATATCTCATATTTACAATTTCTGAGATCCACTGCTTGATCCAATCAAGGAATATGACATGTGCTAGTCTATCCGGATTAATGATGTCCAGTCTCATTAATCCTATGACTAGGGAGAATTCTGATACTGACATAATTGCACATGATAGGAATCTCAGGAGTATGAACACATCATAATTTCCTTCATGCTATGTCATATTTCATGGACTTCATTAATTCGATTAAAGATCCAATCAATTCATAAACAATGTTTATGAATATCAAATTAATGAATAATGCCTTTTCTTTATTTATTCATAAAGTCCGCACGACTTTGAATAAAAGCGCTAAAGGGATTGCCTTTAGGGCACAAATAAACATCTGATCGATTTGAACAAGTCGACTTATCGAATGAACAAGTCGACTTATCGGTACCGAACATGTGTAAGTCGACTTACACATGGTACAAGTCGACTTATCACTTACAAATCTCCCACTTGACCTAAAGTCAATCGCCTTAGTATCTAATACCATAAGCGAGTCCATGAGAATCACAATTCTCCTGTGACTATGGCTTTGTCAACGGAACAGCAACACTTTGCTCTGTGGGAATTCTCTCTATTAGGATATCATCTCGACTAATGATGTCCCGAATCGGCGAAGTACGAGTTCGGATCGTCGATAAGACCTTGGTTCCTTTGCCTGCGAACTAGCCCCATTGTATCACAATACAATCCTATGGGCCCATCACATTAGGGACGAGATCAAGTTCGATAATGAACTTCTTGATCCAAACCGCTTCCTTTGCGCATCTTATGCGACAATGTACTCTGCCTCGGTTGATGAATCAGCAGTCCTCTCTTGTTTGGAACTTTTCAAACTGACCGCCACGCTATTCAGTGTGAATGTATATAATCGATTGTGATTCGAATTATCCTTATCGATTAAATACTTGCATCTAAATGCCGCTCACTGGAGATTTCCATCTCCATAGATCAAAAAACATCCTTAGTGCTTCGAAGTACTTGAGGATATTCTTAATCGCCACCCAAAGGACCCTTACGAGATCCGATTGGTATCGCTTTCGTAACACTTAGAGCATACGATACATCGGGCCTCGTACATAGTATTGTTCCATGCTAAACCTCTTTAGCATCTCATCTATGTACGATGATTGTGAAAGACCAAGCAACCTTTTGATTTATCTCTATAAAGCTATATCCCTAGGATATAAGTTGCTTTACCAAGGTCTTTCATCGCAAATTGATTGGACAACTAAATTTTAACTGATTGCAGCATAGAGACATCGTTTCCTAGTAACAGTATGTCATCTACATACAACACAAGGAATACGATTGCAGTCCCATTAACCTTCTTATACACACAATGATCATCCGGATTTTGTGAGAAATCAAACTCTTTGAGTACCTCATCTCAAAACGGATATTCGAACTCCTGGATGCTTGCTTCAATCCAAACATGGATTTCTGAAGCTTGCATACCTTTTCGCCATCGATGGAAGTGAAGCCCTCAGGTTGTGTCATACACATCCTCGGGTAGATTTCCTCTCAGGAATGCTGTCTTCACATCCATTTGCCATATCTCATAATCATAATGAGTGGCAATGGCTAGGAGTATCCTAATGGATTTGAGCATTGCTACGGGGCTGAAGGTTTTGTCATAGCCAACTCTTTGTCTGTGACGAAATCCTTTAACCAGAAGCATTACTTTATAGGTAATCAAATTACCATCCATGTAGGTTTTCTTCTGAAAACTCCTTAGCACCCTGTGGGTTTTATCCCTTCAGGTGTAACAACCAAAGTTCATACTTGGTTTTCATACATGGAATCCATTTCAGATTTCATGGCACAAAGCCATGTTCCAGACTCTGAACTTTTCAGAACCTGTTCATAGGTAGTAGGCGCATCATCTCATATGAACAATACGCCATTCTGTTCACTTACAAGAAATTCATATCTCTCGGGAACAGTGCGTATCCTACTTAACCTCTGAAAATTGCGTGTGTAGTAGAAGGTTGAACTGTTACCTCATCTATATGAGTTACGATTTGATTGACGATTGATCTATGTTTGTTCGAGCATCTTGAACTTCTCCAAGTTCAACTTTGCTCCCACTGTCCTCTTGTAAAAGAAACTCTTTCTTTAAGAAAACAGCATGCTTGGAAACAAACAACTTTTGTTCCTCAGCAAGGTAGAATTGATATTCCACGAACAAATACTTATCAGATTTTGCATCAAGCTAATCTGACTGTGTCCGCTTCACGTAAGCAGGACAATCCCAAACTTTCAGATGAGAAAGATAGGGCTTTCAGTTAGTCCACATCTGATATGGAGTAACAACAACTGCCTTTAATGGAACTCTGTTTAGCAAGTAAGCAATTTGTCTTGGCGCATATTCCCAAAATGTGCAAAACCTATCATCAATCGCACCAAGTCTAACAAGGTTCGATTTCTCCTTTCAGCCACACCATTGTGCTGCGACGTGTAAGGTGGAGTATACTGAGATAAAATCCTATTATCTCTGAGATAATTCAAAACTGTTGGTCTAAGCATTTTCCACCACGATCAGATCGTAATGTATTCATACTTTTACCAAGTTAGTTTTCTACTTCATTTACGAATTATTTGAACTATTCAAATGCTTGATTTGTATCTCATCGAATCTGGTACCCATATCGTGAATAATCACCGATAAAAGTAATGAAGTAAAGACAACCACTTCTGGCATGGATGGACATCGGACCACATACATCCGAATGTATTAGGTCTAATATTCCATTCACTCGTTCACCCTTTCCTTTAAAGGATTACTTAGTCATCTTGCCTAATAAACAAGATTCGCATATGTCATATGATTCATAATCAAATGACCCTAAACATCCACTCTTATGGAGCTTAGCGATGCGTGTCTCATTTATATGGCCAAGCCGACAATGCCATAAGTAAGTTGATTTTAAATTATCTCGATTATGTCTTTCCGCGTCATTGACATTCAGAACTGGATATGACATATCTAATATGTCAATTCAATTGCATAATGTACCAGTAGCATAGAGCCTTCCATTCGAACTAATAGAACAACCATTGCTACTAAAAGTCCAATGGAAATCAGCTCTAATTAAACATAAAACATATAATATGTTCTTTGTTTAAAACAGGTACAAAATGTCAATTATCCAATTTGAATACAAGCCCAGTAGGGAGTAACAAGACATAAGTGTCTACGGCTAATGTAGCAACTCTTGCTCCATTACCTACACAAAGGTCTAGTTCTCCTTTTATGAGCTTTCTACTGTCCCTGAGGCCCTGCATATCAATTCATATGTATGAGCCACATCCGGTATCAAATACCGATATGTTTGGATCAGAATAGTATTAACCTCAATGACAAACATATTTGAAGAAGTAGAGGCATCGATTCCTTCTTACGCTTGAGGACTCGAGATAGATTTTACGGTTTAGCCTCTGGTGGCTAGACTTGCCTGAAAGCAAAAACCTTTTGGGCGGTTTCTTTGGTTTTCCTTGATGGCACTTCCCTTTGGTTTCTTGGCCTTTTCTTCTTTGAACTAGAAGAAGAAGCATCCACCATTAACACTTGCTTGCTATCCTTCTTGATAGCACCTTCAATCGTCTTGAAAGATTGATCACCGAGAATTGTTGTGGATATTTGGTTTATCCGATAGTTTATCACAAACTTTGAATAACCATCGACAATCCAACTAGAATTAAGTCTCTACTTAACTCATAATCCATTACAAATCCTAAGGCGGCCAATCTCTCAATATAGCCATTCATCTTGAGGCATCTTGCATGCCAGATATCCTGGAGCCATCTTTAATGGTGAAGAGAAGCCTCGAGGTCTCGAACCTTTCGCATCGAAGCTTACTCATCAAACGGCTCCCTAAGATGAAATACTATAGAGTGAGCATCCATGGACTCGTCTTTGCTCCCCGCAGCTCTAGTGACATCAAGGCAAGCCTAAAGCAAGTATCCATATCAACATCCTTTAGATGCTTACAATATGCTTCGATCCTTATCGAAGCATCGACAAGAAAGTAACTGGAAGTGGAACATCTAGGACGTATCCCAGTTCCTCAGATCTAAGAACAATTCTCAGATTCCTTAGCCAATCAAGAAAATTCAGTCCAGAATAGAGAGCGAAAATTCACACTGAAAGACTTCTTCAATCAACCTAGCGCGATAGAGAGAAGGAATGATAGAATAGAAATGATTGTATGATCATAAGGACTTGCATGACATGCATATGGCTCCCACTAGTTTCCTAGAATTCATAACCCTCTTTACGAATCTAGAGAAACAAAGTGACATAATGTCCTAGTGGGTCGATATCCGACATTGCTAAGAGTGACCTTGGGTTTACCTAACAAGCCACAACTTAGGTCAATCGGTAGGTATCGGTCATACCAATTGTATCATCGATAACCGACATTAAGAATGACCTTAGGTTTACCCAACAAGCCACCTTATGTCTCAGGAGGTATCAGATATACCAATTACATCTTAGACACAACTATCGATCAGTGCTATCAACTTGTTGATGTATGCACTTACATTGGGTATCAACTCTTTGATGCGCATACATCGATGTATGCTACCCAATTTACGCCTCTGTCCACGTTGACCTTGAGGTTAGCTCAACAAATCAACGCTTCTAGGAAAACCGACCCATTAATCCGAAAATCTCATTTTCATGGTTCGAACATATTCGTATAGAGCGAGCTTGAGGTTAGCTCAACAACCCAACCCTATAAAAACTCTGGTTCTTACCATATTATTGGAAGGCGTTAGTTTTCATATAGCGAGGAGGGATTTCGAGTCTTATCTACATCTTCTCCAAGCCGTAGGATTATAGTCACCATGACTATATGATATGATTTAGGGCATTTCATCAATCACATTGAGTCTATACCTAAAATCATCCATCATCCCACCTATGCATGCCACAAGTCGACTTTCATCAAATGTAAGTCGACTTATGCTTCTGCCCACACACAAGTCGACTTGTATGACACAAGTCGACTTATGTCATCTGCCCATGAACAAGTTGACTTACAAGGTACTACAAGTCGACTTATACTGAGATCTTGAACAAGTCGACTTATTCTATCCACAAGTCGACTTATCCAAAAATCTTGAACAAGTCGACTTATACCATATACAAGTTGACTTATTCAGGGAATTTTGCTAAAATCTCTAATCGACTAATTCCTCAATCAGTACAATTCCAATTCTCAACACCATCATACCTAGGGTAATATCTGTGAATTGATGCCTCAATGAACACTTCATTGATTCATGAATGCCTTAAATATTCAAACTATATGAAAAGCTTGAAATGAGTCAAAACTCATTAATTTCCAAATAATTTAGGAACACCCTAATTATCATCCTAAGCATCTCTAGCTAGCATATACATTATCAAATTTACTTCAGCACATGCCATAAAAATATGACGGTCAAAACAAACAAGATAATGCAACATGCTAACGAGACGCTATTGTGATCAATTCGGCATTCAAAAATTCTTGGAAAAGCAACTTCAAGCAATTCAGTTTGGCAATCATATTACATCAAGATAACACATTTTTAATCACATTAAAAATGGTTCAAGGCATTGGAACTGAAAAAGCACACTCAATCAAGCCAAGCAAAACAGTCCCAACAATTTTCACAAAACTGTCCAGTTCTGTACATTGCTCGAAATGATCAATGAAAAAATTTCAATAAATTATGAGAAAATTACATAGGTTAGTACATGTTCAGAATATGCTACATGAATTTTTTCAGGATTTTAGGCCATCAAAAACTCAGTCAACCTAAATAACAAAACCGATTCAAAATCTGTGTTCATCAGCACAGCAATTCCCAACAGCATAGAATAAATTCGTGAATAAATATCCAATCACCTTGAAATCCAATTTCCATGCTCACAGACATTCATCAACATCTTAGAGACATGTAGGTGAAGGAAAATCCGAAAAAAAAATTTTCTAGAATTTATTCTCGATTTTATACTCATGCCTATTCCAGAATCGTTTCACAAAACAGCATCCGAAACTTAGGGAATTCAATTAGCAAAACTATATCAAATCAAATCGATAAATTCTGAAAATTCATAGACATATTATATAACATGTTATGAACAATTCTGGGCAGAAAAATTTCGAAAAAAATATCACAATATAAATTCGAAATCTGAACAGATAGCATGCATCAACAGAAAATTCCATTAGGGTTTCTGATCTCGCTTAGGTTATAGCTTCATACGGGACACCAGACGCTCTGATACCACTGTAGGAAAATCCCGGGAGGTACATCACATGTACCGACAGCGGAAAAAAAAAATTTGTTCCCAGGACTTTCCCGAATCCCAGGATCCAGGTATCGGTATGAAGACATCAACCTAAATAGCCAAAAGAGACTATCTCTAAAGGTGATCCACGCAGAGATCAGAAAATCTAACCGAGTCAAACCCTTTTGACCCGGGAATAGCTAGAACAAATTAAAGGCTGCTAGAGCCTACCTCTGTCCTGGAGAGCTTCAGAAAACGTTGGAATCCTTGCCTTGGAGAAGAGAAGAAACGATGATGATGAATGAGGAAGAAGAAAATCACCCTTTTCAAAGTAAGCTTAACCATTAAGCTTTCATCTTCTATTTCCTCTAGCCACCACCGTCGACCATCATCCTCTTAGCCTTCTTATTTGTCTCCTTTTAACTCTTAAAAGTGTTCCATAAGAAGAAGCCAAGTGGTGGCTTTATGGCCATTCATTCTTTAATGAATAAAGTATAAATGTTGACTTTTCAACCATCTTATCTCTTCTTTCTCCCATTCCAACGTGCAAGGCTAATTTATATAATAAATAATTAATTAATTTACTTAATTAATTAATTAGAATATAAATGCTAAGTTCCAGTCCAACTGGGGTCGGTCCTGCCGGCCTACCGGGCCCCGGTACTGAAACAGCTCCGGAAACCTTTCTTAGCAATATCGATGTCGCGATCTCATCGGGACATATCCCGATCTCATCGGGATCCATTTAATCCATTTGCTCTCCATGATTGGAACTCTGTCCAATACTATTTTACAGATTCTTTGAAACACTCTTATGCGTGTGACCCTTTAGGCTCCTGGTTATGTTGGCCACTTAGATTAACAATTAATCTGAGCAAGTCATGAGCGGTATCTAGCAACACATCATGAACCCCAATTGATCGGAAAGTAATCGGTTTGATGTATTCATCACGAACCAGATCACGAACCCTTCCATAGACAATTACCGTGCAATTCGTCCTTTCACCATCCTATACCCCACTTGGTTATGAGTATGGTCAAAGTGTCAACTCTCACTAGACTGAGTCTAGCCCAAGTGATATCAGTTCTCGTCCTGGGACTCATTACTTTATATGTCAATGAAGACACTCTTCACGACATACATGCTGGCCAACCTTAGTAATGATCCCGACAAGAGGCCATGGGTATCTCTTCTGCTAATCCAGAAGTGGTGAATCCTTTATTGGCTACTCAATTATCTTCGAATACCTCAAGCTGTACCCAAGCACCACCCTATGAGTTACCTTTGGAAGGCAACAAGGAATGGAGTCAAAGCAGGATCAAGATATCAAGATATCCTTGAGTACCTCAAGTCTAAGGATACTTGCACCATTGCTATGATGAGATTATCACTGACACTTAGATAAGATATCTATGTGATGATCTCATGGCAGGTCATCTAATGAACTTACTACCGCTAGTAAGCATCCACATGTCAATTCTAAATATCTCATATTTACAGTTTCTGAGATCCACTGCTTGATCCAATCAAGGAATATGACATGTGCTAGTCTATCCGGATTAATGATGTCCAGTCTCATTAATCCTATGACTAGGAGAATTACGACATCTTGACATAATTGCACATGATAGGAATCTCAGGAGTATGAACACATCATAATTTCCTTCATGCTATGTCATATATCATGGACTTCATTAATTCGATTAAAGATCCAATCAATTCATAAACAATGTTTATGAATATCAAATTAATGAATAATGCCTTTTCTTTATTTATTCATAAAGTCTGCATACGACTTTGAATAAAACGCGCTAAAGGGGATTGCCTTTAGGGCACAAATAAACAGTACCGACCTTGAACAAGTCGACTTATCGAATGAACAAGTCGACTTATCGGTACCGAACATGTGTAAGTCGACTTACACATGGTACAAGTCGACTTATCTCTTACACCTCAACTAATCGACCGATCTGTTTCTTGAAAACTTCCATGACGAGCCGCTGATAAGTGGCCCCTGCATTCTTCAAGCCGAACGACATTACTTGGTAGCAATACGTGCCCTGGTCAGTTATAAAAGCTATCTTCTCTTCATCTTCGAGACTCATTTGAATTTGATGGTAGCCCGAGAAAGCATCCAAGAAGTTGAGAAGTTCATGTCCTGACGTGGAGTCTACCAGCTGATAGATTTTGGGCAAAGGGAAGCTGTCCTTTGGACACGCTTTGTTTAAGTCGGTGAAGTCAATGCACAGTCTCCACTTTTCGGTTTTCTTCTTCAAAAGTACAACATTTGCCAATCATTCAGGGTATTTGACTTTCCGAATGAACCCAGCACTGAGCAGCTTTTCTATTTCTTTCTTAATCACTTCCTGCCTTTCTTTGCTTTGCCACCCCTTCTTCTGTCTAACTGGCTTGCAATCTTTTAGGATATCAAGAGAATGCGATGCGACCGATCGAGAAATTCCAGGCATATCACTCGGTACCCAGGCGAAGACCAATCTGTTTTCTACCAAGCAATCCGTGATTTCTTTGACTAGGCCCTTCTAAAGCTCGGAACCTAGATTTGTGAACTTGAAGCGGTCTGCTTCATCCAATATGACCTGTTGTGTTTTTTCTATGGGGTTCATCTTCTCCGTTTCTTCATCAGCTCTCACGTCAAGAGAGCTCGTCAAGACTACCGCCTCATCTAGTGTCCTTGTTTCCTCTAAGTAGCACTCCCTAGCGATTCTCTGCTAACCCTTGACAACACCGATCCCATAGTGCGTTGGGAACTTCATTGCTTGGTAGTAGGTGGAGACAACTGCTCTGAGGGCGTTTTGAGTAGCTCGTCCTATTATCGCATTGTACGCCCCTACAAACTTCACAACCAGGAACTCAACGTCCTTCTCTATCTGACACGGCTTTTGTCCGAATTTGACTTTCAAAAAGACTCGGGCAAATGGGTAGGCTGATGCTCCAGTTACCCTTTGATAGGTCCTTCTATAGGAAATAGTTGATCCTCTGGTATCTCCATCTGCTTGAAGGCATCATAATACAATAGGTCGACCGAGTTGCACATATCGATCATTACCCGTTTCACCTTGTTACCATCCATGTTCAGATTTACTACGAGCGCGTCATCATGAGGATAACTAACACCATCGAGATCAGATTCGTCGAATGGTATCATCCTATCATTCTACTTCTTTCCCTTGGTCGACAAGTCTTCACCGACCTGCCTGGTATACCTCTTTCTTCTTTTAACGGTGGACCCGCCTGTTGCACTTTCACCAAAGATCATGTTAATGACCCTAACCGGTCGGTCATCTTGTTGTCCGGCGTTTCTGTCGCCTCTTACCCTGGACTATCCTCTCACTTCGCGTCGATCGTTAGTATTCCCATTTTGTCCTTCCTCCATCATTCCTATCGTTTCGCCTCCAAGGCTATCGCCAATTGTCAGACCGACCGCTCTTATTCTCGTTGTCTCGATCAGCATTCTTTCCGTACTTCAAAAATCAACCCAGCCTTCCCCTTTGGATAAGGAGTTCGATTTATTTTTTCAAGCCCCAGCAATCCTCTGTGTCGTGACCGATGTCTCTATGGAAGCGGCAATATAAATCGGGGTCCCTTTTCTTGGGGGGGTCATTAACTTATTGGGTTCTTGGAGGGGTTCTCCATCTGCTCTCACGGTCGCCAATACTTCCGAATATCTCCTGTTGAGCGGGGTGAAGGATTCTCATCGATGTCCCTATCGATCGGTCGGCTTTCTCCAGCTCGACTGATCCTTCTGTCGCTTGTGGGAATCATCCGCTCGGCCGCTCGGCCCACAGTCGTCTGCTATACGTTTTGTGTTTTTTAACACTTCCTCGAGCTGGATATACTTGTCTGCCCTATTTCTTATCTCGTGAATGGACTTGGGCTGATCGAGGGCCAGTGACTTCTTAAACTCTTCATCCCTTGTGTTGCTCATCAGTGCCGCCAACATGGACGAGCAAGTGAGGTCGGGGACTTCGACAGCTTCATTATTAAACCGAGTGATGAACTCCCGCAAACTTTCGTTCCTTCCTTGGGTCAACTACATCACTTCCAAAGCGGTCTTCTGTGGTCGTTTACTTGTAGCAAATTGATTGAGGAAGAGCAACTTAAAATCTTCGAAGCAAGTAATGCAACATGGGAGCAAACTATTGAACCATCGTCGGGCTCCTTCTTGAAAGGCGGTGCAAAATGCCTTACATTGAATGGCGTCGGGGACGCAATGTAGGTTCATCATTGACTAGAAGTGCTGCAGATAGTCTAGGGGATCGGTCTTTCCAGTATATTTTTCAGGTGTCGGTATTTTGGTGCCGACCGCTAGGAGGCTATCCAAGATTGCCGGGATGAAGGGAGAGTTATATTGCGTTGATGGATGATCCGGACGGGAATTCATAGCCACATTGATCCGATCGTCCAATATCTTTTCTAGGGCTTCAGCAGAATGGCGATCGACCATCGTACCAATCTGCCGTGCAGGTGTTTGCTGTTGTTCCTGCTGAGACTCTAAAATTTCATGAATCAATAGATTAGCTGCTTCCTCGATTTATTTTCGGGTGAGGGAGGTTTGTTGTGGTGCAGGAGGAATTGCATTTAGGGGGCGCTAGGAATTTGGATGCTTGTTGGTCTCAGCATTGTCCTCCAGGGCTACACTCTGTTCTTCTTGATCTGGATTCTGAGGTTGTAGTTGATCATTCGGGTGCGAAAATTGTGTGTGGGATTCATGATGCGTTGGTGGAAGAGTGGTAGATAACTACAAACCCATCCGCTGTAGCGCAAGTATAGCAACGGCGGCTATATCAGGGTTGGTTGCTGCCGCCTGACTGATCTGCGTGTTTCTGGACGCGGTGCTCTGATGTCGGGCCCCACAGTGGGCGCCAAATGGTTCTGCCTGATTCTGGTGAGGCAAGACGCTATTGTTTGGATCCGTGGGGTTGATTGTCTTGAGCAAGAGATCACCTGCAAAACAACACAAGGCACGCCGGGGGTTGATAACCGGCAGGCCCCTTCGACGCTCAAGTTAGTCTTTTTGTGAGGGTTTTGGTTGCTGTAAAATAGAGAAAATCAGAGTTCTAATTCTCGTACCTGTATCATGGCAGAGTAGTACCTTATATATGGAATAGATGTTAGGTTTAAGTCTTTACGTAGGTTTTTACGTATGCATGGGGGTTTCTGTGAATGGGTCGTGGACGCGTGGACCTAAGCTTGGGCCTAGCACGACAGACCCCACCAGCCTTAAATGGCTAAGTCTCTTTATCTTGGTTGAAGGGAATTGAAGCTCTTTCAAGTTCACAAGTTATAAGATTATTGGGTCTTAATGCAAAGTGTTTTACATATTCATGTATTGAATTATTCTTTTGTGTTTATGTGTTACGATGGTCTTGATTGATTTTTAATATGCATTATTAGTTTATTGATTAAAATAATCAACTGATAGATCAAATATTAAATTCATAAAAATTTAATCCTTTTAATTTTATAGTGACTAGGGTTTACAATTTGCTATGTCAAAAATGGAGTGTTTAATTAGAATAAATGCAACCTCAAACGTTATGTTATCTTAGGATCGTTTGGTTCTACTTCTTTTTATTGTAGTTTTTCGTCTTTAGTTTTAGTTTTAGTTTTAGTTTTTAGTTTTTAGTTTATGTTTTCTTTCAAATAAGAAAAACAAAATCTATTTCGTTGTTGACATAAATGTAGCTATATTTTATTATTCATGATCATTACATATTAAATAAAACTTAAAGATAAATTATTTTAATTAATTAAATTTATTTTAATTATTTAATCAAATTTTATTTTAATTTTATATATTTTGTAGATATTTAAAATTTAATTATGTTTATTCATAATTATTTAATTAATTTAATTTAAATTATTCATAATTCTTATTAATAATTAATATATCAAATAATTAAGTAATATATTTATTTGATATTAAACTAGATTATGAAAAAACAAAAACAAAAACAAAAAACCACTTTTGTGGTTTTCATAAATTTTGAAAACTGGAAGAAACCAAAAAAACTCAAAGAACAATATTTTACAAAATTTGAAAGCAAAATTTAAAAAAAACAAACCTTTACTTTATTGGTCATTCTTTTCTTAAAACTATTGTTTAATTAAATTTTGGTTCATATCTAAGATTGCTAGATAATAAAGGTTAATTGTATTACTTGCTTTTGATTAATTAATCTTAAGGAAAGACATGTATTGAGTGCCACCATGAATATGTGATTCATAAAATAATTTTCTTTCACATCGATAATCAATTATAGTTCTAATGGTAGACACAATCATAGATTAAGGTTAGTTTTAATGATAATTTACCTTTATTATTTGTTGAATTTAATTTGCAAAATTTTACATAAAATTTCTTGTATTCATATCCCTCATTTTGTTAATTAGTTCAATACTTAATGTTTAGTAAATTAGAATTCCTCATAGGAATGGTTCCTATTTTCCTATATTATATTTATTTTTTACAAGAATTAGGATTTAATTTAGGTGTAAATGATATCATCATTATTATAGACTTGTTAGTTTTATGTTCATTACAAGATTGTTGAAGCAAGTTGATTTACATTTCAATTTGGAGATCAAAAAGTCTACAAAAGGGCTAAGGAAGAAACCAAAATTTGGAAACAACATACTACTTTAGTTGGCAATATAGTAGAAATCATGGCTAGCAATTGGATTTTACGAGAGCTTACCACTCTAGATTTGAATCAACAACCTCATTACATTACTTTTCCAAATTTAAATGTCAATGACGCTTTTAAGTTAAAATCTGGACTATTCTATCTTTTACCTACTTTTCTTTGTTTTGTATATGAGAACCATTATAAGCATTTGAATGGAGTTTCACTTGGAGTGTATAAGTATGAAAACCAAATGGATTAATTGAGGAGCAAATGAAATAAGAATTTTTTTGTTTTCAAAGGATGATGTGCATTATTGGCTCTACTATTTATGTGAGGGAAGTGTCACCACATTAGAACGAGATGAAAAGATTAGTATTGGAGCATTATTTTATATCCTTAAGAGTTGCTAACATTAGAAAAAATATTTGTAGGATTAAGCAACAAAGTTGAGAATGTTTGTATGAATATTCGGAGCATTTTGAGAAGCTCTGTACAAGATACCCACACTATCAAATTAATGACCAGCTCCTTATTAAGTATTTTTATGAAGATTTTCTATCAGTTGATAGAAATATGATCGATTTGGCTAATATAAAGGTTAGTTGACAAAACACCTGAAGCAGCCAAAATTTGATTACTAATACTACTAATAACTTAAGACTAAAGTGAACTATTCATATAAGTGTGTAAATGAGGTAAATATTTCTTCCTTTAAGATATACGATTAGATGAGTTCTAACTTATTTTATACATCAATTGGTTGTAGGGAAAATGGAAGCAACAAAAGCTTGAAAATGAGTTCAGTTATGGGACACCTAACTAATATATGCCCAACTTTTCAGAAAGTCTTGGTGAATAAGTAAACATAACAAGAGGTTTCTTAGGGCAGACTCATTAGCTATACAACCCATATTTGAACACCTATAACTCCAGATAGAGAGACCGTTTGAACTTTTAATATAGTATTGCATTGGTAAATCAACCAACAGCTCATTTTGAACAGTATAGGCAATCTCATCCTCTGAAGTAACCGCAACAAACTCAAACATTTAACTCAAGTTTCTCTTTGGAAGACATTGTTAAAACTTTGGCTATTACCATTATGAAATCTCAATAGGAAACTAGGACTAGTACTCAAAATTTCAAGAGTCAAATAGGCTAAATGGTTATTGCAATCAATCGTTCGGATGTGTAGATTTCTAGTAAGTTACCATCTCAAATGGTGGTAATTGGTAAACCTAAATTAGGATTCTTATATGATGGTGTTGAGAAGCATAAAGGAATTGGAGCCTCTAACTAAAACACCACCAACAACATCATAAAATTAAAATAAGGAGGTGGTTGAAACTCCCAAGGAAAAGGTATTGACATGTAAAACTTCGCCTCAAATTAAATATGAACTTGTTCTTTCTTTTCCTAAAACATTAGCGGATAGCTGAAAGTATGAAACTTTCGGGAAATGTGAGATGAATATTCCATATTTTGATGCTATTAAACGAGTTCCTCTCCATGTTAAAATTTTTAAGGAGTTATGTATAGTGAAAATGAAGCAACATCTCAAAACATGTGAGAATATTAAGGTAGGAGAAAATGTTTTTAGCAATTATTCCAAAATTTTTATTTAAAAATGTAAGGACCCAAGTATATTTTAATCCCTTGCATGACGAGTGACACTAAAATTGAAAAGGTTGTGCTAGATTTAGGAGCATCAATTAATGTTATGTTGTATTCCATTCATTTTGCTTTAATCTTAGACCATTGGAAAAAAAACTAGTGTAAAGATTAAGCTAGCTGGTTCTAATATATATACTAATGATAAATTAATTTTTCCTACCATTTTTTATATTCTAGACATGGAAAATAATGATCAACCATTTCCTATTTTGTTAGGAAGACATTTTCTTAAAATTGAAAAATAAAATTGATGTTCAAAATAGTATAGTAACCATAAATTCGATGGGGACTCTGTGCAATTTAATATACATAATGAAATAAAGTACCTTAATGTTGACTATCTTGTATGTGGAATTGATTTAATTGATTCATTAATGAAGAGTTGGATACATATGAACAACTTTTTAAAAAGAGTAATGAGTTAAATTTCAACGCTAACTTGCAGGAATAAGTGGCGATATTAAATGACTTTGAGGAGCTAAAATTGAAAGGTAAAGTGCTTTATATTAATATCAAAATATTTAATGAGAAACTTTTTCCATCAGTTTTACAAGCATCAATCACCAATGCTAGAATTAAAGCCACTGTCAAGCTATTTGAAATACTGTATCTTAGAGAGAGGGATTATAAATATGATTATTTCTAGTAAATTAAATGATTAACAAGAGGAAAATTTGGTCAGGGGTTGAAAAATCAGAAAATAGCAATTGGATAGACCATTGCAGACATTAGAAGAATCAGTCCTGCTGCTTGTATACACGAAATTTTACTGAAAGGGGAACGAAACCAATTAGACAACTACAAAGGAGGCTAAATTAACATATAATAAAGGTTGTGAAGGAGGAGATTTTAAAGCTTCGTTAAGATGGAGTTATCTATCTAATTTTGGATGGTGAGTGAGTGAATCTCGTTCATGATATTCTAAAAAGGACTAGCATCACAATGGTAAGAAATCAAAATAATGAATTGGTTTCCTCCCGAATTTAAAATGAGTGGTGGATTTTTTTATTATAAAAAGTTAACGTTGTAACCTAAAAGGACAATTTTCCTTTATTGTTTATAAATCAGATGCAATAGAGGTTAGTTGGCCGACCTTACTACTATTTTTTAGATGATTTTTAGGTTATTTTTAGATTGTACACTACAAGAAAAAGGGGTTTATCGACAGAACATTACCAACAGAAAATGTTAACTTTCTGTTAGTAATATAATTTTGCGACGGTATTCATCGACAAAAAAATACCGACGGAATCTTGTTTCCGTCGAGAAATATACCGACGGTACACACCAATCGTTAGTATTTGGTAAAAAAATGTCGGTATATTTCCATCGAGAAATATACCGACAGTTCGCTTGATTGGTAATGCAGGGTACTCAACTTCAAGTATCTCAATAATTTTACTGTAGTAATCCATCAATTTGCCCTGTATGGCAACTCCACTATTTATTGTTGCCATGCTATGACCATAATATTCTGTATGATATTTGTATCAATTAACGAAATACACTGGATACGATTTAATAATTTGCAGAGGTCCCTTATCAAGATCACAAATGAACTTATTCTCTATTGGATTTTCAAAGGCCTACATAAAAAGAAATTATCATATCAATGAGTATAATGGTATTTCAACACTTAAATCTTATAATTCAATTATAAGAATAGTTGTAAGTGGAAACTTACATATCTCTCGAACTATTGTGCAAAGTGTCTTCCAACCTCATTATTTATTTCATCCTGTATGTTGTCTAGTATGATCTCACGTAATAATGCCTCTTATAATCTACATACATTATTATATATTTTAGTTATGAACAAGACAAAATTTGAAAACTGATATAATCATGTTCAACTTACTACACGAAAGGTTGAACCTCTTAACAGTTCAATAAAATATAACCATATGCAATCTCAATTTCTTTCTTTGTTAACATTCTTCTTATCGCACGTCCATATGCTCACCCAGGATATATGAAAATGGATAAGTTACCATCAGCATCACTCGTTCCTCGCCTCTCCTATCGTCATTACGAAGAACTTTTCTTTCACTTGTGTGAACTTTTCTTTCCTTTGTTTTTTGCCCAAAGTATAACATACTTTTGGATATTTACCAGTGCAAAGATCCTTATGTAACTCATTCCATCTACAAAAAGGTTGCAAATATGCTCGTGATGTTGCATTGTCTTTTGTCCTCCCTTAAATGTTCATTATGGTATTGAACAAATTGTCAAAAAATTCTTTTCAATATGCATCACATCTAGAATATGACATATCAAATTAGTTTTCCAATATAGCAAATCCCAAAAGATGCTTCGTTTTCTCCAACCAAATTTTTTACTAATGATTGTATTAACTTCATCAGCTTTAAATTTTGTAACTTTCAGCAAGCCTAATTCATCGAGTTCCAGCAAAATCTCTCCACCAACTTTGTTAGGGGGAGGAGGTGATTTTTTCATCCTATTCTTAATGAAATTTTATTTATTGCGTCTAAATGGATGATCTAAAGGAAGAAACTTCCTGCGATTGTCAAACCAACACACTTTGTCACCATTTGGAAGACTAAAGGAATCAAAATCGTTGCCACAATAAGGACAAGCCAGTTTTCCTGTTGTGCTCCACGCAAACAATATGGCATATGCCAAAAAGATCACTAATGGTCCATATCAATGACGCTCTCAACACAAAATTCTGTTTCAGAGACACATCATATATTTGAACACCATATTCCCAAAGATATTGCAATTCTAATATCAATGGTTATAATAAAACATCAATTTTATGCTTTGGATTTGAAGGGCCTGAAATGATCATTATCAAGAACATATATGCATCCTTCACACACATCTAGGGAGGCAATTATAAGGAGTTATTATGATTGGCCATGATGAATATTACTAACCGGATTGACCAAAAGGTTGGAATCCATCCGTCGACAATCCCATCCTTACATTTCAACTTTTAGCTGCAAACTCAAGATGGGTGTCGTTGAAATGTTTCCATGCTAGTGCATCTGAAGGATGACTCATAATTCCATCTCCCTATTTGTGTTCATTATGCCATCTCACGTGAGATGTAGTAGCATTAGAAGCATATAGTCTTTGAAGTCTCGGAGCGAGTGGAAAATAGTACATCCGCTTCTAAGGTACTAATTTCTGTTTCATTAAACGCTTTCTAGGCTTGAACCTTGGTTGACCACAAAATTTGTACTCTTGTAATTCCACATCATCTTCCCAATACAACCTACATCCCAATTTGCAATAATCAATCTTCTCAACAGGCAAACCAAGACCTCTAATAAGTTTCTTCATATTGTAAAAACTACCAACTATTGTATAATCAAGAGGCAATGATTCATTATAACAATTAAGAATTTTATCAAAACTACAATCTAAAATATGCCCTTTAGACTTTATGTTCAATATTCGAGCAATTAAAGACAATTGGGATACTATCTCACAATTTGACTATAACTCTTAGTCTTTTGACTGTAGTAAGTCAAAAAATTGTTTTGCACGTGGGTTAGGATCTTCTTCCAAATTTTCCAAATTTTCCTCAAAGGTATTACCACTTGCATCATGAACCATTTGCATGTACGGATTTTTAGTTGCATCCACATAATTTGTTCTAAATGAAATCCCTCCTTCAAACTCATTGAAGTTGATAGACAATTCTACTTGATTACCCCTTGAGGTGCTGCAAATGTCAGAATCTCCATGTCGTGTCCACTAAAAATAATTGGGGACAAACCCTTTTCTCAGCAAATGCCCATTAACTTCATCAATAGAAAAGAAACAATTGTGTTTGCACTTTTTACATGGACATTTGATCTTTGGCCCATCCATATATGCAAGTTGAAAATATGTATAATAAATAAAAGCTTTAACTCCGACAACAAATTCAAGATTAATGTAACCATTAGGTGTTAATCATCTATACATCCAAGATCTATCAACATAACTCATTTTTTCAAAACTATTAATTTAAAACAGTGAATCATGATTTAGTATCATTCATGTTTGCCAAATATTACTACACATCTAAGATAAGACTTATGAATCAAGACAACAAGTTTTCGTTATGACTCCTAAGCTCCTCATATTTTTCACCGATAAGCCTCATAAGAGCAATTATCCCAAGTTATGGGTTCAAATCTAACAAACAAACTTATCATAAAGATCGAACATATATGTTTGTAATCATATATGTTAGAAGATTATTAATATTAAAAGCCCTATATTAAATATGTACTCATTCCAAATACAATAAGTATTCATAAAATTATGAATACTTATTATAATAAATTGTTTTAACATATATCTAGTTTTTAAAGATGCGTGTAAAATTTTGACTTGAAAAGTAAAGAGAAGCTAATCACGATGGAATAAGAATCAATGAAATAGCATATTGACATATTAAGGTAATTAGAGCTATAATATAAGTCAAAATCATCTATATTAATTTAATGATAAACCGAAGTTTATACACAAACAAGTTTCACATCGTGCAGGCCATTTCAATTAAAAATGCAGGAAGTTCAAATGGAAAGTTGATACCGAAAACAAATACCCAAAATTAAATCAAGTTCACAAAATGTAATAAAAAATAAGATCACTTACCTCAACAGACACGCAGAAGGATCTTCCTTAAGTATATGAAGGAAGATGATGATGACGATGGAGCTAGAATGAAAAATATAGAAACTGATACAAATGTCATTAAAATGTGTGAAAATTTGTTATTGACATTGTCATACCATATAAGAAAATGAATGATTTGATGAATACCTGCTAAAGCTTCTCTTCAATCTCCTTCAAAATATAAATATTGGTAACAAATGAGTTCCAATAACCAAGAACAAATTCGTTCACAGTTCAAAAAGTGGGATATATTAAAACAATTGGCACGAAATATTCTCGTTTGCACTAGCTTAGGAATTTGGTTAAGAGTATAAAGAAGATGATGACAAACTTTACTTAGGCTAAGAAAAGAGCATAAAGCATCACAGGCTAGTTCAAGAAAGGAATTTGACTTGCTAGTGACAACTAATTGGCCTTCCACTTGCTAAACACTGTCTCATCTTCTCCACAATCTCATTCTATCAACATTAGAAATAAAAAAAGAAATAAGAGCAATAGTAATATAAAAAATAAGGAAGTTTAGATGTACCTATATGGTTGCAACATGAAAAATAAAAATAAAAACCATGAAGAAAAAGATGTACCTATAATGACACAGAGGATAAAGGAGCTAAGGGAGATTGCAATTGTTGAAGAATAGTCTACTTAGTAATAATAGAAGTCGTGGAAAAACAAATAGGTCTAGAAACCATCATATGAGAATTATCAAAAGTACTAGAACCAATAACATAGCTTTCATAAGTTTAGTTTTATTGCAATAGTTGATTGTAATATTGTGAGAAGAACCTAAAGGAATAGCTAAAAATATTATTCTAAGTAACAAAATAAAGGAAGGGAGTACCTAATATAGTGGATAATATAAAATCTATTAGTGGTAGTCAATGCTTGTTAACTCTCTTAAGGTGTATGATGAGTTTCTTTAGATAGAAATTCTTGATCCATAAACATCTAATTTAAACGAGGGAATAAGATATAGTAAAGATGCATTAACAGACACATATTCAAATCTTAGAGTCAAATAAAGATGCCAAACACATTAGCAATCATAAAGTCCATTTAAGTAGAAGTAGATGCATAATTAGCACATTGTAGATCATAATTGTCTAACGAATCCCAAAGTGTCTAAACAACAAGTGCCTTTACTTTAGAGGTTCATTCATCTCTAGATTTTTTACCTACTGACCCTAAGGAAGTTTGGGGGTTAAGGTTGAACTAATAGGTAAAGTTCCTTGGTTTGGAAGTTTTTCCAAAGGATCACAATAAGGGTTGGTTGTAGGTAGAGTAGGAAAGTTTTCAATTGTCAAGTGATTTATGCTTTCATTGCTAAAAATAGTTATAAAAAAGATGGTATGGTCTCCTTGAGGTTAAGAAAATGCATAAAACAAAACAATCAGGGATAGGTCTAAGCAAGAGATACTTGACAGAAAACAAAAGTAGGAGAGAAAGAAAAATAAAATAAAATAGAATAAAGATGAAATAATAGATACCTATTTTAGCTAGGAAGATCAAACAAAGAGCTAAATATAAGGAGAAAAAACTAGAGCAAGAAGTTCAAAAAATTAAAATAGGTAGGTTAAAGAACTATGCAAGCCATGCAACAAGGAATATAAAGAGATGCAGAAACTTTTCTCACTAAAGCCAAGGAGATCAAAATCCAACTATTGTACTACTTTCGTAACTTCTTTAGTTTAATGTTTTTTAAATGATCTATATTTTGGTATTCAGTTTTAAATATTTATGCATTTAAACTAAAATTTTCTAACTTAAGTTTGGAGATATTATTCAGAGGAAATATATACAAATATATTCCTTCAATCTTTATATTTTCTTGAGTGAGTTAAATTAAATAAGCTTTTTAATTCATAACTTATTAACAAATTGATTCCTTTATAACTCATCGATTGACAGCTACTATTCCAATCAAAAGTTTTATTATAAAATTTGAATGAAAGAGTTTTAATTAAAGATAATATTATCCTATCCTCAATTCTTTGAAAAGGTTTTAATTGATAGAAGTATTTCCAAAGGAAAAAATTTTGTACTACTTTGGGGAATTGAGAGATTCAACAACTCTATCACATTGACTAATAATTGATTATGATAGAAAATTGTTTCCCTCCACATTTATTTTATCCACCACGCTAAATGTATGTTTAACAATATAACCACATTTGATTTGGCATGGTTAGTGTAGATCATATTGGAATACACAAGGTTGTACTTTTCAATTTGTATTTGAAACTGAGGTTCTTCACTACATTTCAATACCCACTCAAGACTTTCTAGATTTTATTCCAATTTTGAGATTGGATGAACTAGATAATATGTTTAAGGATAGAGTCAATATCACTTGCATTTGTAGACCTAGTAAAACCCCTCAAACATAAACTTGGAGACCTACTGGTAAGACCTAGTAAGACTCCTCATACATTTCATCAAACACTTGGTATGCTGAACAATTTCATCCCTAAATAATAACAAAATCATAATATTTTTCCATTATTCACCATCATTAACAACAGTTTAGATAGCAAACTATTAACCATTAACAACCAAAACCAATGCAGCCAATTCAATAATGAAACTAACTCAAAATTTTGCAAAAAATTCATCCACAGACACCTTCACATCGATAGCAAATGAGAGGTCAGAGAAGATGACCATACCTTGATGAAAACCGTAGAAGAAGATGATGACTTAAGTCAAAGACACAGCAGCTCCATAGAGAATAGGGAGACGACGAATGACGGAGCAACAGCTGGAGGAGGAAGGAGGAAACAGGCGAGGCAGGTGGGGGGGAGAAGGGGGTTCAAGTAGCGTTTTAAGTTAACCAAAACAACGTCGTTTGGTTTCGTCTTTTTAGTTAACTTAAAGATGTTATTTTTCAATGCCAAAATGACGTCGTTTGGTTTAAAACCATACGTCATCATTTTGATTAACTTAAAACATTCTGCTTCAGTACCAAAACGACATCGTTAGGTTTTAAACCAAACGACGTCATCTTGGTTTACTTAACGACGTTCTACTTCAGTACCAAAATGACATCATCTGGTTTAAAACAAACGATGTCATTCTGGTATACTAAAAATGATCTCCCTTCAAGAACAAAACGATGTCGTTTTGGTTTGAAAACTAGACGACACCATTTTGTTATAATTAAAAGTGTCAACAGGGTAGACGATGGAGGAGGACGACTTTTACTGACGAAATTACTGACAAAAAGTTCTATCGCCAAACTACATTTTTATTATTCCTGGCTTTTCCATTTTTCAGACAGCTTTTTCGACCGATATAATATTTTCATCGGTAATTACCGATGATTTCTTTATCATCGGTAATATTCCATCACTATTTCAAACCTTTCTTGTAGTGGTAATTGCTCTAAAGGGTCAAAAAATGATTTTTACATGCCCCATTTAGAACTTTTGTGTACTGATGAATACCATTTGGAGCTTACTATTAGTGTATGCCCCATGAACTAATTATAAAATGTACTGTAATTTATCATTTGTGATTTAGTAATGTCAAACTTTGACCTTATTTAATATTAGGTAGTTATAATGTCCTACTAGAGTCCACTTATAACTTGCAGGCCTAAAAGAATCTTGAGCTACTATTAATATTAAATAAGCCTACAGGGTTACACAATAAGAGACTAAACATTCATTGGGCTTTAAAAGGTTTTGGGTTTTTGGGCTTTAGGGTTTTACTATATATATAGATGTATAGTATGACTTAAGACATGTAAGACTCATCTGCCCAAAGGAAACCCTAGTGTTGTCGTCCTCCTCAAGTGATAGAGAGAGAAAGGTCTTAAGAGTGGTGCTAGAACACCATAATCGTTTGTTCGGTCTCACGAGGGTGTGGATACCAGTAGAGGCGCGACATTTGACATACTCTTCTGACACTACGAGCTTCTTTGCTATTTTTGCTATAAAAGGTATAGATCTGATATGAATTTAATTCTAATGTTCACATGGATCTTGGTGTTTCGGTTTTGCAAATATTGGTAAATATCATTGCATGTTGATAGTTCGAATAACCTACACTTATAAGGCCCCATCCACTTTTCAATGGTATATAGTAAGTACATTTTTGGATTATATTAAACATATCATAAAAGCTTTTATGGATAATTTTACCACATATGGATTCATTTGATAGTTGTTTACATAATATGACATTTATGTTGCAAAGATGTATAAAACTAACCTTATTTTGAACTTTGAAAAATGTCATTTTATTGTGGAACAAATTATTTTAGGACATGTTGTTTCAGCTATAGGTTTAGAAGTAAATAAAGCTAAAATAATGTTATTCAAACTTTTCCTTACCCTGTTAGTTTTCAACAAGTTTATTATTTTCTTAAACATGCAAGTTTTGGTGATTCATTAAAGACTTTTCTTGTATTGCATTACCTCTTTATATGTTGTTGTATAAAGATGTAACTTTTGAGTTCGATAGGGAGTGCAAAATTGCAAGTGATAAGTTTAAACAATTGTTGGCATAGACACTAATTATTCCATCATAAGATTGGAGTCCTTTATTCAAGATAATGTGTAATGTGAGTGATTATATTGTAAGTGTTATTTTGGGTCAATGAGTTGGGAAAGTGTCACATACTTTATCCTATGCACCAATGACCTTAAATGATGCTTAGAAAAAGTATTCAAACACTGAAAGGAGTTTCTAATTTTTGTCTTTTATTTAGAAAAGTTCTATTCTTATTTATCAGGTAGTAAGGTAGTTTTTTTTATCATACAGCCCTTAGGTATTTAATGACAAAGAAAGATACAAAATCAAGACTAATGAGTTGGATGCTTTTATTGATTAAATTTGATTTACAGATTAAAGATAAGAGTGGAGTAAAAAATAGAGTTACTAATCATTTAAGCCATATAATTTATGTAAAGATTGAAACCAATTTGTTGGGTTATTGGTTGCTTATACAATTCCAATATATGACGCAATAAAAAATAAACGTTTAATTTTAGGTTATTATATAACTCAACTTGTCGTTTACTTAAGTTTGCTTGATATATCTAATATTGATATACATATTACTTTTGAGATGGAATCCCTAGACTTAAATTGTTTTTGCAAGATAGGAATTACCACACAATAAACTGACTACAATTTTAGTTTTGTGTCACCTGGTCTTACTGCCCTATCTTCCTCTCATATTATCCACCGTAATAGGGCAATAATTGTAGGAAAAACAACTAATAGCCAATAATTGATAGACATCCCTTCTTCTTCCTCTACTCATTTGTCCTTTAGAATTTCAACTTGCTTGGATATAACTAAAAAAAAATTTGAGTCAAAAGGAATATAATTTGATGGCTTTCTTTGTTGACTATAGGTTTATGCCTCCTTGCTTCCTTATTTGTGAGTGCTCAATTCACCTCTCTCCCCCATATTCAAGGAAGTCTTTCCATTTATCACTTTTTAGACTTTACATTTAACATTATGGACAATATTTAGTTCAAGTGTGGGGGAGGGTTTAGTTATATTATGTTTTCCTTTATTCTTTTGTGTAGGATGAATATATTTACTTTTGCTTCTATTTTGTTTTGGTTGTTATTATAGTTATTTAATTTTGTTGTGTTTTAGTGCGTTAGCTTAGTTATTTTATTTTGGTCCATCACATATGTAGCACCCACTCTCACAGAACACGTACCCCACATCTTGAGTGATGTTTGAGTGTGAATCCCACAAGGGTGGCATACTAGAACAATAGATGGTCGAAACCCATTGCAAATTGTTTGAAACAATGAACACATATGTAGAAAATCAATCATCAATTTCGTCCCAATTTATTTATAATCATGTCCAGTCACAAGAATTACAATCGCTATTTAACTCATCATATTTTCAGTAGACACTTGGGCCCATTACAAAAACAAAACACTTGTAGTCACAATAACATTACATTTCAAAATCATTTTCATACACATTGTACACAATTATGACTACACTTTTAATACAATATAATGAAGTGCATATCCAGGAACGAACTGATCCCAACCTGGAACTCTTACTCGGAGCTCTCTGGAGTCCTCTACTAAGCCCTGAAAGCTACGTTGCAATTTTTTATGAGTTTTGTGAACTCAATTGAGTAACCATCCTCGATGATTCACTCATGTAACAAATACAATCATCATAAAATCACACAATTCATACAGTTAGTCATTTCATTACAGCTTTGCAAATTATTTAATGAATTCCAATCATATATGAATACTATATGTATGAGACTCACATTCGTTTATACAATGTTGTCACCGAGTACCTTTCAGATACAGATATTAGTCCATAGGGCTCAATCAGAAATAGAAATCATAGAGCAAAGCTCTAAGTGTAGAATACTGAGTTTAAAACTCTTTCAGTCTAGTCACTCTAATCACAACGTCTTTTTTAGAACATGCATTATATGAAATGCATCACATAACAAAATATGTTACATATAGCTTTCACTTTAATGCACAGACAGAATTTCATATTCATTCAAAACAGTAAATTTTCTTAAGTAATCAAAAAATATTATTTTCAACTTTTCAAAAACATTTAAGATATCATCTATGATCATAGTCACTATTTGGTACAATTTTGCTTGGATTACTTTAATTTTCAATATCATAATACTATCGGGGCATTGTTAATTCCAACAGATATAACCCAATATTCCTTATGTAATTTATTCCTCAATGAGGTAATATTTTCTCATGTTGTTTTCAGTTTTCCCAATTGACTCACTTTCTTGAATGATTTTTTTCATTCATTCGATTTCCTCTTATTTCACATTGACTTATTGAAATGTCAAACCATTCTTATTAGTTTCTCCACTCAATTCAATGTATTCACAATCTTAACTTCCTGTGTTAGTAACACATTAATTTGTATCCCCTGTAATGTGGGCCTAAGTTCTCCTCACAGTAGCAAGAGTGTCGCCTCAAATTCAAGAATCCAATCACATAGTTGGATACTGTACGTTAAAAAAAATGTTTACACTCTCTCAATAGCATATTCTACAACTTACGATTGAGTCTTCGTTATGAATAAAACTCCAATATTCACTTTTAATTTATTCCCTTTTTTTTCATTCTTAAAAGTAAATCATTTGGTCCACTTAACCTTATTCGGTGAAATTCTTCTTCCAAAGAAGATTTCTTGCTATTATATACTATATTGTTTATCTAATCCTTATCAATCAATTATTCCCATCATTGCTTATCATACATTTTTAGTACCTCAAAAGATCAATTTCAACTATTCATAATATCTCAACAAGATCAATTTATGTCATAACTTATATGATCATAATATCCTTTATAATAAGGCTCAGTGAAGCATTAAGCAAATCCATTTACTATTAGAGTAGTGCCCTAAAGGCAATCGCCTTTAGCGCGTTTTGTACAAAGTTGTGTACATACTTTATGAATAAATAAAGAAAGGCATATTTCATTAATTTGATGTTCATTATTTATGAACTGATATTGATTAATAAGCAAATTAATGAAGTCCTTGGTACATGACATAGCATGAAGGAAATTGTGATGTGATCATACTACTGAGATTCCTATCATGTGCAATTATGTCAATATCTAAATTATCCCTAGTCATAGGATTACTGAAACTGGACATCGGTAATCCGGAGAGACTAGCACATCTCAAGCTCCTTGATTTGATCAAGCAGTGGATCTCAGAAACTGTAAATATGATATATTTAGGGTTGAGATGTGAATGCTTACTAGAGGTACTAAGTACATTGGATGACCTGCTATGACATCATCACATGGATGTCCTATTCTAATGTCAGTGATAATCTCATCATAGCAGTGGTGCAAATATCCTTAGAAGGTACTCAAGGATATCTTGGATACTGATTCTGTACTTTGATTCCATTCCTTGTTGCCTTACATAGGTCGCTCATAGGGTGGTGATTGGGTACAGCTTGAGGTATTCGAAGGTAATTAAGTAACCAACAAAGGATTCACCACTTCTGTGATAGCAGAAGATGATACCCATGGCCTCTTGTCATGGTCATTACTTGGAAATCTCTGGCCGGAGTACGTATGTCATGAAGAGTGTCTTCAATGACATATAAAGCAATGAGTCCCAGGACAAGAACTGAAATCACTTGGACTAGATTTGACGTAGTCATTTTAGTAAGAGTTGACACTTTGCCCATACTCATAACCAAGTGGGGTATAGCATGGTGAAAGGACGAATTGCACAGTAATTGTCTATGGAAAGGTTCGTGATATGGTTCATGATGAATATATGTTCATTTGTCAAACCAATTACTTTCCGGTCAATTGGGGGTCATGATGTGTTGCTAGATACCGCTCATGACTTGCTCAGATTAAGTGTTAATCTAAGTGGCCAACATAACCGGGAACCTAATGGGTCACACGCATAAGAGTGATTCGGAGAATTCGTAAAATAGTTTTGGACAGAGATCCAATATATGGAGAGAAAAAGGATTAAATGGATCCCGATGAGATCGAGATATGTCCCGATGAGATCGCGACATCGATATTGTTGAAAAAGGTTTCCGGTGGTTTTTCCATACCGGGACCCGGTAGGCCGGTAGGACCAACCCCAGTGTGACTGGACCACTTCAGCATTTATATACATATATATATTATTAATTAATTAAAGAATTAATATATATGTGTGTGTGTGTGTGTGTGTGTGTGTGTGTGTGTTTACGTGGAAGTAGAGAAGACGCATTAGAAGCTTCTCTTTTAAGCCTCGTCAAAAGTTGTTTTAAATGGCATTAAATGACTAAAAGACAAATGGCTTAAGTAAGAGATGAAGAGTTGATGTCGTGTGATAAGCGAGGATGGTAGAAAAATTGTTTTCCTACTTCTCTTTCAAGGGTGATCATCGTGATTTTGAAGAAGAAGGGTTTTGGAAATCCTAAGTCTTCATCTCCTTCATCATCGATCTTCATCTCATCTTTCAAGCTTCTTCTCCTCTTCATCGTTCTTCCATAGCTCTCCAAGAATAAAGGTAAGATCTAGCGGTCTTTACTTTATTCTAGCTATTCCCAGGTCAAAGGGTTTGTCCCGGTTAGGTTCTCCGATCTCTGCGTGGATACCGTTAGAGACGGTCTCCTTTGGCCGTTATGGTTTGATTTTGTTATATAATCACATGGATCCTGGCTTTCGGGAAGGTCCCGGAATAAAAATTTTTGTTTTTCGCACCGTGTGCATGTGATGCACACACCAGGATTTTCCTACAGTGGTATCAGAGCCACTTGTGTCGTATATAACGAAGAAATCATAACAAGGTCGGAGCTGCCTATTGCTTGTAACGATGATGCATGTTGACTGTGTTAATTTCGAATTCAGTATAGAAATATATTTTTCAAAATTTTCTTGCCCAGATGTGCTCATAAGATGTTGTTGAATATGTCTGTGGAAGACCAGAATTTATCAATGTGATTTGATATGGTTTTGCTAATTTATTCCCTAATGTTCTAGTTGCTGTGTTTGTGCACATTCCTTGAACAAGCATGCTTGTAAATTCGAAAATAAATTATAGAAAAAAAAATTCAGATTTTCTTTCACCGACATGTCTCTAAGATGTTTATGAATGTCTATGAGAATGGAAAAATGTTTTCAAGGTGATTTACTATTTATTTGAGAATTTATTGTGTGCTTCTGGGAATAACTGTGTTGAGGAACACAGATTCTATATTGGCTTTGTTGCTGAGGTTGGATAAGTTTTTGTTAGAAATAAATCCTGAAAAAATTCATGGAGCATTTTGTGAACATTTTGTAACCTCTGTAATTTTCTCAGCATTTATTGAAATTGTTTCAATGAGTTTTTCAAGCAAAAGACAGAGCTTGGCAGTTTTGAGAAAGTTGTTGGAGTTGTTTTGTTTAGAATGATTGGTTGTGTATTTCTCAATTCCAATGCCTTGGATCATTTTTAATGTGATTAAAAATGTTTTACATTGATGTTGTATCCTTTCCAAAATGATTTTCTTGAAATTGGGTTTCCAAAAATTTTCGGATGTCAAATATGTCACATTAGCGTCTTGTTAGTGTATTTCGTTGTCTTGATTGTTTTAGCCGTCACAAGTTTTGTGACCAGTGCCGAAGTAGTCTTGATAAAGTGTAGACTACCTAGAGATACTTAGGGTGATAGTTTGATATTCTCAAATTATTTGGAAATCTCAGTGAATAATAGTGTATTCATCAATTTCAAGTTTTTCATGTATAGTATGATTATACATGGTAAGCATGATACAATGAAAGTGTTTCTTTGGTACATCAAAGTAAAGTATATAACACTTGGTATTGTGAATTGGAACTGCACGGATTGAGAAATTAGCCGATTAGAAAGCATTTCCACATATATAAGTCGACTTACACATGCATAAGTCGACTTGTACTCTCAGGTAAGTCGACTTACACATGCATAAGTCGACTTGTTCGTGCACATAAGTCGACTTACACAATGGTATAAGTCGACTTGTACGTGCACAGTATCATAAGTCTACTTGCACAATGGTATAAGTCGACTTGTACGTACACAATAGCATAAGTCAACTTACACATGCATAAGTCGACTTACAACATGCAAAGGTGGGATGATGGATGATTAAAGGTATAGACTCAATGTGATTGATGAAATGCCCTAAATCATTCCATATAGTCATGGTGACTATAATCCTACAGCTTGGATGAGATCAGAGTTTGAAAACTCTCACATATAATATGAAAACTAACGCCTTCCATTAATATGGGGAGAACCAGAGTTCTTATAGAGTTCGGGTTGTTGGGTAAACCCAATCTCACTCTATACGGATATGTTCGAACCATGAAAATAAGATTTTCGGATTAATGGGTCGGTTTTCACTAGAAGCGTTGATTTGTTGAGTAAACTCAAGGTTAACGTAGACAGAGGCGAAATTGGGTAGTGTACATCAGATGTACGCGCATCAAGAGTTGATAACCCAATGTGTGTGCATACATCACGAGTAGACAGCACTAGTCGATAATTGCACCGATGATGTAACTGGTATGATTGATACCTGCCGATTAATCTAAGGTGGCTTGTTGGATAAACCCAAGGTCATTTTAGTAATGTCGGATATCTATGATGCAATTGGTATGACCGACACCTACCGATTGACCTAAGGTGGCTTGTTGGGTAAACCCAAGGTCATTTTAGTAATGTCGGATATCGACCCACTAGGACATTTTGTCATAATGTTTCTTGGATTCGTAATAAGGGTTATAGATTCTTTGAAACTAGTGGGAGCCATATGCATGTCATGCAAGTCCTTATGATCATGCATGTAATTCTATTCTAACATTCTTTCTATCTCTCCCTTTAGGTTGATTGAAGATGACTTCTAGTGTGAACTTGCGCTCACTAATGGATTCGAACAAATTAACTAGACCCAATTTTCTTGATTGGCTGAGAAATCTGAGAATTGTTCTCAGATCTGAGGAACTGGGCTATGTCCTAGATGTTCCACTTCCTGATCCACCTGCTGTTGATGCTTCTGATGAGGATCAGAAAGCATATCGTAAGCATTTCAAAGACAGTGACATGGCTACCTACATTATGCTCGCATCTATGTCACCAGAGCTGCAGAAGCAGCATGAGTCTATGGATGCTAATACCATATAGTGTTTCATCTTAGGGAGTTATTTGATGAGCAAGCTCGGTCTGAAAGGTTCGAGACCTCGAGGCTACTCTTCACTACTAAGATGACTCCAGGTTCATCTGCAGTGCAGTATGCACTGAAGATGAATGGGTATATTGAGAGGTTGGCCGTCTTAGGTTTTGTTATAGATTATGAATTAAGTGTTAACTTAATTCTAGTTGGATTGTCTGATAGTTATTCACAGTTTGTGTTAAACTATCGGATGAACCAAATATCCATGACAATCCCTGAGTTGATCAATCTACTCAAGACAGCAGAGCAATCTATCAAGAAGGATAGCAAGGCAGTGCTCGTGGTGGACTCTTCTTCTTCTGGTTCAAAGAAAAAGAATCTAAAGAAGAAAAAGTCTAAGAAACCGAAAGGAAGTGCAGCCAAAAAGAAAACCAAAGAAACTACACCTAAAGGAACTTGCTTCCATTGTGGCAAGATTGGCCACTGGAAGCGTAACTGTAAAGTCTATCTGGAAGAATTGAAGCAGAAGAAGGCATCAGATGCCTCGACTTCTTCAGGTATGTTTGTCATTGAGTTTAATACTGTTTCTGACCATAACATATGGGTATTAGATACCGGTTGTGGCTCACACATATGCAATGATATGCAGGGCCTCGTGGGACGATGAGATGACTCATGAAGGAGAACTAGACCTGCGTGTAGGAAATGGAGCAAGAGTTGCTGCATTAGCTGTAGGCACTTATTTTTTGTCACTCCCAAGTGGGCTTGTAATTAAATTGGATGAATGTTATTTTGTACCTGTTTTAACAAAGAACATATTGTCTGTTTCAAGTTTAAATAGAGCTGGTTTCCATTTGACTTTTAGTAACAATGGTTGTTCTATTAGTTTGAATGGAATGCTTTATGGTACTGGTACATTATGCAATGGAATTTACATATTAGATGTCACATCCAATTATGAATGTCAATGACACGAAAAGACATAAACGAGATAATTTAAAATCAACTTACTTATGGCATTGTCGCCTTGGCCATATAAATAAGAGACGTATAGCTAAGCTCCATAAAAGTGATAGTTTAGGGTCATTTAATTATGAATCATATGACACATGTGAATCTTGTTTATTAGGCAAGATGACTAAGTTACCCTTTAAGGGAAAGGGTGAACGAGCGACTGGAGTATTAGACCTAATACATTCAGATGTATGTGGTCCGATGTCCATCCATGCTAGAAGTGGTTGTCTTTACTTCATTACCTTTATCGATGATTATTCTCGATATGGGTACCTATATCTGATGAGATACAAATCTGAAGCATTTGAAAAGTTCAAACAATTCAGAAATGAAGTAGAAAACCAACTTGGGAAAAGTATCAAGACATTACGATCCGATCGTGGTGGGGAATACTTAGACCAACAATTTTTAGATTATCTCAGAGATAATGGGATTTTATCTCAATGGATTCCACCTTACACACCACAGTATAATGGTGTGGCAGAAAGGAGAAATCGAACCTTGTTAGACATGGTACGATCGATGATGGGCTTTGCAAAATTACCAAAATCCTTTTGGGGGTATGCAATCGAGACAGCTGTTTACTTGCTAAACAGAGTTCTATCAAAGACAGTTGATATTACTCCATATGAGATGTGGACTAACAAAAGACCCTATGTTACTCATTTGAAAGTTTGGGGTTGTCCTGCTTATGTGAAGCGGATACAGTCAGATAAACTTGATGCAAAGTCTGACAAATGTTTGTTTGTAGGATATCCTAAAGAAACAATGGGATATCAATTTTACCTTGCTGAGGAACAAAAAATGTTTTTTTTAAAGCATGCTGTCTTTTTAGAGAAAGAGTTTCTTTTATAAGAAGACAGTGGGAGCAAAATTGAACTTGAAGAAGTTCAAGATGCTCGAATGAGCGCAGATCAATCGCTCAACTCAAACGCGTGACTTATACGTATGAAGTAACAGCTCAACCTTCTACAACACATGAAGTTCGTAGGTCACGTAGGATACGCTCTGTTCCCGAGAGATATGGATTTCTCGTGAATGAACAGAATGACGTATTGCTCATAGAAGATAATGAGCCTACTACCTATGAAGAGGTTCTGAAGAGTTCAGAGTCTGAGAAATGGCTTCAAGTCATGAAAGCTGAAATGGATTCCATGTATGAAAACCAAGTATGGACTTTGGTTGAGGCACCCGAAGGAATAAAACCCATAGGGTGTAAATGGGTTTTCAAAAAGAAAACCGACATGGATGGTAATGTAATTACCTATAAAGCAAGGCTTGTGGATAAAGGTTTTCGTCAAAGGCAAGGGATTGATTATGACGAGACCTTCAGCCCAGTAGCAATGCTTAAATCCATTAGGATACTCCTAGCCATTGCCACTCATTATGATTATGAGATATGGCAAATGGATGTGAAGACAGCTTTCCTAAATGGGAATCTAGCTGAGGATGTGTATATGACACAACCTAAGGGCTTCACCTCCTATGATGGCGAAAAGGTATGCAAGCTTCAGAAATCCATTTATGGATTGACGCAAGCATCCAGGAGTTGGAATATCCGTTTTGATGAGGTAATCAAAGAGTTTCGTTTTTCACAAAATCCGGATGAACACTGTGTGTATAAGAAGGTAAGTGGGACTGCAATCGTATTCCTTGTGCTGTATGTAGATGACATATTATTACTAGGAAACGATGTCTCTATGCTACAATCGGTGAAGATTTGGTTGTCCAAACAATTTATCATGAAAGACCTTGGTGACGCAACTTATATCCTTGGGATAAAGATTTATAGAGATAGATCAAAAAGGTTGCTTCGTCTTTCACAATCAACGTACATAGACAAGATGCTAAAGAGGTTTAGCATGGAGCAATCCAAGAGAGGGTACCTTCCCATGACTCATGGGATAACACTCTCGAAATCTATGTGTCCTAAGACACAAGATGAGAGGATGCGCATGAATATGATCTCGTATGCATCTGCGGTAGGATCTATCATGTACGCTATGCTATGTACAAGACCCGATGTATCATATGCTCTAAGTGTTACGAGCAGATACCAATCGGATCCTGGTGAGGTTCACTGGGTGGTTGTCAAGAATATCCTCAAATACTTGCGAAGGACTAAGGATGTTTTCTTGATATATGGAGATGGAAATCTCAAAGTGAGCGGGTATACAGATGCTAGTTTTCAATCTGATAAGGATGATTCCAAATCTCAATCAGGTTACATATTCACATTGAACGGCGGGGCAGTTAGTTGGAAGAGTTCCAAACAAGAGACGATTGCCGATTCAACAACCGAGGCAGAGTACATTGCCGCTTCAGACGCAGCAAAGGAAGCAGTTTGGATTAGAAAGTTCATTACTGAACTTGGTGTGGTTCCTAGCTGTGATGGGCCCATACAGTTGTATTGTGACAACAATGGAGCTATTGCGCAGGCGAAGGAACCAAGGTCTCATCAACGATCCAAACATGTACTCCGCAGATATCATCTGATTAGGGAGATCATTAGACGAGGTGATGTACAGATAGAGAGAATTCCCACAGAGCAAAATATTGTTGATCCGTTGACAAAGCCATTGTCACAGAAGAGCTTTGATTCTCATGTACTCGCCTATGGTATTAGATATCAAGGCGATTGGCTTTAGGTCAAGTGGGAGATTTTGTTAGAGTAGTGCCCTAAAGGCAATCGCCTTTAGCGCGTTTTGTACAAAGTTGTGTACATACTTTATGAATAAATAAAGAAAGGCATATTTCATTAATTTGATGTTCATTATTTATGAACTGATATTGATCAATAAGCAAATTAATGAAGTCCTTGGTACATGACATAGTATGAAGGAAATTGTGATGTGATCATACTACTGAGATTCCTATCATGTGCAATTATGTCAGTATCTAAATTATCCCTAGTCATAGGATTACTGAAACTGGACATCGGTAATCCGGAGAGACTAGCACATCTCAAGCTCCTTGATTTGATCAAGCAGTGGATCTCAGAAACTGTAAATATGAGATATTTAGGGTTGAGATGTAAATGCTTACTAGAGGTAGTAAGTACATTGGATGACCTACTATGAGATCACCACATGGATGTCCTATTCTAATGTCAGTGATAATCTCATCATAGCAATGGTGCAAATATCCTTAGACTTGAGGTACTCAAGGATATCTTGGATACTGATTTTGTACTTTGACTCCATTCCTTGTTGCCTTACATAGGTCACTCATAGGGTGGTGATTGGGTATAGCTTGAGGTATTCGAAGGTAATTAAGTAACCAACAAAGGATTCACCACTTCTGTGATAGCAGAAGATGATACCCATGGCCTCTTGTCAGGGTCGTTACTTGGAAATCTCTGGCCGGAGTACATATGTCATGAAGAGTGTCTTCAGTGACATATAAAGTAATGAGTCCCAGGACAAGAACTGAAATCACTTGGACTAGATTTGACGTAGTCATTCTAGTAAGAGTTGACACTTTGCCCATACTCATAACCAAGTGAGGTATAGCATGGTGAAAGGACGAATTGCACAGTAATTGTCTATGGAAAGGTTCGTGATATGGTTCATGATGAATATATGTTCATTCGTCAAACCAATTACTTTCCGGTCAATTGGGGGTCATGATGTGTTGCTAGATACCGCTCATGACTTGCTCAGATTAAGTGTTAATCTAAGTGGCCAACATAACCGGGAACCTAATGGGTCACACGCATAAGAGTGATTCAGAGAATTCGTAAAATAGTTTTGGACAGAGATCCAATATATGGAGAGCAAAAGGATTAAATGGATCTCGATGAGATCGAAATATGTCCCGATGAGATTGCGACATTGATATTGCTGAAAAAGGTTTTCGATGGTTTTTCCATACCGGGACCCGGTAGGCCGGTAGGACCGACCTCAGTGTGACTGAACCATTTCAGCATTTATATACATATATATATTATTAATTAATTAAATAATTAATATATATATATATATGTGTGTGTTTACGTGGAAGTAGAGAAGACGCATTAGAAGCTTCTCTTTTAAGCCTTGTCAAAAGTTGTTTTAAATGGCATTAAATGACTAAAAGACAAATGGCTTAAGTAAGAGATGAAGAGTTAATGTCGTGTGATAAGAGAGGATGTTAGAAAAATTGTTTTCCTACTTCTCTTTCAAGGGTGATCATCGTGATTTTGAAGAAGAAGGGTTTTGGAAATCCTAAGTCTTCATCTCCTTCATCATCGATCTTCATCTCATCTTTCAAGCTTCTTCTCCTCTTCATCGTTCTTCCATAGCTCTCCAAGAATAAAGGTAAGATCTAGCAGTCTTTACTTTATTCTAGCTATTCTCGGGTCAAAGGATTTGTCCCGGTTAGGTTCTCCGATCTCTGCGTGGATACCGTTAGGGACGGTCTCCTTTGGTCGTTATGGTTTGATTTTGTTATATAGTCACATGGATCCTGGCTTTCGGGAAGGTCCCGGAACAAAAATTTTTGTTTTCCACACCGTGTCCATGTGATGCACACACCGGGATTTTCCTACATTTACCCTGATACCTTAGTATATACCACCAAAATCATTACATCTCATCTAGAGATGTATTTAAGACAATTCACTAATTAGTAACTTATGCTCAGGATACCTTAATCTCATTTGATTTAGGAAAACACTTCTCTTTTTGCGCTTGACCTCAGTAGTAGGAACTATACCACAATCATGCCCTTCTTCTTTTTCCTTGGATTCATCACACATAATAACAGCTTTAACACTCTCAATCTATCCCTGATCTATCACTTCAAGCACTTTCATGCATTACTCTAATCCATCTTAGACTTTGAATTATGGGACTATGACTAACAAATATTCATATATCATAGATTGTTTCCTATATCATCTCCACACATATAATTCTTATGTGCTCGATTCTCACACTTTTCATGGTGATCCCATTATTAAATACGTGCTCATAAAATAACAAATTTACTTAACCGTAACAACTTTTACAAATCTTACTCTCTTTATCCCTTTTTCAAATCACCAGTATATCGTCATACTTACGTATGTTCACTATCAATTTAAAATTATAGATACATATTTATCCTGGAATTTCGATCTCAATTCCACTAGCAAATTCTTATAGTGAATCATAACTCTTATCACATTTATCTGACAATCATTTCAAGTCCAAGTTTTACCCCTCACAGTCATAGAAAATTTTATTTTCTTTCAACTTGGCTTGTACACTTTAGATCTTGTCATTCATCTTTATATCATTACTTTCCTTAATTAGTCCATAACAATGTATTCACTTCCATATCATATTCGAGGATATATTACCATAGTACAATATTGATATCGTATTCTATAATACATCCACCAATATAAATACATTACATAATTATTTGTCGTATCTAACCATATACTATTTTCTATTTCTAAATATCCACAAACTTTCAGTTTCTCATATTTAGACAGATCATCATTCTTCCCACTACTTCCATCAATTCAAACACTTAACAAATGTTCATGTATGTGACTCATATAAATGCAACTCAGACTAGGGATCAGTTGCTCCTACCTTCTATGACATGACTGAAATGCATGTAATTTGACACATATGTATACCCATGTAAGATACTAAATTTGGACTCTGATACCAAAATGTAGCATGTCACCCTAGCAGGATTCGCATTCGAACATCACTCAAGATGTTGGGTACATGTCCTGCGAGAGTGGGGTGCTACAACATGGTTTCCTCATTTACATTTTAACTGAATGAATTGTGTGTATGCTAAAGCATTTGATCATTTAAGAATGAGAATAATAACAATTTGAATAATTAAATTAGTTAGGAGTATGCACTTATATAAACTTTGATAATTAAGTGATAATGCATCATATAAAGTTGAGGTGAATTATATTAATATGTGAGTTTTTGAGCTATTAAAGATTGAAACATCCATATTAGATTATTTTTCCTTGAAGTATGTTGTCATCTATGTGAATATTTCTGTAAAACTTTTGTGGAACCATTTCAAGACCGCAGCAATTTATGCATGAATGAGGGTAAAAAAGGCCTTCATTGATTTAAAAGCTCTTTACTTTAAAAAGCTAAACTAATTCAACATCCCTAATCAAAACCATTTAAGTTGCAATCCCTTTCTTTTATATTAAAACCATATTACAAGTCCAAATTTTCTACTTAAACATCCTTACCCAATTATAGATGTTAATAGCACATTTAAACCAAAGTCTCTTCCGAATTCAAGAATGGTAAATATGGAAATTAAAGAAGTGTTTATGAGGAGTATGGGACTTGAATCATTTGTTGTCAATGTTTCCTTGTCTTATGATTCAAATTATTTTGTTTATTAAAAAAAATTAGTGAGAATGCCAAATATAAAATCAATAAGCAAGTTAACTATTGGCTATTCCTAAATGAGTTGAATATCATGATTCCAATTTATATTATTGTTCCCTGCATGTGTTTGGAGGCCTTATTGATGAATATAGTTTTAGCCCTTGTCACCCATCAGTCCTCACTTTAACCATCAACCCCATTACAACCTGAAATAGAGACCTTTTGGTTTGTGCATATATAGACTCTAAGTGGTGGAGATTTGGTGTACAAGCAAGCACATGATATAGTATCTGCGTTAGAAGAATGTGAGCAGAACACCAAATCATTAAACACATAAGTGGTATAAGTGATAACTATAAGGAGAATCACCAAAACTTCATACATGCTTTATAATGACATTGTTTGGGTTTATATTTGTGTGTAGTTCCTATGAAGCTTAATTATAATGTGTGTTGTCACTTTATTCTTGAATGTTTTGAATCTTAACATTTGTATACTCTTTTTTTCATGAATAATATATTTAAGAAACCATTTTGTTTGTCTTATTTTGTTATTTTGTCTAACTGTAATTTACTCAAAGACGAGCAAAAGATAAGTGTGGAAGAATTTGATAGAACTACTCAATGTACTTATTTTGAGCCTTAATTTCCTTCTGTTGTGTACAACTTTTGATTTAATCTAAAGGATTTACTTATCTTTTTATATCCATGTATTCTTTGGTAGATTTAGAGCGACAAAAATTAAAAAATCACAAAAATAAAATGCATCTAGAATAATATATGAAAATTGATAATAGTGTCCCTAATAACTAGATATGGGATATATGAAAATTGATAATAGTGTCCCTAACAAATAGATGTGGGCATATTTAGTAGCTACTCTAGCTTACTGGATTTAAATTTATAGTCAAACATCTTAGGATTTTTTAAATCCTATCTTGACTAGGTTTGGAGAGCAATCTAGGAGGTGTGATTTTTTGGGCCAAACAATTACAACAAGAAGATATTAACAATAACAAAATTGTGCAGTAAATTAATTATATAGGGACCTAATTGTAGTTGGAGAAGGAATGTTCATTTCCTTTTTTATACTTTCCAACTTCACTAAATTTTTGTTCGTATTTTTCTTTGATAAATGTTGGTATCATCTATAGCATTTACTGGCCAAGCTTATTTTTATCTTGGTCAAGAGAACTAAAGCCCTTATAATTTCACCGATTGTGAGATAGTTAGGTCTTAATGCAAATTCTTTTATTTATTCATGTATTAAATTGTTCTTCTAATCTTATGTGTTACAATTGCTTTAACTGATTTCTAGTACGCATGATTAGTTTATTGATTGAAATAACAACCGCTAAATTAAATTTGAACATATAAATGTTCAATTCCTTTAATCTTTTTGGTGACCAAGAGTTTATAATTTGATGCATCATAAATTATTAGCTTATAGGAAGAGTATTTAACTTGATTAAACGTAATCATGGATGATATACTATCTTACTTCGTTGAATTTTCTTTTCTTAAAACTATTTTTAATTAAATTTTGAATCATATCTAAGGTTATTCAACAAATTAATTAGATTGTGGGTTTCTAGTTAGCTAAACGTAAGGAAAGATATGTATTGAGTATTACAATAAATATGTAACTAATAAAATAATTTTCTTTTGTATCTATGATTAATTGTAGTTTCATATGGTAGTTGTGAACATAGACCAAGGTTAGTTTTACTAATACTTTACTTTTACTATTTATCGAATTTGATTTGTTAATTTCTATATAAAACTTTTTGTTATCGTTGGTTGGTTTGATATGTAACATTTATCAAAATTAAGATTCTTTGTGAAAATGATCTTTACTTTCTTATATTATATTTATTTTATTGCAGAAATTTATGATTTAATTTAGATGAAGATAATAGCATCACAATTATATATGGATGATCAATCCCTTTGGGTCAAATGGATTCACATTAATTTTCACAAATAAAGAAGCTTTTAGGTTGTTAAACCTAATATGAATATTTTTTGGACCTTAAAGCGAATCTTAAACCAAAGAACGATGATAGGGAATATAATTAAATTTACTATTAGTAATGGAATGGAAGTCTTCTTTTTGATATGATCATTGACATTCTCTAGGACCTTGTAATGGAAATTCTGAAACCTGGTATAAAGGTGGAAGCTATTATCCATAATAACCATTAGCAATGGTCGAACCCAATGTCAAAGCATTTCTTTAATATTCGAAAAAAGCCTCCCTGATTATTGTTGAGAGAGATTGAAAATGATATTTATTCAACTCAACTCAAAACACTGTACAAAAGTTTAAGTATATATACAGCTACTAAAACTAAACTTGTAACTAAGTTCTAACTAATTACATAATTAGTCAAACAGAATACAACTAAATCTCTACACTCCCCCTCAAGTTGGAGGGTGAAAAACATCTTTCACTCCCAACTTGGAAAGAAGATAATGATGTTGATGAATGCTCAAACC